>OY970756.1:21215433-21815433 GCA_963853795.1 Xestia rhomboidea | reverse complement strand
ACCACAAGAATCTGACTAAAGAATTAGATCTTTTATAGTGTCATAGACAAATTTGTCGTTGTGATGCGCCACGTCCAGCCTGACTCTCGATCCATGTATAACAATAGCTTTGGTTTTTTTAGCGCTGTGCACACCCAAGTTATAGAACCAGAATTGCCTTTTATAAAAAAAAAAATGTCTGTATCCGGGGTAGAGGTGTCTTTTGCATATCAAATGTAAGACATTCGATGTCTTCTTGATTTTTAGCTTTATAAGTTCATAGGTATCTATTTTTAATTGACATCTTGCTGTTTCGGCCGGAGAAGATGAATGTTGTGCGTTTCTTTTATGGAGGTAACATCCCACCGCTTCTACCTGTATTTATTAGTTAAAAGCGAAATTTATCGCAGAAATGGCACACGTATCTTTGCTTAGTATTTTATGTCTGATGTTAAAGTTTTTGTAAAAAATCGTTTAAAAATAGCTGTAACTCACGGCGTTTGTGGTCATTTTGGCTTTAGATTCATCGTAAACTACAGACAAAGTCACTCCAGGCTAAAATGGATGGTGTTGAAAAAAGCCATCTGTGAATAACAACAAATAAATAATTTACAGTAAACAACCATCATAGAGTGGCTGCCTTTTACGTAACTCGGACACCGATACCTCCTAAAATTTTGAATTTTGGAAAAAATCGGCCATATAATAGGCTGACTTCTGCAAAATTGGAATTTTAATTTTTGACAAAATTGGCTGCATTTTACATGAAGATGACTGTTTTTTACAATAAATTTTATACTGCATTTGACGGCTCATATTTCCGTGATAAATAGAGATATCGACATGGCTGTTTTCGCATAAAATCTGGTATGTCGAAATTAGTATGGCTGTGTTTATAACTCATTTTTGGAAAAAAATTATGATATAGCTGCTTTCTGCATAACACGGTCCAATTGACAGAAACCTTCTTATAATAGATTTTTTCGTAAATAAATTATTAAGAGAAACTATATAACCTTTCCGAAGCTCGAAGCGAGCTCGTTAATGCATCCTGGCCTTTTCAGTTACTTTTATTCTCATCTCTCTATGAATGAAAAAAAAAAAAACTTAACACACGGGGCGGAGGCGGGCTGCTTGAATTTTGAAGCCGTGTTCTCTCGCTCTTGCATTCTATTATTACCAAGAGCGGATTCAAGGGGGTCATGGCCGGGTGTCAAAACCACCCCGCCTGTGACCCCGCCCTGGGCCGTGGTCATGTTTCTGAACTCATTGAATAAAATAAATAGAGACCCGGCTCACTTCACTCGCTCATTGCGCACTCTTCATCTTAAATGGCCTGCTGATCACAATAATGCAGTGACGTGATAAAATTATGGCAATAAGGCCCCGTTCCCACTATGCCAATGTGATAATCTTGTAGTTTTAAGTCTCATGGCTTGTGTATTTAAATGGAGGTGTTCACCCATAGGACCACACGATTACTGTCGTCCACCACGAATCCACCACTTTTGCCAACTAAAATCCGACGATAAATTTAATCGTTACGGCATAGTGGGAACGGGACCCCGTTAACCCATTACCTATAATCCAAAAGTTTCAATCCTTGGTCGCATCGAAAGCACATAACATCCTAAATAATGGTCGGAAGTCCGATATTTATGTATACATCATGTAAGAATCTGACACCACTGTATATAATATATTGCCCCACGGAAATTACTCCGCAAAGAAAAGTACAGTATTGTCAATCCGAGCAGAACGGATTTATAGATGATGACAGACGTCAGTTACATGTCAGATCGAGAGTGTTGTGCGGTGTCGGTGTGCCGTGCGTGTGTTTAGTAAAGCAGGAACAATTGGACTGATTGTGCAGAACAGTGTGAGTGGCTCTCTGAAATTTTAATGTCGGTAACGTTAATGTGATATTCCAAAAATGCTGTCAAACAAAAGTTTGGTGGCTGCCTGTGCCATAGCGTTCTGCTGCAACGTGGCCCTAATGGTGTTATTTGTTAAGTACAACTCTGGAGAGAAATGCTACATTACTATTGAAGAAAATCAGGTAGTAACTACCATTATACCAGATGATTTCTTAAGTATGGGTATCGATACTTCCGAAATTGAGCACTATAATAGAATAGACTTTAGCAAGCCGAAACTGCGGCAACTTGCTGCAGCGTTATCGCCGGCGCGGCTGCGGCTGGGCGGCACTATGTCTGATAGACTCATATTCAGCGAGAGTGACATCGCGGCTACATGCGAGCACTGCCCCAAAGATCACTCCAACCACTCTAAATCAGTCTGCCCTGCTGTTAGAAAGCTATGCAAACACAAACACTTGCCTTTCTTCATAATGACTGGTAAGAAATGGACAGAAGTAAACGAATTTTGCAAAGCTACAAAAAATAAATTATTATTTACTTTTAATGTGTTGCTCCGTGATGATCATGGATGGAGTGAACTAAATGCAAGGGATCTGTTGGAATACAGTAAAAGTAAACATTTTGAGGTGGACTGGCAGCTCGGTAATGAGCCAAATTCTTTCGAACATGTATTCAATATGAGTGTGACCCCTGAACTGTTAGCTCATGATTTCCAGAAACTCCGAAAGCTTCTCAATCATTCTGGTTACAAACATTCCCTACTAGTTGGTCCAGACACAACTAGACCACAATCCAAACGACCTTATTGCCTAGAGTACATGAGGGAGTTTTTGGGAAGTGGTTCGAAGGCTGTTAATGTAGTGTCCTGGCATCAATATTATTTAAACAGCAGAACTGCTACACTTGAAGAATTTTGGGACCCTAATACGTTTGACTTGTTGAAAGAGCAAATAGAAACTATGAGGAATCACACCAAGAAATACAGGCACATGCCTATGTGGTTGACAGAGACAAGCAGCTCATATGGAGGAGGAGCACCTGGGTTGTCTAATTCTTTTGCCGGAAGTCCTCTATGGTTAGATAAGCTCGGCCTTGCTGCAAAATACAACATCACCACTGTGGTGAGACAAAGTTTTGTTGGTGGAAATTATAGTATGGTTGATAAAAACTTAGGACCTTTGCCAGATTGGTGGTTGAGTGTACTGTACAAAAAGCTTGTAGGAAACAAAGTTTTACATGTTGACTGTAAATGCTCACGCTTGCAAAGAATGTATGTGCACTGTGCAAATAGAAAATATACTAATGATACTTCAGCCGTCACTGTTTATGCTATCAATTTAGAGATGGCCAAAGCAAGGTTTTTGTTAAATGGCACTGCATTGCATGGAGATAATTTGATTATTGATGAGTACATCCTTAGTGCTCCATCTAATAACAGGAGATCAAAGACTTTACTTTTGAATGGATGGCCTTTATACTATGAATCTTCATTACCCGATCTGGAACCAGTACGTTTAAAATATGGCAATCATATTTCTATGCCTCCATACTCTATGGCATTTTGGGTGATAAAAAATACCTCCATAAAAGCCTGCATTTAATTATTTTTATCTCATATTAAAAATCAGTATGTACTTCACATTCCATTGATACGAATATTGCTAACCACCAATGCAGATCTGTTTAATCATAAACCTTAGGTATAACTTTGGAGTAACTTTTTACCTTACAAACCAATCTAACATAAAAAGACAATTTGAATAATAATGATAAAACAAAACAGTGTAGCACTAACTGCAATGTTTTTAAGAAAGATCTGTTCTAGAATCTATTTGTATGTAGCATCTTTAACTAAGAAACAATTTGTAATGAGAGAACAACAAAACCTGTTAAAATATTAAACTTTACAAAGTAATTGTAACACTTTAGTTACAATATATATTTGCTTGCCTTGAAAAATATGTCTGAGAGTCATTTTAATATCTCAATTTCCATTTTGTGTCATCTTTACAATTATTATCTTGAAGTGTTGACAATACCTAGCCTTGTCCACTAGTCAAGGAGAAATTGTTCTTCATTTGACATTGAACTACTGTCACCATTTGATAAGACTTCTGTCTGAATGCACAAGCTATGCCTAAATAGTTGCATATAATTGTAGCAAACATATATGTCTGTGTACCTATCTGTTTTCATCTATCAATTAGTGGAGGCAAGTTGCTTTAGTCATGTGACTTAGAATGTAGTATTTTTTAGATCTCTTCATACGCTAACATCATGTACAAATGATGTCATCTTCTACAACTGTTATCTATTTATTATAAACACTACAAATAATGTATCTTTGTCAAAATATGCGTATGAATCTTTAGTTTGTAATATAACATAGTATCTACCTAACTATTTTAATGTTTGTGCATACCAAAAGCTGGTACACATTTATTTTTAAATAAATTTATTTTTCATTGTTGCCTTGTGTATAATCCTAGTGCCATTCCTATGAAGTGCTATTACTACTAATATAAAGGTGCTTAATTGTATACCACAACAGGTAGGTAGTTCGTTATAACCTCATAAAATTGACTGCCTTTACAGCACATTTTTCAAGAATATTTTGTAAAATTACTCACATAGTTTAAGTAGGTATTGAGGACTTAGCATGACTTCTGTTCAAAATAAAATATGTCCAATCTAATATAAGGTGGTGTCTAACCAATTCGAGTTTTGCCCCATTACACAACAAATTGACCAATTATAATCATTTACAAACAATTAAGTTTTAAAATGTTGAATTAAAATATGTGAGCACAGCAGTCATATTAGATAACTCGTATTTTAGATTTCAGAATTCAGACAAGTCGCGTCCATTCACCTATTTCCTAGTTATGTGAAATAGATCTTGGATATTCAAGAGTTAACACAGGTTTCCTCAATTCCATTTGGTAAAAGCCAAAAAAAAAATTGCTGCTTCATTCCAACTAAAGTCTAATTATTGAACAATGGACTTGCACATCTTGGACAAGGCATTAATCAATAACAACATTTCCGCCTAATGGCTTTCCTCGAAATCTCTTCTATTTTTCAATATTTTTTTTTACTGGCTGATGCAGTTGGCGACTTCGTAAGCAGTCGCTTACGAAGTCGCCAACTGCATATGTTCCTCTTCATATCCTTGGCTAACTATATGCCCTAAATAAGGGTCGATTGACTCATGTAGAAAGATTTAATTTCGTATTTTTAATATTAGGAAGTGGTCCACATCACATTATATTAGTGTTTTAAAATATATATAGGAGGAGTGCTGATGCTGTACATAAAATGTAGTGTAATGTACCTACCTGCTACATAATTATGAAGAAATACCAGACTGTTCATAAAATCTATCAAGTATATTATATTATACAGGGTGTCCGGCAAGGAATGGATAACCTTGAAATGGCCCATAGCAGAACCCATGGCCATTCAGAAAAAAATAAAAATCTATCTCATGAAAAAATTCCATCTGCAGATGTAGGGCCTGCATAAGAATGGGGGGCCATATTACATTTAGTAATTTTTTCTCCTTGTCTACATTAATAGCCATAATTCACTATTTATGGCAGATACAAATAAGAATTGTACCATGTACCATTATCAAATCTACTTGAAACCGACATTATTCTAAAACTATTGGTCACTCATGTATCATGGATACATTTTTTTTTACCCAAGATGTTTATGGTTTAAAAATTAATTTATACCAATTTTCCAAAATAAATGAACTTGCTTACAGTTACTGCTTATGATAGATTCTTTTCGTATTTTTTTCTAAATGGCCTTATGTTCTACTATAAGCCATTTCAAGATTATCCATTAATTACCGGACACCCTGTACCTATATCCATATAATCTACTTTACTTTATATAACAAGTGTTGACTAGTGGTATTTTTTCATGTAAGTACCTACATAATGTTCTCATTTCAATAAGTGGTTACAGCGAGTTTTCTACTTGAATGATTATAATAAAATTATTGGTTAAAGATTTTTTTTATATATATGTATCATATTGTACGTAACCTATTGGACATTTTTATAATGGACAAAGTCGTAACTATTTTATACAGGGTGTAAACAGACTCTTCAGACACTTCACTACTTACTTACTTTACGCACAAAATATCTCTGGGAAACGACTTTTTTTTGGGGTGAAAAATCACGTTTTAAAACTCAATGTACCGTACTCAAAACATTGTGCTGATGGATGGATCGAATAGTACGGGGTTCATGGAGGAGTTTAGTAAAAATCTTAAATTAAAAGCCAGTACCGTAAAATGGGGTGAATAGACACAACTTTCAACTTCCACACTGATTTTCTCAGATATTTTGTATGCAGTCTGCAGGTTGAATTTTGTATGATAATAGAGCATTTTGAAATTGTGAGTCTCATTGTATTTTACCAAATACCAATGCTTAAAATACGCGAAAAAATGTGAATCATTTGTAAAATAGAAAAAGGAAGGCGGTTTCTATTTACCGGGCGAAACTGGGGTCAAAAGATACGAGAGAGGGGTGAATAGAGAAAAAACGCTAGGGCTGTCAAAATCAACTTTTATTAAAAGTAAGTATATTTTTCAAATAAAAAAATGATGTTTACTCTTTGTATTAAATCAATTTTTTACTAATTTTTAGATCAGTCTTCTCCGTCTACCTATTATGTATAGGTAGGTAGATAAGTAAGAAAATATAATTTATAAATAAACTGACCAAAGCCAATGAGGATAGAAAATATCATAATTTAACATTTAATTTAAAATCACTTCTAAGTATTTTTCCAATAGTTTAAAGTTCTCACTTAATTTTTTTTTAAGTATGTGTAGAAATAGTCCTCGATTGACAACCCTGAAAATTATGTTTCTATTGACCTTTTTTTCGTTTCTATTCACCTCGAAAATAGGAAAAAGTAACAGTGTCCCGATTTTACTTAAAATACGAAAATATGTATAGCTAGAAGATGGGGAACTTCCTTAATTAATTATATCAATTTTGTAGCAGTTTTCACTGAAAAATTTTAAGTTATAGAAAAGTTTACACAGGCTAAAATTGGTAGCACACGCAGACGTAACTTTAACCGCTTTTTTCTATAAGGCATTAAGGTGGATGCTCCAGGGTAGCCCGCGAAATTCAAATTTTCTTACGTTTTTTGCAATTTCCAGGTCAGTGTCAGGTTGTATGTTAATTAAAATTTGATTCGCGGCTGTAACATGTATGTACTTATAGAATTATAATCATCAATACAACCCTCCAAGCGCATAAAGGTGCAGAAATGACATTGACCTTGAAAAAGTAAATTCCTACATATATAGGCGTAAATGTTGGGGTAGCCAGTATAATGGAAAAATGTTGCCGTTTAATCAAAATGTAGAAATAAATGTATGATAACCGACTATAGACGACAAATTGGAGGAAAAAACAATTAACTCCCAGATTTGTTTCTATTCACCCCACGATTTCTATTCACCCTATTTTACGGTATTAAAAAAAAACTTGTGGGAAAGGTGGAACTTTGACCCCCAATATCTCCGTAGATAAGTAACTAAAAAAATCAGGCCTGTATGGTCTAGAACAAAAAAAAAACCGGCCAAGAGCGAGTCGAACTCGCGCACCGAGGGTTCCGTACAAACTTTTAAAGAACAAACTTAACTTTGCTGTTAGATCCCTAGAAACGGCTATTGCTCTAACCGCAAATAATAAGTTTGTAATAGTAAAATCGCTTTTTTTTGTTATTAAAATTCATATTTACGGTTTTCAGACTTTTTCCTTTACATGTGCTGTAAGACCTTGCTTTTTGCCAAATTTCGTGATTCTATGTCAACGGGAACTACCATTTAGGTTTTCGACCCATAACCTATAAGGTACTTCCGTTGACCTAGAATTGACATAGAACTGCACAAGTAAAGGGAAAAGTCCGAAAAATGAAAAAAGTTGAAAGTGAAGGTAAATTTTGGTACTTACAAGTTTTCGCGAAAATCTTAAAATCTTTCAACTTGCTAGGTCCACCCGTTCCTGAGAATATCGGTGGTGACAGACGGACAAGAAAGTAATCTTATAAGGGTTCCGTTTTTTCCTTTTGAGGTACGGAACCCTAAAAAATATCGCAAAGACGGAGAACAAGTGCCTTTCAGCGTTAGGAGTCTTTTTACACCCTTTATTTATTTTGGTGATTGTACCACGATGTTTTAATTATTAAGAATAAGTGAGTGTATTAAAATGTTCTTTGAGGGCTATTACATTTTTTCTTGTTTTTGAGTGTTGAGCGCTCCCTAGTTTTAATTTAGATTTTTGATGTGTGATTATGGTTTAGATAATGGTAAAAATTTAAAAAAATATATGCCCGACAAAGTTTGATTATTTCTTTAAGGAGCGCTCAAAATAAAAATCATTTTTTTTCTTATAGTTGAGTGTTAGGCTCTTAGAACACTAAAACACAAGAAAAATTGTGATAGGTCCTATTTACTAAAATAAGTTGTGTAGGTACGTACTTTAACATTAAAATCCAGCTTTGGACTCACACTAAATTATCAAATTAATAGGTACGTCAAGTGTTTGAAGATGACAGAAACATTTAATAAGTACATATTTAACGTTAGGGAGGATGCGCTAAGGTATCCCGCGAAATTCAAGTTTTCTTACGTTTTTTTTTGCAATTTGCAGGTCAGTGTCAACATAATAGAGAGAGAGAGAGAGTTATAAATAATCATTAAAATCAATACAATTGCAAAAAACGTAAGAAAATTTGAATTTTGCCGGCTACTCTGGCGCTCCCCCTTATGCGCATTTAGTGAGGTGTGGCCTGCGGGTGTGACGTTAACGGGCCTAAGACTCCATCAACTTAGCAAAAAAATATTATAACACTGTTGACCTTTTAGTGCCACAAAATTCGCCAATATTTGATATTACCTAGAGTTAGAGTTCAAAGGTATAGTAAATAATCCACTCTTTCAAGTGTTTGAATTTTACTTTTTATTTTACTTGTATAGATAATAGCTTTACAATATAAAATATTTATACCTACATTAATCTGAACAAAAATTTACCAGTAGGTAATTGTTAAGATCAATTATTTATTGTCTAATTTACCTGTTCTTATGAAAGTATTGTTATAAACATGCTGCCTATTGAACAAAATCTTGGCAACGTTCAATACAGATGAATATAGGTAACAATTTGTAAGCTTTACCTATTATATATTACCTATATATTTGCAGTGTAGCTTCAATTCTAACTACTTAACGCAAATTATTTTTCTTTGTTGTTGTGAATACGCGGTGCCTAAGTGTAAGACTGATTAGTATACAATAGTATTTATTTTCTTCCAATTTGTGCCTGTAATTGCAAATAACAATAAGGAATTCCATAGGCATGACAATGTCTTGTGCTACCAATCGAGCATAGTTTCACTGGTGCGCTAGTCACTCAGACTAAATAAAAGGGTAAAGACGGAACTCTGCGGACAGCAAAGTGAGGCCGTCAAATTACGTCTCGCCGTGTACACTCAGACCAAAAAAAAAGTTAAGACAACAACAGAGAAGTGAGGCCGGTTTCGTAAACATGTTGTGCATTTATTGAGGCGTAGTTTAATAATGTAGTTTGATGTAAATGTGTGCGTGTGAGCGTGTTGAACAGAGCGAAACGTAATTTGCGCTGGCCTCACTTTATTGTTCGTAGCACTGTCTTGGTTTTTTACTTGGTCTGAGGCTAGTCACTACTGTCTAGCGCTTCCAATTAGATCGTGCACCTCTTCTGCAGACGTGTGACAAACACGTTTGAATTTTGTATGCAAGCTCTCTGTAGGTATCGTTTAATCAGTTAAAATTTACATGTGCCTACATTGTATGTAAGTACGGTCTACAACGTGACTCAAAACATTTTATGTGACGGCCGGTTCATCTCACTTGAGCATTGAAGCTTTGCTCCTATATTGCCGGGCCGGTACAATGCACAGAACAGGTTAAAACGCGTCAGTATTATGAAATCTATCGGACTTATAACAATTTATTTCTAAGTGCTCTGTGCAGTCGCTGTGTCTAGTGGTTTCTAAATCTGTAAGACGTAACCAAACCCAAACATTGTTGTATCGGAATCCATAGTGTATAATTATACTACCTATAGATAAAATTAATGTTAGTTCTCGATTTCATGTTTCAGTAGCTATCGCTCTAATTTTAATAGATTGTGTAATGAATCGTTAATTATGTACAATCGAATATGGTTTAACGCTTTGGTAACGTTGCGATAAATATTTAATTAGGTAGGTACCTACTTAATCGGATAAGTATGTTTAATTTTTTACTGTATTACCGTATGTACCTACCACATAATTATGATACAAATAACTGCCTTCAGAAGCATTCGTGTTTTGTGCCTTGTTAGTAACGAAGTACATTCCATGGTGATTGCTGTGCCTATGTATTGGTTGTGACGTAAATATATGGGTAGGTAATGGGCGTGATTTAAATTTAAAAGCATCTTTAAAAACTCAGACATAGGTAGGTACGACGATGTCATCAGAATCTTTAAGCAAACATTTAGTTCAGTCGTTACCACTGAACTTCTCATTCTTTGTTTGTAATCGCGTGGTTAGTTATTAGGTTACCTCGCCTTGTCTTGACTTTCATATTCTAACGGTCAATTCAACTACTTAGTCCACATTTCCTATTGTATCTTAAATTAGGAATTAAAGGTTTTGCTGATACCTTTAAAAAAAAAAGAATTGGTCTATGAAAGAAGAAAAAGGAATGCGGGCCTGGTAACCTAGTTCAAATACGACCCATAATAATCTCAGAACAACAAAAAAAGTTTTGTTGATCTGAGATAATAATAAATAAATTAACTTAGGCGGATCGTAGACTTTCCTACAACGAATTGCATTTTTTTTCATAATGTTCGCGTTGTATTATTCTGTGAGTCTGTGACCAAATAAATCACACTGAATTGAGTTATTTTCAAAGTTACCTTCCCTGTCAATGCTTTTAATTGACCGAATGAGCCGACTGCAAACAAACAATTTGTCATTGTTAATATTCGACTTGCAGGAGGAGGCGGAGCGCGCGCGGGAGGATGACCCTCTCGCTGCGCCGCTCCGCAGAACAAATAGGTCCATGATTTATGTTGCTACCAAGGCCATTTATTTAAATTTTTTTGAATGCCATTGATGATTAAATTAAGTAGGTATTTAAACTAGGAAAATGCACCAGCAGTGAACCAATCCGATCACCATGTTTGACAAGCCGATCCCTTGGGAAAAAGCGAACCAAATACGTGGGTGTGATCCTCGACCGGTATGGTGTTGGACGTCAAGAATAGCACCATCCCATATCTTCCCGTGGGTGTCTTTAAGAGGCGACTACTAAGGGGCTTAACAGAGAATGGGCAGCAGCGTTATCTGTGCTTTTGTAACAACCGTACTCCGATCGCCAACCCGCCTGCCAAGCGTGGCGATTATGTCTTTCGGCTGAAATGATGATGATGATCCTTGACCGACACCTCACATTTGGAGAGCACTTCATAAAGATGGAGCGTTCGCGCGCCTCTTTCGTTCTCGGTAGGTCATCCAACGGTCATCGGTTCTACGGATTATGGCCGGCCCAGTGCCACTTCAGCTTACTTGTTCTGTGAGCTATGTCTACAACTCTGGTTCTCTGTCGGATCACTTCGTTCCGTCCGGATGCGATCCCTCAGAGAGACTCCAAACATAGCTCGCTAAGCGACCTTGAATATACGAACCAACCGTCCGGCCTGGCCATATTAGGATGCAAGTCCTCCAAAACCGATTTCTCCGAAAGACTGCGGGAACCCCATGGTACCTTAGGATGAACGACTCCATGTCAACCTCAAAGTCCCCACCAACCAGTAGTTCATGAAACGCCTCAATAGGCGTTTCTTCCGACTCCGTCGAAAGTTTCGAACAAACTCAATGACGTGACGCCCTAAGCCGAGGTCCGAACCCCACACTGCCCCACAGTGGTTGCCCTTAGCAAGAGGTCGTTTAGTTCGTAAGCCCTGGCTGGTGACCTTAAATTCATTTGAGGTCACCACTGGCACTGAACAGCGAGTGACCATTTAAAAAAAGGTCTGTAAATTAGGTACTTGGTTGAGGTAAACAAGACAGTGATAAAACCAGAACTATACCTACGTGCCTATACTAAGAGGTTGAACTTGAATCAGTTTGAATTATCACGACCTTTTATCAAAAGTTATCTGACGCTCTGACCTGACATTGTATCCTTCCTTGTTTTACCCTTTAGCTCTAAAAATATACCTACAGTTAAATAATGTAAATTTTATTTGTAAACCATAGTGCAATAATAAAATACCTATTGTATAGAACTGCATGACCTGAAGGCTGCAAAAGTCTATTATAAAACAAACAATCTTGGGATTTTATTGGTGTCAATTGGTATGGTTTTTCACGATTGATAGTAGGTAGGTACCTACTTAATGGGTGTCAACTGTCAAACAATTAATTGATTGCATCGTCGCAGCATCCCCGAGATCGGTAGTATCGGTTCATAAACAATAAATTAGCATTTGAATGGTACGTAGGCAAAGATCGAAGATATTGATCAATCATAATTTTCAAGGGAAGACGTAACTTCGAGAAATCACTAAGTAGGAATGGAATGTTTATCAAATCATTACATAGGTATAAGTATACAGGGTGTAAACAACCTCATCACGAAGCCGTCAACCAAGCATTCTGTTCATCAAACCAAGTAACTTCACGCAAACATTATTGCTGGGAAACGACTTTTTTTATTGGGGTGAAAAATCATGTTTGGAGGTAAAACTCAATGTAACGCACTCCATAAAGATTGTGCTAATGGATGGATTGAATAGTACGGGGATTATGGAAGTGTTTAAAGTAATAATCTTCCAATAAAAACTTGTACTTATTAAAAAAAAAAAAACTTGTTAAAAAGTTGCAACTTTGACCTCCAATATCTCCGTAACTGGAAGGTTCCCAGGTATGGTGTAGAACACAAGTGCCTTTCGGCTTCGTTAATAGGTTTTTTAGACCCTTTATAAACTTGAATCTAGTAATTCATCACGTAAGGTACCTACCTACTTACCAAGATGATAAATAATTTGATTTTACCTACGCAAGTCAGCGCCGAATATGAAGGAACTTACCTCACAATTTTAAGATCTTGATCTCAGAACTGTATTTTGAATTTAGATTTTTGTTAAAGGTAGTACGTATGTACCAACAAATTTTACTTGCATGATGCAAGAACAAGTTAATACTAGGTACCTACCTAAAAAAATATACTAAATAATAAATGAAATATGTTTAGCGGTACTTATGGTGCTTTTATGTATCTTCTACGTACAAAATTGCATAAAATTACGTAATTTATATACCTACTTAATAAATTCTGTATGTGATTGACACTTGAGAATTGTTTTCTTTCCATTGAGGTCTAGGTACCTATCCTGTGCTAGATACCTAGGTACTCATAACCCGACCGAAACAATAAGATCCCCCATTTTCTTTCGGTCTTTCCGTACGTATCCGGACGTACAGTACAGACAGACCAGTGCAGATAATTTTTGAAAACAAAAAAATTCATAGTAGGATGACACATTGGAAATGAAAGAAAATATAACATAAATGAAAGGAAAAATAATTTACGGGCGATCTGAAGTCGGAAAGTGGGTGGGGGGAGGGGGTTTAAGGTGAAAGCTTCAGACTGGCCCGCGAAATTCAAATTTTCTTACGTTTTCTGGCAATTTGTAGACCAGTGCTAGGTTGTATGTTGATTAAAATATTGTTCGCGACTGTAAGACGTATGTAGTTACAGAATTATAATCATCAAAATCATCAATACAACCCTTCAAGTTTAAAAGTCGACGAACGACTTTTTCAAGTTCAAAATCATTCCTCGACCTTTACTCGGAGGGTTTTTTTTGTTATTATTTTAAGATAAATAGTTTGATTTTATTCATAACAATACGAAAATTGACCATGCCCACCCTGGTCTCCGAAACTACTAAGCCTAAAATGTTGAAAAAAATACGAAATATAGTTTTAAAACATTGCTTGTAAATTACAGGAATCTGAGTAAAGAATTCTATCAATTGAAAATAAAGTGGTGAACTCAATATATTTCGTTCACTTACGGAAAATAAGCATTGTACGGAACCCTCTATGCGAGTTTAACTCGCACTTGGCCGGTATTTTTTTACACCAGCAGAAAGTAGAGATTTTAACGAATAAAAAAGCCACTGATTTAAAAAAAAGAAACAGATATTTTGACGTGAGAAATTTCGATTGAAAATTTGGTGCTTTTTCGATATTAGGTCAAAATAAGGTATAAATAAATGTTTAAATCAAAAAAATTACAGCATATTTGGGTCATAAAAAGGTAAGTTTCCACTAAATTTCGTGACAAAAAAAAATGTTTTGTAACAGATAAAAAAAAAAAAAAAAAACTTGGTTATTTGAATTTTTCACATAAATTTTGAGGCTATGTGAAAAAAGAGTCAATACAAAAGTTGTAGATCTTTTCATTACCTACAACTTTGCCATTCTACTTTTTTCCATAGGACTTGTAGTTTTGCCGGAAATTGAGATAAACCGTTTTTTACCCTTAGACCCCCCCCCCCCTCCCACTTACCGACCGCAGATCGCCCGTAAATTATTTTTCCTTTCATTTTTATTGTATTCTCTTTCATTTCCAATGGGTTTCATCCTTCTATGATTTTTTTCGTTTTTTGACCATTTTCAGTGGTATCTGCCAGGGTCTAAGACGCCAAGCACATCAAGCTAACTATACAATCTGTCAAATTTCTTTATGTATAAAGCTCAAGGTTGATTATTTGATAGGAAAAATTTTACAGTTTCGGGTAGCTTGATCTGCTGGCGACTTCGCATCTCTACTTACCTATTATCTGAAATATTTGCCATTAGATTGACGAACGACTGCTATTTTGTTTTCTAATTATCTTTTTCGACTACAAAGTAATAACGTACAGGCTACTAACACGATAATGATAGGAGCCTTATATAACGAGCCAGGCTATCATACCAGTCAGGATGCTGCTGTTGACCTTGCATCTACAAAATAAACAGGTAGGTACCTACCGAGTGCACTACAAAGCGTCATCCTGCATCACTGATTAGCCCTCTTCATTCAATAGAAGGCCAACCAAATGGATGGAAAGACACGAGAAAAGATTGGCCCTGACATTCAATTGAATGCTCTTGAGAGACTGTGACTCTATCTAGAATAAAACGCTAGCAAAACTGATTTGATGCATTGTTAGCTCAATAGTGAACAACGAAGTGACTCTAGGTCTAGGTAGGTACCTGTATTTAAAACTAAACCAGAAGGAACACGTACATGAAAGATTCTTCTGGTAGGAAACGGAAATTATAGCTATTTGGAATGTCCCAGGAATTGGGTGAGCCATAATAGGGTGTGGGAGTGGGACCGATCAGGATTATAAGTAACAAGCTGGACTTTGTACACTGGTTTATTTTTAATTACAATTTCGTTTGTCGCAGACTAATCTGAGGGAAAGTGCTGGTGCCTTTCATGGAAATATCCCCGAGTGTTGCCAACTCTACCCACTGGTTGATTAAGTAATAATAATTATAGGTACATAACTGAGGTGTTAAAATATCACGTTTTGGTCTTCCATGCCACCTATTTTTTTTCCTGGGTTTCATAACAAAAAGCACTGCAGCAAGAACTGACCAATGTGATTGGGGTAAATATGAAGCTAGTAGGTAGGTACATACTGTACATACTACATGTACAAGAGAATAATACTCTTGTGAAAGAAAGCTCAGCAGTGAGACAGTACGGGCTAGCTTTAAAATAATAATAAATTACCTACCTGACAGACAACAGAATATTGTGGCCAATTCCCGGCTTCGTCTTGGGTGGGAAGTTGGAGACTGCTTTGACATTCCCATTTCCCATAACTCCAAGTGTTGCAACACTTGTTCGTCTGAAGTTCTGTGATTTAGCTTTAGCATAGCACGGTTTTTAAAGGTAAAACTATTTGGAGTGTCTAGCGCGTTCAGCAGTTTTAATATTATTCCAGTTTTTTATAGATTCAAGAAGAAAACAGAATTGAAACAAACAACAGAAAAATACACATATTCTGTATCTATTACAAACGTTGCTGGAAGACATGATACTGTGAAGCGTAAGACCTAGATCTGATACAATGTTGTTACCTTTATTGATATTATTGTTTACTCCGTGGGGCTTTTGCGAAGACGACGAAAACTTGACTTATCCGCAAGGTAATAAATAAAATACACAAGAGCATTTATTACTGATCAGCTGCTTTTTTAATTCACTCATATTCGTTTTTTTTTTTAACATTTAATATAGAAAGAAGCTGTCAATGATTTTAGTTTACTTTTTTCAGATGATTTCAAGTGCTCTTTGCCGGATGTACAGAGCTTAGATGCTAATCTGGATATCACAAGATTTAGATCAGATTTTTCAAAAATTTCTGAGGTATGTGTGTCATCATGTTATCTAAAGAAAACTAATTCACATTAGTCAGACCGTAAACGATCAGCTATACTTACCGTTGTATTAAGGATATTTTAAATGATTTAATTTCAGAATGTTACTAACCCCTAGCCAACCTAGCGCTAGTCATAGTCAAATGTTTCTAGTTTTGTTTGATGAATCATTGAATGAAGTTCAGAAAAATGTGTCCAGGCTCAATTTAATGAGGCAACTGGCTGAAGATCTTATCAAACCTCACTTGGAACGCTATGAGCGTTAGTTTGGATTGCAATGACAACATAGGACTTACTAATGCAATTTGCGATAAATGTTGTCAAAAATTGAGATTATTTGGGAGTTGTCATTTTATATTGATTGCGATTAGATCGTGCCTATAATTTATATTGAAGAGTATAAATGACTAGGTTCTTAATATATATAAATAAATATAATAAAAATAATGTATGTACATCATTCTTTACTAAAGAAAGCAGCTCAAATGTTAGGTTTTATCAAAAGAAACATTCATCAATCATTTGGGGTAAAAACTAAAATTTGCCTTTTCAAGGCATTAGTACATTGTCAACTAGAATATGCCAATATAGCATGGAATCTTATGTATGCTGTACATTCGCAACATCTCGAGAACATCCAGTGAACATTTACAAGACATATTGCTTACATGTCTACAGGAATATCACACAGTTGTCTATACAAACAACATTCGGCTTTCATTCAATTGAGTTGCTTTGAAGCCGTTGCACTGTCCATGACTTAGTTTTTCTACATAAGGTTGTGAATAGTCAAATTGAATGCGAACTGTTGCTAGAACGTGTCATGTTGTCAGTCCCATAAAACCATCCTAGACAGCCAATTTCTAGATTTTTTCAACTTCCAGCCAGTCGAAGTAACATCGGGAGACACAGAAATTTTTCATAGGTTATTAAAAAAAATCAGCTGTTCCATACATTTTGACCTTATGTGTAGGTATTGCACCTTAATGGTTAAGCATGTTGGGACAGCTGTTTATTTCTTTTTTAATAACCAAAGAAAAAATTCTGTCCCGGTTCAGAATGGTGTACTGACTATGTGGTAAGTAACCGTTTTCGCGTCGGTGTCCCGTCCACGCCGTATCTTGGCGTCTGATTAACACTGTAAACATAAATGAAACATGTAAGCGGTCACCATGACTGCCGTTAAGTAGAGTGACTGAAACACGTTAGGTGGCTAAGGGTCGAACTTCATCTTACTCAGACATGCACCTTTGCTGGTTTTTCTGTAATTTCTGGAGCAAACTCTAAAAAGTAGAATAACTAGCAATGTTATTTTTTATTAATGCAAAATTCTGTTTCTTTTTAGGTGAAATTTCCAGGCCTGATAGGACCTTTAAATGAGAGGCTTATATGCAAAATTAAATGTATTGATGGCAACTGGGTGGGACCGCTTTGCTCCAGCACTCCAGGTAAGAAAAGGCTCCAGGCTGTCCTGGCCAGTCCTATTCACCCAGTTTTAAGTCTCTACACTTTGGAGCATTTACAGAACACTGGTCTGGCGACCAAGCATTTGTAAACTAGTTCCTAACATAAATGTATGCAACAGAGAAATGCTAAGTATAGGGTAACGGACACCATCATCTTCCTGCCCCTGTTCGGCACCATTATCCCATAATATTTAAAAACAACTTTTCTAAATAAACACAATGTTTTTGGCCAGAGAACATGGGCGTCACCAAGCGGGGTAGAGCTCAGGATTTTGTGAAGCTTTATCTTTGCCTGCGTGTTTATAGTTTTTATTATTATTATTATTTAATTATGGCACTCCAACGACTTATTCACTAATACATTCTTTGGGGTAATGTAACAATTATACTTGAAATCTAATTTTAAGAAAGGGCAATAACTTAATTTTACATCAATTTCAGATGGAAGATTCCAGCCAATACTAAGGGAATGTTTGTATCGTAATGAACACCCTCTTCTGGCCATATCATTTAAGAATTCATCTATTACTGTGAGTACAAATAAATATTAAGGAATTACCAAGAATGACCACATAATATTTCGGAGAAAAAGTGTCGGAGGAAAACTTGCAAAAATGTATGCTTGATTGATGTGTCGTCAATAATATTAAGAATGACCACCTGTTTGTTTAAATTGAGTTTTCCTTATGTGTACCAGAATCCACATATTATTTCCTAACATTGTTTACCGAACCTTAAAAGTCTGAAATCGCGTAAATCGTAAAGTATTCTTTCTTAGGACCTGCAATAATTTCGAGTGAGTTTTTGATCAGAAACAAGATCGATAAACATCAAAAAAATTTTTTGGTTCAAACAAAATGTATAAGATTTTTTTTTGTAATCTGACTCTTTTAGTACTCCAACGTAGGTTGGTTGGTACCTTAGAAGTTTTTGATCAGTATTAGAAACAGGATCGATTGGCATAAAAAAAAGTTATGTGTAAAATGGCAATTTTCTTGCTAACTGTAATTTTTTTCGAAAATCTGTGAATGGGGATCAAAATTTCACGAAAAATTATGAATACTAACTATACTACTGGATTCCTAAGACCATTTTCGTATAGCCAACGGTTAAGGTACTTCCCTTACTGCCCCATTTACCATAATTATCCAGCATGTATAGTATAACATTTTGCAGAAAGACACACATTTCCCGCATGGCTCTGTACTGCTGTCTCGTTGCAAGCATTTCGGATTGTACAAGATGAAGGGAGACAACATGCTACACTGTGAGAATGGAGAGTGGACGCCAAAGCTGCCAGAGTGTGTACCCACCACTGTTGTTACCAATTTTACAGGTAATTTTTATTCAAACATTTAATTGATTTCATGCAAGTGATGTATTAGCCCATGTCATCACCACAATATTTAAAAAACTAAGTTTATTTTTAAGTAATGAGGACTAAACTACCAAGTCTAGGGTCTTAGGGACTTGGGGTGTAAGCATTGTATGTGTATTGAGTAGGCACATATTTGGCTTTAGGACTAAAAAGGGAGAAGCAGAGATTTAAAATCTCACTTAGGTACATCTTTTGTGATTGTTTGTGCTGTTGACTAGTCTTCTAGAACAAGCAAGGCTCCAGGCATAGTGCTTCGATCCTCAGGATCCGTGCCATGTGACTTACACAAAGGGCATCAATCAAGCAAGATCATAACAGTGTAGCTGGGCCGTCAACTTGCGCCGCCAAGAAGAATCTAACGACGTGTAATTATATATAACACAATACACCTTCAAAAAACAAGTCAGAAATGCCAGCAGGGCAGCCTGGCAGAAATTCTGCGAAGAAATTGAATCAAACAGCGAAGCCGCGCGTGTGAGAAAGATCCTATCTACCGATCAAGATTGCACCCTCGGGTCGCTGAAAACCCCTGACAATACTTACACCAAGTCGGACTACGAAACAAGCAAAGTTCTTTTGGAAACCCATTTCCCAGACTGCAAACTCTCCGAGGACAGAACCTGGGCAAGTGAGCCATTGCACACACCAAATGACCAAGACTGGGCCAGAGCCCGCACCATAGTATTGTATTGTATTGTATAACGGGCTGGTGTCCGCAACTCCACGTCAAAGCGCGTATTTTGCGTGCGGGTGGGAAATTATTCTATCCATCCCAAATCCCCGAGAAAGGCCAGTAGCGCCCCGATGTTGCTGACTATCTCGCGGAGAGTACCTGGGTTACCAAAGTACTTTGCCCTGTATGTTGCAACCACTGGGCATTGCAGAAGCACGTGGGCTGCTGTCTCGTCTTCCTCCATGCAGGCACGGCACAGGGGCCTGTCTGTGACTCCTAAGACAAAGAGGTGTTTATTAAAAGAGCCGTGTCCGGTAATGGCGGCTGTAACAGTGCGCAGCTGTGGTTTTGTCAACCGAAGCGCGCGTTTGGTGAAGCGGCCGTTGATTGTAGGAAGTGCTTCCTTGGCCTGCCTGCACTCGCCGTGGTCCAGCCACAGCTTGTGGTGTTGTTCACTAGTTCGTTTCCTTACCAGTGCCGCACCATAGTAACCGCAGAAAGAATAAAATGGGCAATCAAGACTTTTAAACCATACAAATCCGCAGGCTTAGACGAAATTTTCCCCGCCCTACTACAATGGGGAGCAGACGTCCTAACGCCGTGGCTGACCGTCACCTACCAAGCCTGTATAGCACAGAGATATATACCACTTGCATGGCGAGAGGTGAAAGTCATTTTCATCCCCAAACCAGGCAAAACTGATTACACACAACCCAAGGCGTAGAGACCAATAAGCCTGACATCTTTCCTACTGAAAACTCTCGAGAGACTCTGTGATCGACACATTCGAGACGAACCTCTTCGGGAGAGGCCACTTCACAAACAACAACACGCGTATTCCACAGGAAAATCAACAGAATCTGCACTACATAGTGTGATCTCCAAGATCGAATGTGCAGTGGACCACAAATGCTCTTCACTAGCTGTCTTTATTGACATAGAAGGCGCTTTTGACAAAACCATCTTCCATAGCATCAACGCAGCTCTCGAGGAACACGGCGTGGACTCGCCCTGCGAGGATGGATCACAAACATGCTCAGACTGAGCGCCATACAAGTTACGGTAAACGACACCACCAGAGCCATAGTGGCGAAGGGCTGCCCCCAAGGTGGCGTCCTTTCACGACTGGCAGGGAACCTCGTAGTAGACAGCCTCATTTAACGTCTCAACTGCAGAGGCTACTACACGGTGGGCTACGCTGATGACCTGACCATAATAATAAACGGCACACACGAAAACACACTATGCAACCTTATGCGCCAAGCCTTGAGGATAGTAGAAGACTGGTGCAAGGAATACAAACTAGCAGTGAACCCTACCAAAATCGAATTCGTCCTCTTCACAAAGAAAAGAAAGTTGGCAACCTTACAATTACCAAGCTTCTTTGGGACCACTCTAAGCCTATCGGCTGTAACCAAATACCTGGGCATCTTTTTGGACAAACAGCTGAACTGGGCAAAACACACTGATTACATAACCACAGAAGTCAGTATAGCCCTATGGCAATGTAAGCCTGTGACTGCTCGGGAGAAATTGGGGCATAAGCCCCAAAATCACCTACTGGATAACCAGTAGGTGGTGGTTGGATGATTGGTCGGATAACTGTGGTGTATAAACACCACAGTTATCCGACCAATCATCACATACGGCTCTTTAGTTCGGTGGCCCCGAACCAACCTAAGTACGACCCAAAAGGATCTCGAGAAACTACAAAGATTTGCCTGCGTAGCAATCACCGGCAGCATGAGAACTTCCCCCACTGCTGCCTTACAGGTGATGCTGGGACTACCACCTCTACACCTCGTTGTAAGAGAGGAGGCGACCATAGTGACTTTCAGACTCGAAGCATCCGGCACCCTAAGTAACGATTCCAGAATTAAACACACGCATCATAGAAGATGCAATCAAACAACAGCCCATGATGGCATCACCCAACGACAGAACCCTGAAGACCCACTGCTTCCAAAAACAATACAACATAGAGCTCACAGCGGAGTTGTGTGACTACTCAGGTAGAAAAGAGCTAAGAATCTACACTGATGGATCGAAAACCGACGACGGGACAGGTTTCGGGGTGTTCTCCGACGACCTAAACATCAAAATATCCAAACCGCTTGGAAAACTCAACTCTGTTTACCAGGCAGAGTGTGTAGGTATTATCCAGGCGGCACACGCTATAGAGGCAGGGAGGTTACGGATACCAACATTCGAATACTCTCCGACAGTGCCTCAGTCCTTCAATCCTTAAAGAGTAATCAGATAACGTCGAGCCTAATACAAGAATGCCTTAATGCCCTAGAACGAATCACGGTACCAAACCACAACACGATAACACTACAATGGATCAAAGGTCACAGTGGATTACTTGGGAACGATGCGGCTGATGAACTTGCCAGAAGATTTTCATGTTCATTTTAATTACTTTTTTTTTTTAATTTTTGATTTATTATTTTACTCTGGACGCTCTTAATGTGCACGTCTTTCTACATCGTTCTCACATATATGCATAATCTCAACATGAATGATGTAACCAAGATTTTGTAACAATATTGTGATTTAAAAGAGTGTCCATGGAGTTTCTTGCCCGTTCTTCTCCATAGAGATCTACGTTAGGGAACGGGCAACTACAGTACTTTCTCAAGTTATTGTGACTGTGACTGTAGCTTTGCTTTTATTGTATTTTCGACTTTCAAAAGTGCCGTAATGATCTAATTGAAATAAATGATTTGAGTTTGAGTTTGAGTTTGAGTTTGAAGAGGATCCAGCACAAAACACTGTGGACCCGAGCCCATTGTGCCCATTCCTTTCAAACAACTAAGAAGCTGGTTAAAGGAACACACCCGAACACAAGCGGAGCAATGGTGGACCTCGGCACCAGGGTGTAGGCAATCCAAGGAACCTATGCCATCCCTGGACACAAAGCTGACCAAGCGCCCTCTGCGACTGGACAGAGATAGCCTACGACTGGTGGCGGGGACCATCACTGGACACTGTTCACTGAATAAACACTTTCACACCCTAGGAATCACTGACAGTCCCCTGTGCAGAGAATGCTAGATCCCTTGCCGATGCCCTGAGAAGACCGGGAAGTTTGATCTGCTTCTGGAGGGAGGTGGGTTGGTTGGTGTAACGGCCACCATGGCACACGCACAATGGTCCACTTTAGGGACTAAGTGCGGAAACCTAAACCCTCCATGATGTTGATGATGACGTATTATTATTTATCTATATCGGTTCATCTGTTTAGGAGTTACGGGGTCAAAATGGAACGGACATACATACATGCGCGCGTAAAACATTACCCTCCTTAAGGGTCAGTCGGGTAAAAATAATTTCACTACCACTATTGATGAGACATCGACCAGTCAGAATATTTACTACTATAAAGTTTGTAAAAACTGTGTTTTGAGCAGTGGTGATTTAAAAAATCACCGAACCTATGACCTGATACTCGTGGACTGTATGTAAAAGCCGCTCACTGAACCACAAGTCCACCTTTTAATCAGGGGCTATAATAATAAACTTGAGCCTTCAAAAACAGTCACTGCCAGGACGCAGGCATGTCTTAAAGTCAACAAATCGAAGGTATGTGGCGTCCAAAATCAAAATATTTTATTTCACATAAACCTACTACCTAAGTGCCCATGCACTTATAAAACGTCGCAAAATGATGCGCAGTTCGGGTTAGTCGTTTCCTGTGGAGAAGAACCGGCAAGAAACTCCATCGTTATACTCCCCTGATGGATAACATCTTACTCCCTCTTTATTACATGTCCATACAAAACATTCAACTCCCTTATTTTTTTCTGTAGCAGGCGCCACTTTCAAACTTTTTAAAATAATGCTATTTTTGTACTGTATTGCAGGTGACGCGCCGCCAACGATTCAGTACACGATAGCGAGCGGGTCGGCGGTGGTGGAGCATTCGGGCGAGTTGTTCGTGTTCCCGGACAGCACAGTGCGCCTGGACTGCGTGTGTCGCCGCGCGCTCGGCGACCCTGAGTGGAGCTGGACGCAGGCCGTGGGGCAGCATAGCTCTGGTAATACGCTAATAAGAACACCATTTTTCACCAGATTACCATTAAACTTATATTGTAACTTACGGGATATCATCCGTGATTATTATTTGTTTACAATTTATTTTCCATCCACCCGCATTCTCCAGTCAACCCGCGACGCCTTCATGATGCTTGCAACAGCGTCGAAATAGCTCAAAACAAATAATAATCACTGAAGATATCCCGTAAGTGACAATGTAAGTTTAGTTTTAAACCGTGAAAGCTTAAAACAGTGAACAGTTACCATTGTTGTACACAGTCGCGTACAACGTAATTGGAACTCTCACGTCATCTTGTTTATTTTACATATTTTTTTTTTATTATACAACATTAACATTAATATACAACCCTCCAAGCTCATAAAGGTGTAGGAATTTACTTTTTCAAGGTCAAAGTCATTCCTGCACCTTTATGCGCTTGGAGGGTTGTATTGATGATTTTGCTAGCTACACATTAGATACAGCATGTGGTCCTAAAAGCTCTGATCAGGAAGTAGCTCAAGAATTTGTAAATTTCTTTACCGATGTACCATTAAAAACTACAGAGGCTCTTATTTCCTCACCTGAACTCTCAATTGGTTTATTAAAGGCGAATGTGTCTGGCTGACTGGCTGAATTTAAATTTAAACACATTAACCCTATGATAGTTATTAAAGCTTTCCGGCAAATAAAAATCAAACTGACCGAAGATCTATGGGGAATGTCTATCAAAGTTTGTACATCCATACTTGAGACTATAGCCCCTTACCTAGCTTTAATTTTTAATTTATGTGTAGACCAAGGAGTTTTCCCTGATTTAATGAAATACAGTAAAGTCATACCTCTTTTCAAATCTGGGGACAGTAAAGACACTAATAATTATAGACCTGTATCGGTTTTACCAGCTTTTAGCAAGGTTTTTGAAAAGGTAATGCTTAATCAAATGCTCTATCATTTTAACACCAACAGAATCTTACATGATCAACAGTATGGTTTCACCAAGGGACGTTGTACAACTGACGGCCACAAGGCTCAATATTGGGTCCATTCCTTTTTCTAGTATATATAAATGATCTACCCTATTTATTGAAAAACCAACCTCTAAATATGGTGTTATTTGCTGATGACACTTCCTTAATTTTTAAGATAAATAGGCGGGCCAAAAATCTAGATGACGTAAATAATGGCCCTACTTCAGGTCCAAAATCGGTTCACAGCAAACAATTTGGTATTAAATGAAAAAAAAAACCAAATGCATAAGATTTGCTTTACCGAATGTTAAAAGTAGTGATTGTGATATAGTACTAAATAAAGAGAAACTTGAATTCGTAGATAAAACGGTTTTCCTGGGGATTACGCTTGATTCAAGGCTACAATGGGGTTCTCATTTAACATCTCTTGCGGGGCGGCTAAGTTCAGCAGCATATGCCATTAGAAAAATCCGTCAATATACTGATGTAGATACCGCTAGACTGGTTTATTTTAGTTACTTTCATAGTATAATGTCTTATGGCATTTTGCTATGGGGATGGGCTGCAGATATTGAGTCTATATTTATTCTGCAGAAAAGAGCCATCAGAGCCATATATAATCTTCGTAGGCGCGATTCTCTAAGGGAACTGTTTAAGGATATTGGCATCATGACAGTACATTGTCAATACATCTACGAAAACATAATGTACGTCAGAAAAAATCTGCACCTTTTTGGTAAAAGGGGTGACAGACATAATTACAGTACTAGAAATAGGGACCAACTAGTTCAGCCAGGCTTCAGACTCGCTAAAGTAGACTCATCTTTCGTGGGGTACTGTTTGAGATGCTATAATAAAATTCCACAAAGTATTCTTGAACTGAATGAGACGAAATTTAAAACATGTATTAAACGCACACTGTAAGCAAGCATATTACAAGTTGAGCGATTATATCGCTGATAAAAATACTTGGCTCAATGCTGGTCCTGCTCCACAAGGACAGGGGCGCTTAAATTGATAGCTTAAATGGTATTGTTGGAGCTGCTGAAGATTGTACAACTATCTTTGCATTGTATAGATTCAATCTCTTTAGTATTATATAATCGCATAGCCCATATTGTGTGAGTACTATGTACTAGAAAGCTATCATTCACTGGAAACCTACGTCTTTTCTTGACTTGAATGTGCCCTGGCGGTTGAGAATATGTCATGCTCACTCAAAAGTCTCACTGATGGTGGCGCATGTGTCGGATCATTTAGTTCCCTTCAAAATGGTTGAGTTGAATGGTGCTGATCTATGCGTCATGTCCGTGAACGGGCGCTGTCAGTTGTGACTGGTCATCTCTCAGTTGCGATGGCTTATTTTAATGAATTATTTTAGTTTTTGAATTGTTTTTTTTTTTGTTTTGTTTTACTGTGGACACTTTTAACGTGCACATCTTGCTACATTGTTCTCACATAATATACCATCTCAACATGAATGATGTAACCAAGATTTTGTAACAATATTCTGATTTAAAAGAGTGTCCATGGAGTTTCTTGCCCGTTCTTCTCCATAGAGATCTACGCTAGGGAATGGGCAACTACAGTACTTTCACAGTTTTTATGTCTTGTGACTGGGACTGTAGCTACATTTAATTTTCATCTTTGTTTCGACAATTCAAAAGTGCCTGTAACTGGCTTACTTGAAATAAATGTTTTGATTTTGATTGATTTTGATTTTTGATGATTATAATTCTATTACTACATACGTGTTACAGCGGCGATTCAAATTTTAATCAACATACAACCTCACACTGACCTGGAAATCGCAAAAAACGTAAGAAAATTTGAATTTCGCGTTCTACCCTGACGCTTTCACCTTAACAACAATTACTTAATAAATTAAAAATGAAAAGGGGAATCCCTACTAGGATTGTACGGAACCCTTCATGCGCGAATCAGACTCGCACTTGGCTGGGTTTTTCAAGTTATGAAATTATTATTTTTCTTGATTGCTTACAAATATATTATGAAATAACTGCTTAAGCTACAGGTGTACTTATTCCACTACATACTCGTATTAACGACTTTTCGTCTATATTATTACTATCAAAATTATAAACTCATGCATAATGCATAAGTTTACCAAATAATGTAAGTAGTGATTAAATTCCGCGGTAAATAAGTTTTGGAATCAGGCGTTACTTTTCGGAAATCTATGGCATTAAGGCCACGTTTCCACCAGAGATGAACGGAGAATGCGTAGCGAGGGATGTGTGTGAAACTAACCAATCACATCGCTTCTATTTCACAACTTGAGCTATTCTAGCTATGTGATTTGTTAGTTTGCCCTCGCGATCATCTCTGGCGGAAACGCAGAATAAATAATAGCGAGCCTAGTTTTAATTGCGCGAAAAAGATCCAGGCCTGGATGCAGGATGCAGCACTAACATATTGAGCCGATGTTTTGCATAACATTTAAATTTTAATAAATTCCATAATGCTCTAATAAGGCTCTTTTGCAGCTTAGCGCTGATTCAATCAACAAATCTCTAATGCTGTAGATATTTATTTATTTACCCGTTTTTCGCGTCGGCCAAGAAGATTCTGATCTGTACAGTATTTATTCTTGTATCTGGCTAGACGAACCCTGCATACACTATCAATTCAGCATGCTAAAACATCGAGCTTTGCATGCTTCATATTATTTACATTTTACTTTTTATAAAAAACTTGCGACTTGCCCGGATTCGCTCGGGGCCACCGGTCTATGGGGCCAAAACTATCCTATCTTTCAAATTAGAACCAATTAAACATATTCACATAATTTAATTGAAATCGGTTGGGTGGTTTCGGAGATTGTTGACAGCCCGCGACTTCGATCGCGTGGAAATTTCGATGTGTATGAGTGAGACAAAGAAATAGACCTACAAAATATAAAAAAAAAACGTAAAAATCGAGTTTGATTACACTGTGACACTTCGGGAATAATTTCTTTAATGATGGTGAAAATCCTCATTATAAACCGTTGTGTAGTTTAGAACCTCTATGTGGCCGAAACAAGATCAAACGCTCTTAACGTGCACGTCTTTCTACATTGTTCTCACATATATGTATAATCTCAAAATTAATGATGTAACCAAGATTTTGTAACAACATTTTGATTTAAAAGAGTGTCCATGGAGTTTCTTGCCCGGAATGGGCAACTACAGTACTATCTCAAGTTATTATGCCTTGTGACTGGGACTGTAACTTTGTTTTGTTTTTTTTTTTTGTATTTTGACATTCAAACGTGCCGTAATGGTCTAATTGAAATAAATGCTTTGAGTTTTTGAGTTTGACAAGACTAAATTGACTATAATAATTAATTGTTCTTAAATAATAACTATGGTCAATTTAGTCTTCGCCGGCATCATCCGGTTAGACTGGAAGCCGACTCCAACATAATAAGGGAGAGGCTAGGCAGATAACGATGGATTCTAATCACGAGCGTGTTGTTCCAGCGTGGTCAAACGAGGAAGGCGAGAAAGAGTCGCTCTACCGTCTGACGCTGAGCAAGATGTCGGTCCGGCACAGCGACCAGTACACCTGCACCTCCCCCGGCGGACACACCAACACTGTGCTCATTAAAGTTGTTAGTGAGTCGTATTCTTGATCCCGTAACCAGCAATGCACGTTTTAGTTAATTGATTGTTCCGTAGACGCTGCACATTTTTGTGGGTATCGGTGATACTTAATACTTACGGATTGAAAAGCAATTACTGCGAAAACACTAACGCTAACTTCTGTAACAAGCCTGCAGATGTAGGGCATATTTATATGTGACGCATAAACCTAAGTTCACTAGGAGTTAAACTGTACAATATTATACTGCTTGATGTTGAGTTGAGAATGATCAGCCGGCAGTGCTATACAGCATAAGCCGTCTGCCCGGGGGACATCCATCAAAAAAATTACATTTATGCCCCTTAGGGACTACGCGACGACTTAAACTCCTTTCATAAAAGCGTTAGCGCATCAGTGAATTTAAGATTTCTATTATGTAGATTTTATTTTTGACCATTTCAACACAGAACACTGGACAATTGGATGACGATGTGTGGTCCCGACATTTAATGTAAAATATCGTACGGTACAGTTACGAGCACTAATAATATTAGTTTAATTCTAATAAAGTTTGCAACTTACGACTATGCAGAGCGGTGGGATGGTCCAAATTGTTAGTTCGGTCGGCAACACAACACAAATTTTAACACGTTATTTTTTACACAAAGATATTAATTTTTCACACATGACAAGTCGGACACCTTTTTGTTTTATACTCAACACACTGACTTTCGTTTTCTTTTTTATAATATATTTAGTCTTTGAATAAAGAGGTTGGTAGCTATGCAAACTCCTACACTTTCCCTTATTCAACAGATCTAAGACCCATTGCATGATTAAGAGATGCAAAGCTCGAACGTGGCAGTGCCTTTGTAAGAATGTCAGCCACTTGATTTGCTGTACCAATTCTTATAACTTCAATAGCACCTTCAGCCACTAGCTCTCTTACAAAGAAGTGACGAATGCGTATGTGCTTTGTCCTCTTGTGAAATTCCGGGTTGTGGGCAAGTCGAACTGCTGCTTCGTTGTCCACACTAAGCGTCGGTGTATGCGTAAGCTTAGTAAGGGCTTGCAGAATTCTCGTTAGCCACACAAGTTCTCTAGCTGCTTCACTAGCTGCTACAAGCTCAGCTTCAGTCGTAGAGATAGCGACAGAGACTTGTCGCTGACTCAGCCATGAAATAATTCCACCAGAATAACGACAGACCACTCCTGTAGTAGATCGTCCGGTATCTCGATCTCCACCATGATCTGCATCGCTAAAACCTTCT
Source organism: Xestia rhomboidea (assembly GCA_963853795.1). Lineage (NCBI taxonomy): Eukaryota > Metazoa > Arthropoda > Insecta > Lepidoptera > Noctuidae > Xestia > Xestia rhomboidea. The sequence goes on along the minus strand of OY970756.1, from coordinate 21,785,662 downwards.
AGCACGCCTGGTAAATGATGAGCTTTATACTCAATTCCATAAGAGCTGGTGCCCTTGATGTAGCGCATAATGCGTTTTACTCGAAGCCAATCTTCTTTGGACGGTGATTCCAATTTTCGAGATGCAACTCCCACAGCGTAGGCAATGTCCGGACGTGTTCCGACCATGAGATACGCGAGAGCGCCAACAGCTTCACGGTATGGAAAGTCTTCCACGTCTGTAGCTTCAGCTTTCCCTGATTGTGAAGGTTCCTTCTCTATAGGTGTAGCAACAGGGTTACAGTTAGCCACCCCGAAACGGTCCAAAATTCTTTTTGCGTAGGCTTCCTGATTGATGAAAACAGAGCCATCTTCTTTTCTAGTTAATTGAAGACCTAGGTAATGAGACGCAGGTTTTGTTGTAATCCGTAGTCTTTCTTTAAGGTCATTCAAAAAAGAATTAGCCAAAACTTCATCCGTGGCAGCTACCAATCCATCATCTACATATAATGTAATGAGTAGCTTCTTGCCATTCACATGCTTGGTGTATAGACAACAGTCAGCTTCACACTGCTTGAAGTCCATGTCCAATAATATTTCTTGGAAACAGGCGTTCCAGCACCTTGGAGCTTGCTTCAATCCATACAGGCTTCGATTCAGCTTCAAAACATTAGCTTTACTATCGGAATAGCCTTCTGGTTGTTGTACATAAATTTCCTCCTTCAGGGTTCCATTGAGGAACGCAGTACAAACATCAAACTGCACTAGGTGAAGGTTTTCCTGTGCGCTGACACTCAACAGAGCTCTGATCGTTGCAAGGCGGGCAACAGGACTAAACGTCTGGTCATAATCCTGTCCCTTTCGCTGCTTATAGCCTTTGACGACAAGACGAGCTTTGTATTTGTCGACAGAGCCATCAGGATTCCTTTTAATACGTAGAACCCATTTGCAGGGAAGAGCTTTCTTTCCTTTAGGCAAATTACAGGGCGTCCAAACATTGAGGTCCTTTAGAGATTTCAATTCACTATGCATAGCCTTTTGCCACTCTATACAATCGTCTCGCTTCATTGCATCCGCAAAGTTTGACGGATAAGCTTCTGTGACACATACATAGTCATCAAATCTTTTTGGACGTCTTAGTTGATTACGATCACGGAAATTATATCGCGGCAGCGACTCTTCTACAGCGTCATGAAATTCCTCGAAATTGTGAGCATCGTCATCTACTTGAAGCTCATGTTCATGGACAAAGTCTTCCACTTGGACGTCTTCCAGGTTTTCTCCCTCAAGACTTTGTTCTTGATTAATGGAGGCTAAAGGCTCTTCCATAACATGGTCTCCCTCGTGCTGAATTGTTTCTTGATGTATATCTAAAGAAACCGGTGCCTCACAGTCGTTCGTGCTATTAATCGGCAGCTTAAAGGAATATTCCCTCGAACTAGAAACGGTTTCTTCATGTTCGTTGATGGGAAGTGATTGTTCGTTAAAGATAACATCTCGCGAACGGACTAGCATGTTTTTCTTTCCGTCCGTTATCCATAAACGGTAGCAATCTTCGTCATATCCGATGAGTCTGCCTTTGATTGCTTTCTTATCTAATTTCTTCCGCTTTTGCTTTGGAATGTGGGCGTAAGCTTGACATCCTATAATTCGGAGGTGTTTTATTATAGGCTTCTTCGCACACCAAAGTTCGTACGGAGACTTATTGTGTATGCTGGTAGGACCCGTTCTGTTCAGGATGTATGCTGCAGTGTTTATAAGTTCTGCCCATAGTTCTTGAGGCATTACTTCGTGTGCATACATCATGGATCTTGCAGTTTCAACCAACGTTCTGTTTTCTCGTTCGCTTACTCCATTTTGTTCCGGTGTGTACGGTGTGACGAGTCTTTGTTGAATTCCATTGGAGTCAAGTATACTTCGAATGGACTTATTATCAAATTCACCACCGTTGTCGCTAAGTAGGCACTTTATGGTATGTCCGACTGTTTTAGCCTGAGCGAGCATCAAAGCGAGTTTATCCTTGACCTCAGACTTTCGGCGTAAAAAGTATACCATACGGTAACCTGTGTAATCATCTTTAAACAAAACGTAGTACTGATACTTTGCGTAACTCGGTTGAAATGGTCCACATACATCTGTATGTACGAGTTCTCCTGGCGCGGTAGCTCGAGTCCTCGTACCGAATTTAAGTCTATGTGCTTTCCCATAAATGCAACCTTCGCATGTTTCCTTGTCAAGAGGAAGATCTAGTCCCAATACGTGTTTAATGGTTGCTTTTACATGCCTCTTGTTTTGATGCGCAAGCCTCTCGTGATAGAGCTGCATCGTTTCAGTTGTTGCATAGACTTCGGGGGTGTTCATAGACGTAGGTGGAATATTTATAACGTCAAGTCTGTATAAACCACCTTGATGCTGACGTTTTCCTATTAAGCTTGCTTCTCCATTGACAAAGACGGTGCATTCTTTTGTCGATGATGTGAACGTGCTTTTCGGAACTTTGTCGTGAAGTGCGAGAACTGAGAATAAATTCTTATTTATGGCTGGAACGTACCAGACGTCTGTCAGGGTAACACGTAGTTGTTTCCCTTTCACGGTTGCTTCGAGTATTACGGAACCTTTACCTTTAGCATGGATCGTGTTTCCATTGGCAGTTGTTACCGTACAGAACTCGTCAAAACGCTCAAAATTCTGGAACAAATCAGCCCGATTGGTGACATGACTCGTCGCGCCATTGTCTACAAACCAGCTCTCGGTGTCTCTTTCGATGTGAAAAACGTCTGTGTTCTCAATAGACATTAGAATCATGTTAGCTGTTTTAGAAGTAGAAGGTGCTGTATTGCTACTCTTTGGAGGCTAGGCTTGCCATCTCGGATCCACTTGTGACAGTTTTTAACTCGATGACCTATAGCCTGACAGTAATTGCATTTTAATTTCTTATCCTTCTTCTTCTCTGTTGCAGAGGTGCTAGAATTTGTAAACAGGGCTTCTTGCTGTAGTACGGTAATATTACTCAGCAGTGCCCGTTCGAATGAGCATAAATGACTTGTTAGACTGTCGATGTTTCTATTCGCTTTCGGGAGTAACAGCCAACTGCTTCTAAATGTAAAGAAAGATTCATCAAGCGTCTGGATACGCTTGTTTGATTTTGCAAATGAGCATTAATTCTGGTAGCTCCTGGTTGTCGTCTTTCTTGAGTTCCTGATTCAGCTGTGTCCATATGTTCTTAAGTTTCGACATATGAGTGGCTATATCGTCAGCGGAGTCCTTTTTAAAACCAAAAAAGTTCATGCACAGATTGTATGCCTTATCTTCATTAGTACCATCAAAAAGTCTATGTAATTCAAGCCATACCTCTCGAGCTTCAGCAAATCTCATGACTTTCCTAAGTGTCTCTTCGTGCATATTGGTCGTCAAAATAAGAAGGGCATTCGCGTCACCTTTAACAAACAACGCTTCATCGGTGTTGTACGCGGTGACGGCGGCATCTCCAGCTCCGTTGGCTGGTGGTGTGGGTTTCTGGAACGTGCCCTCAACTACCTCTAGCGCCTTCGGTACGGTGCGTAGAAGGCATTTGGCTTTGTATTTCCATGTATCCCAGTTCGACTTGCCCTCTAGTAGACCAATTTTCAATTTCAATGTTTCCGATTCCATCTTGCAAGCGGGCCCTCAACCTAATAAAGTTTGCAACTTACGACTATGCAGAGCGGTGGGATGGTCCAAATTGTTAGTTCGGTCGGCAACACAACACAAATTTTAACACGTTATTTTTTACACAAAGATATTAATTTTTCACACATGACAAGTCGGACACCTTTTTGTTTTATACTCAACACACTGACTTTCGTTTTCTTTTTTATAATATATTTAGTCTTTGAATAAAGAGGTTGGTAGCTATGCAAACTCCTACAAATTCATGTAAAAGAGCAGGTCAAAGAGTATAAAATTATAAAATTTTTGAATCTGCCATAATAGGCTTGTGTCCTGAACTAATTAGTTCGTCAGTTAAATTATCCTAAAATATTTGACACGTATTTTTTTCTTTTGTTACATAAACCTAAATTGACGAAGATACAACGCTTTTAAAATTCTCAATACGTCACACGTCACAAGCCCCCACTCCCGAGTTTTGCTGCGTTTTATCTTTGTCAATATTCATTGATTTACAAAAACAAAAAATACGTGTCCATTATTTTCCAAAACTCTAACTGACGGACTTAATATATTTGCAATTTATTGATGGTGGAAGCTAGCCTATTACGTAGCTAAAAGGTTATATCGGCCGACGCCGGACGAAAGATTCCTAAATAGCATTTGTTCTGTTTTTCTACAGATGTAGTGTGCCCACCGATGGTGGTGCCATCGCCGCGCATCCGCCAGTTCACGCAGGGCACAAAGCTCGGCAACTCGGCGCACTTCAGCTGCCAGCCCGGGTTCCATCTCAACGGGTCTGCCATACTCACCTGCATGGGCAATGGTAAGCATTCTAAAAGTACTACACGGCTAACTATAGACATGATATGTTACTATTAATGAGATACATACTAATGTATGTCATTAATAGTAACACCCTAAAACATTGTGGTGGTAAATAAGTATGAGTATGTCATAGGAGGGAAAATAACATCTTAATCTCTAGTGATGTACTTTTCTTCAAAACTCGTTCAATTTTATCAAAATTATGTCGTAAATTATGACGCCCAAAATGCAGCATTCTACCACACGCCACAAATGTCAACCTGTACTTTAATAATAAATAATAATTAATATTAATAAATACTCTCCCACTTGGCCTTCATATTGATCGTTACCATTGATTCGACCGTCATGAGTTTTTTAATATAGTATACAATATGATAAAAAGCAGTTGGTCCCGGCTGTCATGTGTAGATCTTTGACAGTCGTTACAGGTAGTCAGTGGCCCAAAAAGTCTTACAACCAGTCTTAGCAAGGGGTATCGTATTACCCAATACTGTGTTGTAGAGGTCAGATAGGCAGTCGCTCCATGTAAAATACTGGTATTCAGCTGCATCTAGTTAGACTGGAAGCCGACCCCAACATAGTTGGGAAAAGGCTAGGCAGATGATGATAGTATACAATATGATCAAGTGCTATTAGATTTTTCCAATAGGAATTTCTCAGTAACTGCCAGCGGTCTGGTAACATTAATCCGGGCTGGTTAATGGCAACTTATCACATCTTCGGACTGGACTTGAACTGGTGACATTCAGCGCCAAACATACACAAATTCACGCCCTTTTGCCCATGGGCGTAAACAGAAACAACAGATCGCCTCCTGCTATGATTCTGACGTTTTCTTGTCGCCTCGTCCACGTTCATACGCTATGTTCGTTCGTTAAATCATGATCTGTCAAATGACCAGACATTGTTCGAGACATTGTTTCAACTATTGTGTCCACTTCGTGGACAGATCAAGGGATAAGCTCCAGTAGTTATTATCCCACCAAAAACATTTTCATGTAATATGTTGCCAAGACGAGACCATATGACTCGCTTTCTACACCATATAGTCAAAATATGTGGCTTGGCCGTTTCGTTACTAAGAACTTGTATAAGAAATTGTTTAACAGAAAAGTTAATAATTTTTTCACTTTACGCCCATGTGAATGTACTAGTAATGTTTTAACTAAGGTGTACAGTACACGCCCTAACTCTACAAGGTCTAACTTCACAAGTTAGACCTTGTAGAGTTAGGGCGTGTAGACTTAAAAGCTTGGCTCTACATGAGATCTGATAACTTTTTGACAGTGCGAGTCATACGGTCTCACCTTGGCAACATTTTACATGAAAATATTTTTGGTGGGATTTCATTTCTTTTTGTAAATTGCTTGTGTATTTTTTTTAAGTTACATGTTTTATAATTGTTGTTTGTGTACTAATGATAGCATACATACCAACAAAGTTCAGCTTTCTAGGACATTAGGAAGTACCACATGTATTTTGATGATCATCAGTGACGAAATCAGGGTTTTTAGATATCAATCAAATCTAAAATATAAGAGCTATGCAATTAAAACTTATTTTGCTTAATAAGCCCACTATTGGCAATATATCCCGAGAATTTTGTTCATCTGTTACTACCAAAACCCAAGTTATAAGGGTTCAAAAAAACGACGAAACGCTTCGAGAAAAGGTAGGTAGTGCCCTTGCTTCGCTTGACTCGTCTTGGCGGGGGCACTGCCGTGCCCCCAGATTCAAATCTCTGTAAACCAATGTTGTATATGTCACTAGGTCGTTGGTCATCGTTGCCGCCGACGTGTGAGGAGACGTTCTGTCCCATACTGAAGACGCTTGGGCCGCATCTGAGCCTGCTGGAGTACAACTCGTCGTTCGGCGGCCGCGCCATGTTCCAGTGCAGCTGGGGCTACCGGCTCGTCGGCGCGCCGGGCGTCGAGTGCGAGATGGACGGAACGTGGTCTGGTGAAGTTCCGCATTGCATCCGTGAGTGGACCAATACAAAGCTTCAGATAATTTCTGTCAGAGCTTCTGCAAGCAAAACGCGATCCGATTTTAACAACCAGTATTTTAAAACTATCACTTGTTTCATGTAGGTAATATCTAGCAAGTATAGCCGTTACTAGGCACTAATTTAATAATCAAGCGCCGCAACGCGCGTATTTAAATACAAATGAAATAAAGCTTGTTCCTGACTCTGTTCGTTCTAGACTTTTACCAGTGGTGCAAAGCTGTAAACCACAGCATGGCACGACACTTTTGACTTTCTTGCCCTGTATGACATAGGCATTTCATAAAATACAGGGTTGGGCAATGTAAATATGCAGTAATATGCATGATCATGTCAATTCTACATTTCACTATGGTATCATACTAAAAATCGTGCAAAATAATTTAAAAAATATATAGTACCTAAGCAAACGGTTTTTAATTTGACCCATAGTTGATAAAATACACTCATTTTGAGTAGTGCTCATTTTGAGAAGGGCTCATTTGGGGAAGTGCACATTTTGAGTAGTGCTCATTTTGAGAAGGGCTCATTTTGAAAAGTGCACATTTTGAGTTGTGCTCATTTTAAAAAGAGTTCATTTTGAGAAGTGCACATTTTGAGTAGTGCTCATTTTGAGAAGTGCACATTTTGCGAAGTGCACATTCTGCGTCAAACACTTTGCTGCCTTTATTACGATAAACTGATATCACAGGCAGGAGTTTTGCGAAATTACTATTAGGACAACAGATTTCTTAACAATATTTAAGTTTCAAATATAGTAACATAAGTTAATTAATCTTGTTCTTAAGGTATGGTGGTACTCCCTTTATCTTTTATCCAACATAATGTTTTTTTTTCCAGCTATCTATTGCCCCGACCCTCTGGTGCCGGCAAATGGTCGCTTGTTAACGGAGCCTTCAGTGAAACACGGCAAGTACCCGGTGGGAGACCTGATGATATACTCTTGCGACGACGGCTACGAGATCGTCGGCGAGTCCTCCATAGTGTGCACCGAAAACGGCTTTTGGTCCCACCCCCCGCCATTTTGTCTACCACCCTCTGAGATTCGCAAAACAGACACTATTTATGTAGAAAACACCACAATGATTCACATAGAAGACTAAATATAAGTTTAAGATTAGTTGTTGTTGTATTTAGAAGTTTTAAGTGTGTTATTTAGTTAGTCAATTGACGGAAGTTGTTCACACGTCATGAGCTTTGTAATAGTGATAATGGGTACATACTCTATGGCTCATGTGGTAAGTAGTAGAAGTAAAGATTTATATGTATTCTATGAACAACGCCAAAACTATCACAATCTTGCTACCCTTGTCAATATTGGTCGGTTCAATAAGAATTTCCTCCTTTCCCTGTTAGCCTTCACAGTATTATAATCTACTCATTTTCTAAAGGGTGTAAAACACCTCTTCACGAAGCCGAAATGCACTTGTTCTCCTCGTCATTGCGGTCATTTTTTTGTTCTTCACCATACCTGGGAACCTGCTAGTTACGGAGATATAAGACAAAGTTCCAACTTTTTTTTTAAATACTTGTATTCATGCATCAGCACCATGTTTTGTGTGCGTTACATTGAGTTCTACCACAAAACATGATTTTTTCACCCCAAAAAAAAATCTTTTCCCAACAATAATTTTTGCGTAAAGTTACTTACAGAATACTTGGTTGACGGCTTCGTGGTGAGCTGGTTTAAACCCTGTATATTGTTACCATCCCTCACACAATAGGGAATATGCATGTAATTTTTTTTTTCACTTAAATCAATAAAATACAGTACTACCAACGCAAGAAAAGTATTAAAAGTTAAGTTCAACTACTGCTTGTCGCTCAAAAATAATATTAAACTCCTGCACGCGTAGCATGACCACCGTAGACAGGAAAGAGAATCGACAAATCTTTTGTTCATCTGTCATTGAATCGACAAAATGACTGATGAACAAAAGATTTGTCGATTCTCTTTCGTGTCTACTGTGGTCATGCTACGCGGGCTGCAATTATCTACGACAGTTCAAACGTGAGTAGCTGTCGCGGCCATGATGTGACGTCATTTACCTCAATCTGCCTTGTTTGACTTTTTGGCATTAATTAAATAATTTTACTAATTGTATGTGCAAAAAATTGCAATAACGATAAATTCTTAGTGAAACTTTAACTACTTTTCAAATAAAAGTTTTTTTTTGACACATAGACTTTGACGTCACTACCGGCGTTATCGAGGACATCGAGGACGACGCGTTTTGAGAGTGCGTTCCGTTTCACCAAAAACATGCTACATAAAACAATTAATAGTAAAATAAGTGATGTATTAGAAACTTAAACAAGTGTACCACAATGTTTTTATGCGCCAATACAAGGCATTTTTAATAAATAAAAAGAGTTTTGTACTTCATGCATATTCCCTATTCTTGCATTCTCTCTCTCTCTCATCTTTCTCTCTACTTCTTCATCCATCTACATCTATCAAACTATAATACATTTTGATACAAGTGGAGAAAGTTTGTTATTGCATTCGAGGCGGAATTAACAAATGTCCACGTGTATCAAACGACGTTTTTTAATACACTTTTGAAGAAAAAAAAAACATTCACCGCCGACTATAGGCGCGGCTAGACGCAGAATGTTAACATTCTGCGTAACGGTATCGGTACTAATTGCTTCATTGCTTCGATAACAAAATTAAAACGCCGAAATAAAGGGAACGGGCGTAACAAAAGGTCATACCAGTTTCAACGAGACATGTCATTAATGAAGGTGAACCTTTTTATGTATATATTGTATGTGGTATTTGGACACCACACTTATCAATTGTTATCTTCTATCCCGATGCTCCAGATTGGCTGTTTTATGAAACAGCATATGCGGCCGTTGTGCGTTCTTTAATTTCAAGCACTATATATGGTTTCAGTCACCATACTTTCGGAAATGCCTATTCAGCTTTGCACAACTACTGTTGGTGCAAAATTAATATTAATAATTTCCGGAGCCGCCGGCCTGGCAACGGAAATATTCCAAGACAAATAGATCTGAGGACGCATATTCTTCTTCAGCCCTCAGTGAATGTGATCGGGCAAGATTTATGAGCCGAGGAAACTAAGTGTCGGGTTAGTTTTGGGTATGTCAAGAATCCAAACAGTAATAGGTCAGTCATCACCAATCATGGCAGAAAATCCTGGCAAATGAACCAGGATATTAAAAAAATATATAAGTTAGAATTAGCTAACAATAAGAAACTTGAAACAGTACGGGAAACAAAAGTTAATATCTAAGTTTTATACATATTTCACAAATTTAATTAACAAAGCAAACTTGTGTGATATATGGTACCTACTTAAAAAAAAGGTTATTATTTATCTTTGAAAAAAAAAGGTTTTCGTGAAATATTAAAAAAGACCTTAGTTAAATACTATTTCAATTTTACATCTTCACAGTAGTAACAAGGCCAGTTTAAGGTGGTCTCTTATTTTAATGAAACTTCGTACTGCGCTATATGATACTATAGGTATAGGTATAGTTTTATCTGTGGCAATTTTCCAACACCCGCGTGCTGTGCCGCGTGCGGGAATGGCTCCTTTCTGCACGCGGCACAACACGCGGTGATGGAAAATGAAAAAGATCCACGTGTGTGAAATACATGGCATGTTGAACCTAATCGTAGTGCGATAAGAACCCGTTTATGAGGAAGTGTATTGAAAAACATCTTTATTATATTAATATTTTTTTATTGTTACTTTCTAAAATGTCGTTTTTAATCATTATTGTGACTGCTATGAATAAAATATTGTTATGAATACATTATTTTTTTTATTTACATCTTACTGGCCCGACGATTTAATAATGTCAGAATCATTGAAATTAAGTGAATTATGTTTATTTTGTAAATAGGCCGCTGCGTTTCCACACGTGAGATGAGTGAGGATGCGTAGCGACGGATGTGTGTGAAACTAACCAATAGTAAAGCTCCTTTTCACATTTTGAGCTAAGCTGGTAGTTAGAGGGCCGACGACACTTAACTTCGTCTACTCTAGTCCGATAAGACTCCCAGGTGAAATATATATACAGGGTGGAATTTTTCAATGCCACCTGGACGGAAAGTAGTCGAAATACTGGAGATAGCAAATTTTACTCGAAGGAAACATTCCTTTATTTTTAAAAAGAAACAAATCTGCATCAACTGGTTTTCGAAAATTCGCTTGCCACACTCGGGAATCGAAGAGAATTTAAGAGTTTATTAAGTATCAAAAATATAAAAATCCAGAAACAAAAACGGTAGGTATCGCTATTTTTTACTAAAATTTAAAAAATATTAGTACCAGTAAATACTAAAACAAATGAAAAATGAGATTTAAACTGAGATCATAACTATTAATAAAAAATAAAGGAAAAGTAGTTTTAATAAAACAACATAAAAAACCAGTGTGGATTTTTATTTTATACGTGACAAGCAAGCGCGTGCCCTGTACGCCAAATGACACAAATATATGACAAAAAATAGGTGAAATTGTGACTTGGCAGTGGCACGCGCGTGCTTTGCGTTTATGCTATGGCAGTACCATACAACAATAAGAAAATATCTGATCTGATCATCATATTTCATGAACTAATACATAGTTAACAGTAATAACCATCCCAACATAATCAGCCTTCACAGTGAACAAACTACATATATTGAAATCGGATCACCTGTTTGAGATTAACGATGCCCGAGCCGGTCTAAATATTCAACACTAGCCGTAGCCCGACAGAGTCACAGAACTTCAGGGCTCAGGACCTGACCTGATACATGAGTCCTCGTCCTCTTCCACGTCAACGTTTATAAACCTCTCCGGATTTTAAGCCGCGAGGTATTCCAAAAATAGAAAGAAAACTTTCATCTTTCGTTACGGTTTCTTCACCGTTGTCGTTAGTCGTGTGTTGAGCTTTTGTCGTCCGAGCAACTTATACTCGGCCGTGTAACGAAACCATAGCGCGATTCAGAATAACTAACAACGCCATCTATCGAAGTAGGTGAAAAACTTTACACTGTTTATTGTTGCTCGACATTGTAAATTTTTCGGCTTTGTTTGTTGATTTGCTCTACAGAACCCAAACTAAAAAAAACGACCTTATTTAAATATTAAAACTCACTAAATAGAGTGAATAGCGATCCAAAAAAGTTAATTTAATAAATTATCCATCAGTTATTTCTGTGACCACGCTAAAAGAAGACTGTAATGTTGTACACAGAAGCTGTTGGTGTACCTTTGTACCTATATTAATCGACTAGCTTAAGCCCGCGACTACGCCTGCGTGGAGTTCCGTAATTCTTACGGGATCGTACTACCGGGATAGGAAGTATCCTATGAGTTAATACAGGTTATAAAACATCAGGTTATCCAAATCTGGTCAGTAGTTTTTGCGTGACAAAGTTAAAAACATCTATCCTCACAAACTCTCGCATTTATAATATTAGTAGAAGATGAAGTAGTTTTGACTCAGTAACAGTTATGACTGTGACCTATATACGTACATTGAATAGGCTATCCTCATGTGATTTGACCAAGATTACAATTAGATTACAATTCAAAAGTTAAAAAGAAAATCCCTCAAGACGAAAAAACATTTATGATTATCAAATTATTTATAATTCACAATAATTTTTATAAAATATTTGCATTTTGTCACTAAAATTATAATTTTGAATTAGGCTGTATGGCTATATGTAATGTACATAACAATTGGCGCGTGCAAAAAAAAAAAATATTGCGCGCCATTTCCCATAAATATGTGTATTTCATATTTTGTTTATTGCTGTGTGGTAAAACGATTTATAACACATTTGCTCGTAAAGGGTCTCTTATTTCACCAATTTCAATATCGTAATGTATTTCATTACGTACTTGTGCGTTATTGTAAAGTACAATGCACGGTTTATCAAGATGCTCAGTCTAAACCGAACGGTACTTTTTTAAATCTTAGTAAAGAGTTTTTATGTCAGAAAAGTGGTCGACATTTTATGAATAAAATTAACTTTGGGAGATGAAATACAATAAAAATAATAATTTAATTCTTTAATTTAATTAATGTTGACAACAAATTACAACCATTTATCTGTAACAAAAACACAAAAATATTAATTTACTTTATTAGTAATACTGGCTGTTTTTTGTGTCTTTGCCCTAAAAAAAAAGCGCTGATGCGCATCGCTAATTTGTGAACAAGTAAAAATAATTTCGCTGTATTGTTTTTATTTGTTTTATTTATTTCCTCGCAAATATGTTATAAAACGTCATATGACATACGTGCGCTTTGATAATTGCAGCCTCTGCTATTCGGCTGTAATTTTCAACTTACCGCACTTATATCAGAATGTACTATTATGGAATACATGTTTGTTTTTTCCTCGCAAGTATGTAGAAAAAGTGCGTATGCAACTCGTGAGCAACTTGCTCACTAGACACTCGGCTGAACCCACAACCTCGTGTACAATGAGCAACTTAGCTCACTAGTATCATAATATGTACACCTACTATTTGATGTGTGTAGTTTTATACAACGTTGACAGAGGGTTCAACCCGCCAACTAGACGGCTGCCAGCTAAGGCATGCAATATCGCAAGGTTCTCAATTCCGGAACTGAGTTCGAATACTGGAGATCCGATTCCGGAATTCCGGAACTGGTTCCAGAACTGATAACTTTAAAATTTGTTTCAAATCAAACAAGACAGTATAATATCTATCTTCTATTACACTACCCGACTGCCAAGAACTGGGTTTTTCGCGCGTATCTTGTGTTTCTTTGTAAATTTCTTTATTACCTCGTATGCTCCTCGTATCTGCCTTTGAAAGGTCATGTCCTGAAAATTTCTTGAAACTTCTCTTATCCTCCACAAAGGTCACGTTCTGAAAATTTCAAGGACACAATAGATAAACCCACAAGTTGCAAAATATGTCTTGTTGTCTTGTTTTCGTTCCCTTTCTCGTGCAAATTAAAACCTGGGATAGAGCGAGATAGCCACCATGACACCGGGCGACGCGTGCGGCTACGATGAAAGCTAACTTAAATAAATGTTAATAATATTAGTCATGCGCGGACATTATTAGTGTTTATATAATATTATGCAAATAGTTATATCATAATATATGCAAATAGTTTCTCGCGCGCGATGTCTTTTCAATAATTACACAAAATGTTCAGTGAAATGGTGTCTAATGGTGAGGACTTTGGCACGGTGCGGTGTGGTGATAATGTAGTTCTAGCTGGCAGAACATTCAAGTCAACCAAAGGTATGGTACAAGAGTAGACCGCAGGGTAGGACTATGTTAGCTGCTGCTCAGCGGCTTCGTGGCCACGGAACGTTCCGTCCAAGCACAGCCATCGACAGGGGAGCCGATTGGCGTACACGTACTCGTTTTCAAAACGAAATATGGGATTAATTCGATGAGAATCCCCAATCAGCTCATTTGACGACTTTTTATTTGTGGGGACGTATTAAATCGTTAGTTTATTTTAGTGCGACAACAAGTGCTGATCGACTGTGTGCGTTCGTTGATTTGTCCTGTGACCACAACATTCTTCCGGAATTGGTATAAAATAATCAATGCTTATACATGTTTAATTAAAAATTCAGTGTATGTATTATGATTATAACATAATAAACTAATTGGGGTGTCTGAGGGTGTGCGTTAATTACGTTACATGTTGTATAGGTTCCTACCTAATACAATTTGTAGTCGGGTTTCGAGCCCCAAACATACCGTCAGCCGATACTATTACCGATATTAAGCTGAAAAGAACAGACACTATACTTTGAACTTGGCCAACAGGCCGAGAAGCGATATCATACATTAAGAATAGTTAATGTATTGCACTGCTGCTTATGCTGGGTGCTTAAAACTTTCAGTGAAAGCAGCAGTGTATGTCGGTTCCATTTATTATTATAAAATTTATTTCGGGCTACGCCCATAGTGTTAGTAACAATGGTCTTAAATACTAGTGTTAGTAGACATTCAAGTTCTAATAATTGTGGAGTTTCATCCAATGTCGCAACATTGGAGACTCCCATCTATCTGCGAAACTCAAGATACTGTTGGTACTGCCACGAAGACGAGCGAGCAGGGAAGCGCTTCTGTTTCGCATGATGGCCGCAAAACCATCTACATATATGCCTTTCCGCAAACATTTTTGACGCGCTACATCGCCATGGCAGCCTCAACAGTATCCTGAGTGCGTTAGGACCCGTAGATCGCTATATGCACGCAAACTATGACTAGTCCACAGGCTGTACGTGTAAAATGATGAGCAAAAAGCTTTAAACAGAGTAATTTTGACCTCCTCTGTACATCGCTCAAACCTGCGGGCCAGCAAGTTGCGGCGTACCGACAGCGATCTACGTTCCCTGTCAATGTCCTTATTATCTTTTAAGTCGTCGGTAACCCAGTGACCCAAGTACTTAAAACTGGTCACTCTATTTAAGGGTGCTCCGCCGAGCGATATCTCAGATATAGTTGGGTAACATAAAGCACCTGCCCTAAAGACCATCATTTCGCTCTTTTCGGTGTTATACTTGAATCCTTGAGCTGTCGCATAGGCTTCACATATTGACACCACACATTTAGGGTGCGTTCCTAAATTATAATTTGTATTAATGATGAATGAATCTCGTACGCGGATGGATGTGACCTTTAAACCTCGTACGGATGGCAACCGATATTTAAAAAGTACTACATGCCGCAGACAGCTAACTCGAAGAAAAAAAAAGCTGATCTAGTTCTTGCAGAAGTAACCCCACCCGAAAGCTCATTTGCAACTAGCTACATAATCCATTAAAAAAATCGCATGGCCATAATGTTATCTAAATCTCGTACATAATTGTACGAGGTTGACAGCGTCCTCGTACCTCGTACGGAAGACCACAAGTCTACGAGAAACCTAGTACGGTTGGCAACCCTGCTTAAACCGTTAATAGAGTACCCGAGGGGCGTCATTCGATTGCGGAGAATCTTAACACCGCGATTCAGTAACGTGACGTCATTGCACGGTGCCATCTATCGAACATTTGTGGTACTGCTATTGTAATACTTCCCCTCCGACACCGATGCAAGTTCTGTAAGGTTTGTTTAAGGGGTGAGGGCCATCAAAATAAACTGTTGAATTGCTTAGAAACTTAAAAATGTCCCAGAATAAATTGGCAAGTCTCGCCTAGTACCAATCTATAAACACTGTTACCAGTCTGTGTCATCCCACTGCTGGGCAAAGGCCTCTCCCCATGACTTAGAGTTCTTCCGAATCATTCCTTGCCCGTGGTACAGTTGGCTAGTTCAGTTGACCGGACAGCGGGTAATTTTTTTTTCCTTGGTACTGTTGACTGGACTACAAAAAAACATATTTTCCTTGGTACAGTTGACCGGACTACGATAATGGCACATCTATGAATCCTTCAAATCTAGGAGTAGTAGACCACCATCTACAATGCAGGCCGTGGTTATATTTTCAGATTCACATATTGAAGCCACGAGCTTAACGATACTATTATACACTTCACTCATGGAATTAAGTCGGTCAGATGCATTCCACTGTTCTTTAGCTCTTTGGGACCAGCAGGGCTATTACGTATCTTTCTGATATCTAGTGACTATCAAGCTTCGGTTGTACACCGAACTTTGATGACAACCGAGAATGTCATAATATTGGTATTACGTATCACACTGAGTGGATATCACTTTACGGTGACTAACAGGGTCATACATAATACGAAACTAACCTTTTGACCGTTGATTGATGGACACTGAGCTCAGTTACTATCATTTCGAGCTGTCAACAGAGATACATAATAGCCCAACTGATAGGTCATGCAACAGACGTCAACCGCATGACAGATTTAGACTAATAAAGGACAGACGGTAAAATGACGTCGCTAGGAGGTATCATTTGTGACCTATACAATACGTACAGTACAGTACTATAATAGTACGTAAGTATGACGTACAATAATTACGTTACTGTACTGACCCTAAATTGACTTAGAATGTCGAAATTTTTTTAGTCACCGACGTCTTTTGCTACCTGAGCTTCAACGTACCTCATAAAAATATAATCTGAATTAATACATTGCGACGAGTAATTAACGAGAAAATAAAGAAAACAAATTTTACGCCTACCATTTTTTCATAGCAATTGTTAAGTGTGTGGGTCAAGATAAAAACAAACTATGCAGAACGACTTATATTGGAGAAAATAAAGGTAATAGGTACAAAACTTTTTTGCGAAGGAAGCGCGCGTTGCATTTCGCGTTCGTAATGGCACTGTCTTGTCTATTGGTTCGCAGAAAAAACATGGCGGTCGCCGACTCGCCCCTCTCCCTTCATACCCCGCGCACTTCCTCTTACAATTTCGTTTTTCGCGCCGCTAACATTCCCCACCCCAGGGCTGCTTCAGCAGCACTCTTCATCCACGGGTATCCGAGCAATGCGCGTGACCGATCTAGTCAAAATTCCAGGCTTCGTCTTGACTCGAACCATTCTGACTCGGTCGTCTTTTCCTGGCATGACTTCCTGAACAATTCCTTTGGGCCAACAGTTGCGGGGACTGTCTGGGTCCACTATAAGTACCAAGTTACCCACTTGTACATTTTTGTGTTCATCTTGCCACTTCTTGCGGGGCAGCAAGTCTGGTAGTACTTCCTTGACCCATCTACGCCAGTACATGTCAGCCAATCTTTGTGCAATTCGCCATTGTTTGCGCAGATATATGTCTGAATCATTAAATTTTCCGATGTGAGGTAAGGCAGACGACGATCCCAGCAGGAAATGATTAGGTGTTAACGTTTCAGGATCATTTGGGTTCACAGACACGTGAGTCAAGGGCCGGCTGTTCACCATATTCTCAACTTCTGTCAATAGAGTGCTGAGAGTTTCATCTCTCGGCGCACGTTCTTTCAAGATTACTTTTAGGCTGGTCTTCACGCTTCTGATGAGCCTTTCCCACGCCCCACCCCAGTGGGGACTCGCAGGCGGTATGAAAGTCCATTTTGTTCCTCGATTTAAGGCCTCATCTTTCAGCACTTCTTCGTCTAGCTCCTTTATAGCTTTTTTCAGCTCCGTATTCGTTCCTCGGAGATTTGTTCCATTGTCGGAATACATATATTGAGGCCATCCCCGTCTTGCAGACATCCTTCGCAATGCCATAATAAAGGAGTCGGTTGTAAGGTTAGTAACTACTTCCAGATGGATTGCTCGTACTGTTAAGCAGGTAAATAAGACGCCGTATCTTTTCTCGCGACGTCTTCCCACCGTGACATCCATGGGACCAAATAAATCCACACCGCAGTAAGTAAAAGGCCGTTCGTGATGGGCAACTCGAGCACCGGGTAAGTCTCCCATTCTTTGTACTTCTGGCTTGGATTTTATAATTCTGCAAGTTGAGCACTTAGATGTTACATGCTTAACGGTAGGTCTAAGTCTGGTGATCCAATATCTTTGTTTAATTTCATTTACTATTGTTTCTTGATTTCCGTGTGCGTAGTAGTAATGATAATACTTGACGAACAATTTAGCAATATAACTTCTTCCATCTAATATTACAGGGTTTTTAGTTTCAGGTAGAATACCAGCAGCAACACCGATGCGGCCACCGACCCGCAACACTCCGTGTTCGTCCAGGTAAGGAGACAAGGTAAGTAGGTTACTTGTTTTTGGTACACATCTGTTGTTTTTTATCGCAGTTAACTCCTTGCTAAACCATTCCGCTTGTGATGTTCTCAGTAATAATATTTCAGCATTCTTCATAGTGTCGTCGAACTCAAAGGTAAGCTTCTTGCATTTATTTATAAATTTGAGTACCATAGAAGCCGATCGACGTAAACGTAGCCATGAACTAAATCGATTCGCGTCAGGTACGGGTAAGTTAAAATGTTGTTTATCTTCTTTTATTAAATTAATACATTCCAATAGTATTTCTTTCTTTTCACCAGATAATATGACGTCAAGCGGCCATTCGTCTTCTTTGCAGTGTAAGAACGTTGGGCCGTACATCCATTCATTTGGCAGTACGGAGTAGGTGTAGTTTTCTCTCGTAGCAATGTCGGCTACGTTTAGTTTTGTTGGTACGTATCGCCATTCATTCATCTGCGTTAACTCATCAATTTCGCCTAACCGGTTTGCTACGTAGACTTTATAATCACGAGCATCATTTCTTATCCAATGTAGCACTGTTGTCGAGTCGCTCCAGAATATTCGTCGCTCAGGTTTAATTGTATGTTCTCGTACAACTAAGTCTGCTAACCTAGCCGCTAAGACAGCAGCTGAAGTTCCAAACGCGGAATAGTTATCGGTTTGTTTCCGACAACCCGACATTTACTCGCAATAAATGCTACGCGTATAATATTCTTGTCGTCAATCCATCTCCAATACGCGACGGCGCAGTAAGCCTTGCTAGACGCATCACAAAATATATGCATCTGTAGGTTTCTATAACTAGCATGAATAGGTATCTTTCCATCATTTAACATGCAACAGCTGTGTGTGACGGTCATTGCACTCGTAGCGGATTCCACGTCCGCTATCTTCGTCGTCGGCGTCTATCAAAGTTTGTACATCCATACTTGAGACTATAGCCCCTTACCTAGCTTTAATTTTTAATTTATGTGTAGACCAAGGAGTTTTCCCTGATTTAATGAAATACAGTAAAGTCATACCTCTTTTCAAATCCGGGGACAGTAAAGACACTAATAATTATAGACCTGTATCGGTTTTACCAGCTTTTAGCAAGGTTTTTGAAAAGGTAATGCTTAATCAAATGCTCTATCATTTTAACACCAACAGAATCTTACATGATCAACAGTATGGTTTCACCAAGGGACGTTGTACAACTGACGCCGGTGTAACCTTATTAAAGCACATATTTACTGCGTGGGAAGAGTCTCAAGACGCCATAGGAATTTTTTGTGACCTCTCCAAAGCGTTTGATTGTGTAAATCACGACACATTACTTTTGAAACTTGAGCATTACGGACTGGGTAAACTTGCACGTAGTTTGGTAAAATCTTATTTGAATGATAGACAACAACATGTTCAAATAAATGGTGTTAATTCACATGGTTTAAAAGTAAAAATGGGGGTTCCACAAGGCTCAATATTGGGTCCTTTCCTTTTTCTAGTATATATAAATGATCTACCCTATTTATTGAAAAACCAACCTCAAAATATGGTGTTATTTGCTGATGACACTTCCTTAATTTTTAAGATAAATAGGCGGGCCCAAAATCTAGATGACGTAAATAATGCCCTACTTCAGGTCCAAAATTGGTTCACAGCAAACAATTTGGTATTAAATGAAAAAAAAACCAAATGCATAAGATTTGCTTTACCGAATGTTAAAAGTAGTGATTGTGATATAGTACTGAATAAAGAGAAACTTGAATTCGTAGATAAAACGGTTTTCCTGGGGATTACGCTTGATTCAAGGCTACAATGGGGTTCTCATTTAACATCTCTTGCGGGGCGGCTAAGTTCAGCAGCATATGCCATTAGAAAAATCCGTCAGTATACTGATGTAGATACCGCTAGACTGGTTTATTTTAGTTACTTTCATAGTATAATGTCTTATGGCATTTTGCTATGGGGACGGGCTGCAGATATTGAGTCTATATTTATTCTGCAGAAAAGGATAATGGCATCATGACAGTACATTGTCAATACATCTACGAAAACATAATGTACGTCAGAAAAAATCTGCACCTTTTTGGTAAAAGGGGTGACAGACATAATTACAGTACTAGAAATAGGGACCAACTAGTTCAGCCAGGCTTCAGACTCGCTAAAGTAGACTCATCTTTCATGGGGTACTGTTTGAGATGCTATAATAAAATTCCACAAAGTATTCTTGAACTGAATGAGACGAAATTTAAAACATGTATTAAACGCACACTATGTAAGCAAGCATATTACAAGTTGAGCGATTATATCGCTGATAAAAATGCTTGGCTCAATGCTGGTCTTGCTCCACAAGGACAGGGGCGCTTAAATTGATAGCATTAAATGGTATTGTTGGAGCTGCTGAAGATTGTACAACTATCTTTGCATTGTATAGATTCAATCTCTTTAGTATTATATAATCGCATAGCCCATATTGTGTGAGTACTATGTACTAGAAAGCTATCATCCACTGGAAACCTACGTCTTTTCTTGACTTGAATGTGCCCTGGCGGTTGAGAATATGTCATGCTCACTCAAAAGTCTCGCTGATGGTGGCGCATGTGTCGGATCATTTAGTTCCCTTCAAAATGGTTGAGTTGAATGGTGCTGATCTATGCGTCATGTCCGTGAACGGGCGCTGTCGGTTGTGACTGGTCATCTCTCAGTTGCCATGGCTTATTTTAATGAATTATTTTAGTTTTTGAATTGTTTTTTTTTTCTGTTTTGTTTTACTGTGGACACTTTTAACGTGCACATCTTGCTACATTGTTCTCACATAATATACCATCTCAACATGAATGATGTAACCAAGATTTTGTAACAATATTCTGATTTAAAAGAGTGTCCATGGAGTTTCTTGCCCGTTCTTCTCCATAGAGATCTACGCTAGGGAATGGGCAACTACAGTACTTTCACAGTTTTTATGTCTTGTGACTGGGACTGTAGCTACATTTAATTTTCATCTTTGTTTCGACAATTCAAAAGTGCCTGTAATTGGCTTACTTGAAATAAATGCTTTGATTTTGATTTTGATTTTGCTACGGTCGTAGCAATCTCCGTAGCACTCGTAGGCGTAGCGCTCAAGTTGGATGGCAGGGGAATTTTATTTTTATTCTCGCTCACTTCTTTGGTAGCAGTCGCATAATGCCTTGGCAAGCTAAAATCTTGTTATGTTTTCAATAAATTAATCCATTTTAACCATTTATCGAACACTGTATCAGGTATATAATCATCCCAACTAATATTTGATTTCCAGGTTTCTTGCAAAATGATTTTTCCATTAATCGTGTATGGTGCAAGGACGCCATACACGTCGAATATAGACATCACCACAGCCAACATCTCTCGCTTGGTGGGCCTTTGCGTTCCCGATAAAATTTGTTTAGGTATCCTCTTGAAGGACACGTCAAATGTCAAAGCATCATCGTTCGGATGCCAAATCAAGGCCTATTTTAAATTTGACAGCTGTATCGCCTAGTAAATCTTTAGGTATGCTCGCAAGTACTTGTTTACTGTTGCTCGTCCAATTCCGCATTTCGAAACCGCCTTTCTGGTGAATGGATATGACGTCATGAATCAGCTGTATAGCGGTCTCTTCGTCAGGTAGGCTGTCTATGTAGTCATCCATATAGTGGCTTTTATATATAGCAGAAGCTGCAGCGGGCATTGATGACTCATACTGCTTCGCATTTTTGTTCTTTACGAATTGCGCTACGAAGGGCGAACAATTAGCACCAAAAATTAGGGATGTCATTACATAGGTATTTATAGGTCCTTCTGGTTCTTCTCTATATAGGAATCGGAAGGCGTCCTGGTCCTCTCGTCGGATTTTCACTCTGAGGAACATATCTTTAATATCTCCAGACACGGCTACTCGATTTTCTCTAAATCTTAACATTATGCCGAATAACGACATAAGTAGGTCGGGGCCTTTCAATAAGTAGTCGTTAAGTGACAATCCATTTGTTTTAGCTGCCGCGTCGAACACTAAACGAAGTTTTTTCTTGTTGGGGTTGTCGACCCCAAAATGAGGTAAGTACCAAGTTTTCGGTGTAACATTTAAGTTGTTACATATTTTTGCGTAGTCGTTATCAAATAGGTGTCGTAGGCGTTCTTTGTACCTACTCGCATGTTCCTTGTTTCTAGTTAATTTCTTTTCAACTCCTTTCAGTCTACACAGAGCCGTCGGGTACGAGTCCGGCATTCGACATTTCTCGTCTCGCCAAGGTAAGCCAACATGCCATTGACCATTGATGAGTACTGAAGTTCGTTCTAAACTCTCAACAGCACGTAAGTCTTCTGAGTTCTGTCTTGGCTTACCAGATACGCCCATAGACTCGATTGAGAACGACCTTCGCACCTCCTCCTGGATCTCGCGTAGTAAATATTCTGCGTCTATGACGTCACTAGTGACAAACAATGAGGAGTGACGTACAGCAGAATCAGGTAGGTAAACATTAGGTACCCTTCCATGCAGGCACCAACCCAGAGGAGTCCGGGTGGCACAGGGTTCATCGGGTCTACCCACCCTCCCTTCCAAAGGTAAGAGAAGGTGACAATTATCTTGTCCGATTAAGACTTGTGGTTGCAGTTTACTTTCTGTGCATAAATTATGGCTGATGTCACTTAGGTGCGCGTAATTTTTACTATTTACTGTGGATAGACTTGGCGGTAAGTTTAATTCTTCAACGATTCGCGTGTCGATTGTAAACATCTTGTTATCAGCACCACACAAAGTTACTTTTGCGCGCTGTGCGTTGCACACTAGCTCCGTGTTGTTCCACGCGCCACACACTCGAAGACATTCCAGGCGGCCGCGCAGCCCGACTTTTTCCGCCAGCGAAGCGCTAACCAACGACACAGTCGAACCGTCGTCCAGCAGGGCGGTCGCGCTCACACTTCCGTTGGGTCCGTGAATGTTTATAGGTACAATCTTTAACATAACGGAACAGCTGACATTTATATTTGTTATTGTCTCGGGTGGAGTTTCAGTTTCGGGTGGAACTTCGGGTTGTACCGTCGGCACGGGTTGACTATTGTTTTGACGCGCCACGTAGTGTAATAATCGGTGATGAGACTGTCCACAATTATTTACGTCACAGATGGGTGCGGTGCATGTGTCCCTACGATGATGCGCTATTAAACACTGATAACAAATACCGTTACGCTTTACGTGCAACCATCTGTCCTTTCGTAGTGATTTTTTAAACTTTTTACACTCGATTAATTTGTGAGTACCGGTATGACAATAACGACACTTTTCTTCACTTTGTCCATTTTGCACTAGAATACTTTGTATATTGTTCATTTTATCACTTTGTTTACGTTTGAAACTGTCCGTTCTAGGTTGTAATAAAGTAGCACTACAGGTTGAGATTTTCACAGCTTCTTCGGTGAGGAAATCTGATAGTACATTTAGTCTAGGTTTTGGTGATTCGGCGGTGATAAACGGGAAACTATAGTCTGTCCACTTCGCGAGCAGAGTGGTAGGTAGCTTAAATAGGATAATGTTAGCTACTTCCATGCCTTGTAGGTATTCATGGCGACCGAGGGCTCGTACAGCTGCGACGTAATTCTTTATTTTGACGGAAAATGGTACTATTTCTCGATGGTAATCTGCAGAAAGATTGTTCATCCTTTTTATGTCTGACACGATGCGAGAAAGAATGACGTCGACGTTTCCGAATTGTAGTTTCAAAGTGGACATTACGTCCGTAGATGACGCACCACTGATAAGCAGGCCGGCTACCGCATCGTGAGCGGCGCCGCGTAAACATTCACGTAACCGCCAAAGTTTTTCTTTATCGCTGAAGTTACAAACTTCTGTGGATTCCACAAAAGCTTGCTCGAAATGAAGCCACTCTTTTGGGTCGCCGCTGAAAGTAGGGAGTTCTTTCGGTGTGCTAAGACGACTTATCAGCTTGGTATTTTGTTGGATGGCGGACGACGTGACGAGTTCTTTTAATGCACTCGTAAGCTGTTGAACTGCTCCTTCTGTGTCGGTCGGGTTCGTGTGCGACATGTGTTTATCATTGTCAAGCTGCTGGAGTTCATGTTGACTGCGCTCCAACCACTTCTCGATGTCGCCCGCGCCGCCATTTTGTTCCGATGTTTCTGATGGTGGACTGTATTCTTCCTCAAGTTCGGCTAGGTCTGCCGCTAATTTTCTATCGATGAGTTCCATTTCAATGCGCGCCTTCGCCTGGGCTGCTTCTAGTTCCAGTCTCCTTTTCTGTGCCCATATCGATTGTGATGATGACGGT
This sequence comes from Xestia rhomboidea, assembly GCA_963853795.1. Lineage (NCBI taxonomy): Eukaryota > Metazoa > Arthropoda > Insecta > Lepidoptera > Noctuidae > Xestia > Xestia rhomboidea. Next base: position 21,761,271 of record OY970756.1, on the reverse strand, counting down.
TTCTTGGACCTGACTGACTGACGTGATGCATGTGAAGGCGGATTTTGTTTTCCAGTTCGTTCCGATTTCACTACACTCGCGGCACAAGAACTTTTTCCTTTAAGTTCATCATCCTTTTTCTTAACTGGTGTAGGCGGTGGCATTTCCTGTGCGCCTGTTGCCAATTGTAGCTTTGCCTCCAATTCCTTCTCCTCTCGTCTTCTAATGGTACTGCGGGTGTTTACTATCATTGACCTTGGCGGCGGAGTATTAAACATTCGCGATCCGGTTCGAATGACCACTGTTAAGTGTGTGGGTCAAGATAAAAACAAACTATGCAGAACGACTTATATTGGAGAAAATAAAGGTAATAGTTACAAAACTTTTTTGCGGAGGAAGCGCGCGTTGCATTTCGCGTTCGTAATGGCACTGTCTTGTCTATTGGTTCGCAGAAAAAACATGGCGGTCGCCGACTCGCCCCTCTCCCTTCATACCCCGCGCACTTCCTCTTACAATTTCGTTTTCGCGCCGCTAACAGCAATATCGCACCTCCTCCGCTCAAATAGTGTCGTAAGTCAAAAAATCAAACTTTCGAGAAAAAGGTGTTTGAAATTTGATTTGGACGTTTTCTGAAACGAATGGTACAAAAAGAGTTGGAGAGGAGTTAAAAATACAATTTTGACACTTACTTTTTTTTTCGGATGGGAAATTATCAAATGACTCCTCCCGCTCTGGGCGGAGCAGGAGGGAGTGTCAGACTTTTACTGACTAAAACCCATCCATGTTCCATGATCATCGCCCTTTGTGTTCCGGGGCCACGGTATCTCTTTCGAATAGTCCCGCAGCCCCGGCAGGCTTCGGCCCTTGCGGACCCCTTCCTTTGCTGACTCTCTTTGAGGCGCGCGTGGAACACGAACGCGTCGTCGACACGGCCTGTCGTCATGAGACGGACGGACGGTGAGCTAGCCCTTAGCTCCCCGTCCACAGGCCCGCGCCTACGGTGGCCGGAAGCCACCACGTGGCCCCCGACGACCGGGGTGTCTTCCGCGGCGGCCGGGACGTGAGGATCTCTCCCTCTCACGTTCCGCCACCTCCTTCGCTAGCATGACTGCTTCGCAGATGGAGGTGCCGGCGTCTCATTCCGTCTCGCTCCGGACCATGGCTTGGAGCAGGGCCGGAAGCGAGAGGTCGCCGCCGCCGATCGCCACCTCGAGGACACGGTGGTGCTCCACCCAAGCGGGGCACACCTCCACAGTGTGCTCCACCGTGTCCTCCGGTCGATCCTCACAATGGAAACACCCGGGCGTCTCGTCCCACCCGATTCGGTGCAGGAACTTACCGAAGCATCCGTGTCCGGTAAGAACCTGCGTCAGGCGGAAGGTGAGGACGCCGTGGCGTCTCTCCAGCCACTCCTCAAAGAGGGGACTTACCGCCACTATTGTGGCGTGCCCTACACGGGGTTGCGACAGTCGCTCTCTCTAGGTTGCCATGAGATCACGCTGGAAGTCCGTCCGCAGAGCGACAATTTGCCGCGGCAGCGGAGTTTCCCCCCGGCGTAGCGCCTCCGCGCGCCACTCGTGTAGGCGCGCGAGGACTATCGCCTCCAGATCCCATGGCGGCAATCCGGCAAGGAGGCTCGCCACCTCGCGGGAGATCGTGCGGTACCCCCGGATTATCCTTATGGCCACCACCTTTTGGGGCGCGTTCAAATAGTGGGCGGCTCGCCGCCTCAATGAGCGCGCCCACACCGGGGCCCCGTAAAGGGCCATGGACCACACGACTCCCGCGTAGAGCCTCCGACAATTTTGACACCTACCTTTTCATAGCAATATGAGCATGGGCGCCGGCAGAAATAATTTCCAGGTGGTGCAGATTTTAGTTTTCTTACAATCTTTGCCGTATATGATTGTTAATAAAAAGATGAAATTTTAGTCTGAATGTTCGAGACATTTACAAATTTCTTACTATTCATTATGAATTTATTATATAGGTACCCAACCCAACGTCACGGCTCACACCTATTTGTTCACGACGATCGAAATTTAAAAATTCTAATTTGGTGGGCCAGGAGTACCGGAATCGATATTAATCGATTTCTTGCCTTGAGTTACGGTCTATTTCAGTTTGTTTGGACTATACAGGGGTAGTGTGACTATAAATTACGTAGCTTTAATTATTTTTGGGATAGAAAATTACCTATATTAAAAATTATAGAAATCGATTCAGTAAACGATTCTGAAGAAAGTAATTTCAGGATGTGCGTTAATTATGTTACATGTTGTATAGATAATTCATACAGTCCAATAGTTCAAGAATGATTGCTTGATTACATGTGCAAGAGCGAGCTAATTAGTCAGTGTCAGTGCGCGCCGTAATTAATTAATCAGTGCAAGCAAGCAGTGACAAGTGAGCCAACGTGTGTTTCTTTTCTTTATAATTTTAAATATGAGTGACTTATGGCGATTTTTGTGCAAGAGAAAAAAGATTGAAAATGAACAGTTTAATGCTAAAGATTGTCCAAGTACTTCGGCACAGCAAAGTACTAGTAAAACTGAATTAACAACACAACAAACTTCAGTTAATATTTATGATGTGGGTTTATATCTGGATTCTAACGTACCTACCAGTGATGAACACCGTGGAAACCTCCGCAAGATTATGATTTCAAGCAGGACATCGATCATAAAAACCAAACACAACAACGTGAATTTCGCCACGAGTGGCTCACAGCATACCCTTGGTTAGCCTATTCTGCCCAGGCTAAAGGACCACTTTGCCGTATATGTGTATTATTTCCCGCACAAATTCATCGATGCAGTACTCAGGGGCCATTTATCGTTCGGCCATGCAAAAAATACCAAAAATTTCATGAGTGTGCGAAATCTCATGCAAATAGCCAGTGGCATCGTGAATCGGTTATACGTTCTAAAAATTTTCAGGAAATCATGCAACAAAGAAAAAAAAAGACGTTTATGAACTGATAGATACTGAACATCTATCACAGGGAAATTTCAGAAAACAGAAAAAAACTTCAACCCATTATATCTTCGGTCTTATTTTGTGCTACGCATGATTTACCCCTTCGAGGAAAAACAGAAGATGGGTCAGTTTTCAAAGACTTACTACATTTCCGAGTTGAGGCAAGAGATACGGTTTTAAAAGACCACTTTGCAACTGGTTCGAAAAATGCCCTCTATGTATCCCATCAAATACAAAACGAAATTATTGAAACCTGTGCTGATGTTCTTCGTGAAACCATTACTGATGAAGCAAAAGAAGCGGCATACTTTTCAGTCTTGGCTGACGAGACAGCGGATATAAGCGGGACTGAACAGCTTTCAAAGGGCATAAGATACGTCAAGTTTGACCAAACGAAACACAGTTACGTAATACTTGAAGAATTTTTGGGGTACAGACCACTACAAAAATAAGATGCTGCATCGATTTCTGAAGTTATAATATCTTTTTTGACATCATGTGGTTTAGATCTCAACAAAATGGTTGGGCAAGGGTATGATGATTGCTCCACGATGGCTGGACATGTTGGTGGAGTTCAAAAAATAATTAATGACAAATATCCCAAAGCAAAGTATTTCCACTGTGCTAGTCACATATTAAATCTTGTTGTCAATGATTTAAATAATTTGAGTGAAATAAGAAATAATGCTGGAATGATTAAGGAAACTATAACCTTTTTTTAGAGAGAGCATTTTACGGCGAAAAAAAATTCTAAATATTCCCTGCTTTTGCGAAACCAGATGGTCTGCAAAGTACAAAAGTATTCGAATTTTCGCTCAAAATTTCACCAAAATTGTAGAAGCATTACAAGACCTCTCAGAAGATCAAGCCACTAATTCTAAGACAAAGGTTAGAGCTTACCAACTGCGCACTGCTTTGACCACCACAAATTTTATTGTGGCATTGCATATTATTGCTACTTACTCGGCAAAGCTTGAGCCTGTCTGCAACCAGCTTCAACAAGTTCTTCAAGCTTCAATTGACATTAATTCAGTGAATGACCACATTTGCAAACTCACTAAAATAATAGAGGGTCACAGACAAAACGCATCGCAGGAATTTACTGCTATATTTGGAGAAGCTAAACAAAGTTGCGAAGACGTTAATATTGAGATTAAATGCCAACGAGTTACGAAATGATAGGCTCATCGATCCAACCACCCATCCGAAAACGTTGAAGAATTTTACAGAAGAGCTTTATACATCCCATACCTTGATTCGATCATTTCTTCTTTAAAAGACAGATTTTCTGAAACACATAAAAAAATCATTTTCTCTGTTACACCCAAAAATAACGAAAGGCCTCAGTAGAGAAGAATTTCTTACAGCTGCAAAAGACATTAAAAATTTGTATGGCGATCTTTTACCTAATTTTATTTCAGAAATCACGACTTGGTTTGAAATGTGGAAATATCCACAGCCAGCGGCAAATGATATCAGTGAAGTTGATCGATATGAAAAACATCCTATAGACTACATCGACGAGGCAAAAGATTTCTTTCCTTCAGTAGCAGAAGCGATCAAGATTGGCCTTAGTCTACCCGTCACAACGTGCACAATAGAAAGATCTTTTAGCACACTGAGAAGAGTTAAAACTTGGAATAGGTCCACAACAGGTGACGAGCGACTGTCTGGATTATGCTTGTTAAGTGTCCACCGAGGCAAGATAACCAAGAACAATAGAGATAACTTTATAGAAAACGTCATTAATAAGTTCGGTCAAAAACCCCGCCGGCTGCAGTTGCTTTTTAAATGAGAATTGTGTAATTACTGCCTACTAATTATTGTGAATAAAAAAAGGATTTCCAACAGACGGTTTTTTATTTCAATAATTCCTTATGATCCCGAGATTCCCAAGGGGTGCAAGTGCACCCCCTGGCAACCCCCTGCCGGCGCCCACGAATATGAGTATAGCAAAGTTGCTCTTAGTACTATTGATAGCACTTGAATTGCCCGTGGTCCGATAGATAGAACCACCGAAAATAAAAATATCCTTGGTCCTACTAGTAGAACAACAGGGTTCGAACCACGGGCAATCAACGGTTTTATTTGCTCGTAGTGAGAATTTAACGTGATTATGAGAGGATTACTTCCATTTTTTTACTTACTTACATGTGGTTTGATTAATAAAACAAAAATTGAGAAGAAAATAATAATAATAAGCAGCCAAAAAATAAGAAATATGAATTTCTCGAAAGTCTGATTTTTTGACTTACGACACTATTTGAGCGGAGGAGTTGCGATATTGCTATGTGGTCCGGCCACAGAGGAGGAACACACTTAGAATGATAGGTAAGGTAGGAAAATGGTAGGCGTCAAAAATTGTATTCTTGATTTTCTCGTTAAGGCGACGCAATGTACTAAAACCGGGCACGCGCGCCCCGGTACTGAGCGGGGGACTGAGCATCTGAGCGGGGCGAGGATTGCTAGCTTACAACCACTTATAAATAAAGGGCGTAAACGAGAAAATGGTTTTTGTTATATAATTGAGTTGGAAACGATAATTTGAGAAATTCCTTCTATAATTTTAAAGAGTATGTATAGACTCATCTACGGAGAGGCTTTTAAATCGTTCCCGTTTGCCCATAAGATGTGAATCTCTTTTTAAAAAGAGGTAAGTAAGGAGGAGGAAGTGAGGTCAAAAATTTTGGAGTCAATCCAAAATTTCCAACGCGGAAAGGGATTCTAGGATATAATCCTGAGCGTATAGCGAGGGATTCAAAGACACGAGATGCAAATAACTTTGGTCTCGTGTAACACATACAACTTTTCACCTCAGCAGCGAGAACATAAAGGTAAAACAAAACAAGATGGTAAAAATTAAACCACCACACCACATCACAAACACACAGATATCCAGACGATGATTTGTGTATTTTTATAGGATACAATAAACAGGAAAAGATAATTCTGCATTTTTACATTAGGTATGCTTAAATTCTTTGGGTGTTAAATAGCAATAGCAGTAAATGCGTTCTGAACTGTTCACTCGCGGTTTTCTGTCTCAATTTAAAGATTATTAAAACTATAAATAAATAAGTAGATACATGATTTAATTCGATTATTCGAAATATAACCATTTTTCACTTACTTAAGCCTTAACCCGTGATTTAAAATATTACGGTTATCGATTTACAATATCGGTATCCGCACGTTTTATTGTTTGTTTCTTTTTTGGGCCTACTAGATATTATGGAATTTGAAAATCGAATTTCGAATCGACTTATTTCTATCTCTCGCTTTTTTCGTATCGAAGTGAAAGTGACGGAACAAAGTGAAGTTGAAATCTTTCGAATTTTGTGAGTAGGCCTGCACAGTTCTCGGTATTTAAAAAAAAAGAAAAGGTAATTTGGCTCACGCTCGCAGCAAAATCGACTGTAAACAGCAAAACCTGCTTGTGTGAGGTGCTGAGGTGAAAAAATAATTCCTTCACCTTTATGACCTTGGAGGGTTGTATTGATGATTCAATTCAAATACATTCAAGTACATTGATGGTATATATAGCATATTCATTTCTGCAACACACACCTGTCTGTCATTCTGACCCACACAAAGAATTTATCATAAATACAAAAAAAAAGACAATAATTGATCACGAACCACGAAGACGGATTGTAACTTTACCTGTTTTGCGATTTCTGACTTTTTAGTACTCCAACGATGGTTGGTCCAATAGAAGTTTTTGATCAGTATTAGAAACAGGATCGATTGGCATCAAAAAAATGTTTTGTGTAAAATGGCCATTTTTTTGCTAATTTTTTTTTCTAAAATCTGTGAATGGGGACCAAAATTTCACGAAAAATTATGGATAGTCTCCTAAGACTATTTTCGTGTAGCAGTTTCCCTTACTGCCCCGTTTACCGTAGGTATCCACCCTGTATAATACTCCACTTGCCTTTAGCCAAGCAAGAAAAGAACAATAAATAATAAGTAGCACCCACACACATATAACAGTCACCATTTTATTTTTAAAAGGCATTGAACGCCAGATCCATTTATCCAAAAAAAGTTTTTACATCGAGTCTTGCACAAAGCCATCTATCGTTTTTTCCGTGGAAGCTGGCCATGAAACCACTTCATTGGCTGCGAGAGATAGACCAATAGCAACTCTAGACGCCAAATGAAAACTCTGTTGTCGCTCATCGCTGTCGTGTGCAGCGCTGCCAATCGCGGGGAAAATCCCCGATTTGCGGGGAATTGAGGGTTAGCGCGGGGAATGACAAAAATCGGGTAAACCAGGGAAATTTCGGGGAATCCAGGCCAATTTTTCGGTGGTCTAAAACTATTTTATTTCAGATGACTTACAACTAAAAAACTGTCATTTGAACACGATTTTGTATTATCTAATAGGTATGCTATTCCAAATCAACTAGGGACCACTACAGATTTAAATAAAAACTTTTTTTTTGTACCAGCATTGCACATTGTTTTGAATAGTATGGATGTAGTAAGATGTAAGAGTTAATTTCGTTCTACGGTATAGTATTTTTTTTTAAGTTTTAGTAGTATATTAATCAAATTTTGTATAAAACGGTGTTTTTATTGCAAAAATATCATTTTGGGGAATTTGTGGCGAATTAATAAAAAGAAGCGGGGAATTGACATCACTGACTCAGGGAACCGAGAATTTTTTACTGACAGCACTGGTCGTGTAATGTTCTCAGTGTTGCCACCTTGGTTTTTGAAAAGGGGCAGTCGGACAAGCTAGAATGAGCTAGATTTAGCAAATTTTGCCTTCAAAAGGGCTAAAAATATAAATACAAATGCAAAGGGTTAAAAATGGTTTATTTGAAACGTAAGAATTAAAGTAATTTAAGAAAGTGCCAAATCTAATTATATTCAATTGTTAAAAATAGAGTCTTCATCAGAATCGTCTAAAATCATATCTGCCCAAGCAGACGTCAAAACATTTACACATGATGTTACCATAACAAAACCATAATATACCCAATTAGTGATTACAAAGTGTGAACTGACAAAATCTAAACTACATGGCGCGCAATGTTTCACAACTTGGTACTCGTGGTGCGAAGTTTTTGTATCTCTTGAAAAGGGCTAGATTGCTCTTTTCGGGCTAATCTATGAAAAAACGAGTATACCAACAGTAAAAAGTGCTAGATCTAGCCCGAAAAGGGCTAAGGTGGCAACACTGATTGTCCTGTCACAGTCAGTGTTGCCAACTACTAGCTTTACCCAGTTGCTAAACAATTTTTAAAATGTTTTTTTTTTTTACCCGAAGTTGCTAGAAGTAGAATGTTACTTAAAGGTAGGTAGGTTCCAATAGAATGTCAATTTCTGACAATCATTTTTATTTTCATTAATTCCAAAAAGAGTTAAAAATGTCTTGTGTACGTCGTGGATAAAAAAATATATACAAAAAAAAAAACAAATAAAGAGGAAGATGTCGATGGCTGGGGTTTAGTATCTTTCGTTGATTTTGGATATTTCTCAGCGGTGACCATTTTATGCAGTACATCTATAAGCAAAACACAGTTATAGCACATTTACCACTTTCTCAGGATGAAAAATGAAAATTTGCTAGAAAAAGTGGCTAAATTGTAGCTGTCTGTCATCAAATAATAGCTAAATCTAGCCATAAAGTTCCTAAGTTGGCAACACTGCTGAGTTGACCTTGACAGTCCGAGACTTCCGAGAGTCAATCAATACAAGAGTCGATCAATAAATTGCATTGGTTTGAATTCTGTAAAAAGTACAAGTCCCAAAGTTTAAAGAAAGATAAAAAAGATAAACCTACGTAAAATGGGATTGTTTGTGATAGCGCTACTGGTGAACTTTTGTTGCTATAGTTTGTATACGTGTTATGGTGAAGATGTGAAAAAGGTGTCTTACAAAATCCCGACAGTTGGAATATCGGTGCTTGTACGAAATAAAGCTCATACTTTACCATATTTCTTGACCTGCATACGTAACTTAGATTATCCTAAGAATCGTTTGTACATATGGTAAGTATTTTTTGTTATTTAGTACTGACTTGACTCCTATGGGTAGGGCTCACAAAATTTGTACCCTATCGCACTAGAAATTGTAACAAACAAGTTCATAAGCAACACACGGGAAATATACACGCTGGAATTCTCTAAAGGCATTCTTACAGTACCAACATTTACTAAAAAATCTTACCACATTTACGAGTAATGAGGACCATGTGTGGGATATCAAATTATAGGGTTTGAGGAGACAATTACAAAAAAATACAAGTCACTGTAAGGTTTTTAAACCTTAGGCAAGGTTTTTGCAATTGTTTTTATTATTCCTTTTTTTGTTGTTTGTTTTGTTCCTACTTAAATGGAAATAAGACTCACATAAATTGATTTAATTATGTTTATAGTTAAATTAAAGAGGAACTTGCTTTTCTTAACGTTAGAAATATTATTACAATCAATAACAAATATTAAAATTATCTAAACGGCCACATCATTGACCTAGCCCGTGAAAATCAAATTTTCTTAAGTTGCAAATTGCAGCTCTGTAGTGGGACTTATGGGGATTGCTTTTGTCTTCATTATCTTCTTAGTTCTATTTGCTCATCTGGGTCAAAATGTGAGATTCTTTTACTTGTTGATGTACACATAAGCAAAAATGTTTTCCCTATTTGGACACCACCACAGTCAGTTAAAGACCATGTAAACCAAGCTTAATGCTATCCAGTGTGTTACGTAACACACCATGTAACACACCATAACACACCGGAGCGAACAAACAAAAACTTTTGAGTGTTTATTTGAATATAGTAGCCGCAAATTAAATGAAATTTAGTAAAGAAAGCCATAATATACGACATACAAAGGTATTAGGTCATTACATATAAAATTGGAGTTTTGTATGAGAGGAACATAAAGTCGATCCTTTTTATATAAAATATTTTATTAATTAAAGTATACATGTACCATTGCTATCTATGCACTTTGGCCATCTCATAGGTAGTTCATTGATCCCTTTACTATAAAACCATTCGTACGGGAATCAATAAAATCTTTGAAGGCGGTTTGGACTGCCCCATCAGAGTTGCCATCTGTTGAGCAGTGTGTGGTCTAGCGTTGTCCTGAAGCAGCAGTGGCTTAGAGCGATTGACCAGCCTCTGTTGTTTAGCAGCTAGCTTTTCCATCATGCTTCACTCAATTCATGAGGTACCCACCTTTCAAGCTTTTTCACCTACCCAATGTGCTTCAAGTGGATTAAAACAGTTTTATCACTAACACCGCAGCCTGACGCTAACTCGGACGTGGTTTGCGATGGATCCGCGTCCACAATAACCTTCAATTCTTGATTATCAACTTTGGTCTCCGGCCGTCCATGGGGCTTGTTCTGCAGGTCGAAATTTCCAGAACGAAAACGTTGGAACCAAAAACGCACTGTGTTTTCTTTTGCGACACCGCCGCCATACACATCATTAATCCTTCGAGCCGTTTCTGCAGCACTGGTGCCACGGCACAGAATAGATGATAGTACTAGCGTACAGAAGTTGCACTCTTTTGATCTTGAAGAAAGCCGACATTTTAAATACCTAAACTGGGCGCGCTCGATCTAAATTGTGCCTTGACGCCACGCGTTAGCGTATGTTATTCGGTTCTTTCTGCTTAAATTCATTCTTATTACAATTGAAATTTTATTATTATCATTATGTTAATACTATCATTAATTTGTATTATTATTAAATTGGGCGTTGGCGTGTCTTTGCGACACGAAGGCCTCCTCCAGCTCTTTCCATTTTGCTGTTGTTTGAGTTAACCTGTGCCATATAGAACCCGCATGCCTTTTTATTTCATCAGACCAATATTTTCTTTGCCGTTCTCTTTGTTTGGAATCTAGGGGTCCATTCTGTTATTGTTTTCGTCCATTTAGTACTCTCCTATTAAATTCTCCTATTATTATAAATTTATTATTACCTTTTAGCCCTTGTTTGAGGGACCGAAATCTCTTCGGTTGCAAATCCCGATCGGAATCCAGCCTGTTCTCTTGATTGTTGTTCGTCACGTTTTTTGGTGATACGTTTCAGTATTATTTTTGAGAACATCATGTTCCACATGAGACTTATTGGGCGATAGTTTGCTATTTCTGATCTATCTCCTTTTTTAAAGTAATATAGTGCTTATTGTCCACTGTGAAGGTATGGATTCCGTGTTTAGGATAAGATTAAACAAGTTAGTAAGTTTTTTTGTTTTTTCTGGCAATGTAGCTTTCATCATATCGTTGGTTATATGGTCAGGTCCAGGAGCTTTGTCATTTTTCTGTGTTTCTATCGCATGCTGGACCTCCCTTCCAAAAATCTGAGGAATTTCTGCTGTCTAGTCTTCAAGGTTTATGTTGTGTTTTAAGGTGTTCCCGGTAGAGTATAGATTCCTAGTCTGTTGCTTTTTAAAATTGGCTGTCGCAATGAAATAGACTTTCTAGTAATCAATCAAAGTTTTTTCAAGATGTTAGCGTAATAGACAATCTCAACTTTAACAACGTAATAGAAAAATACTTAAAAAAATCAATCATTGTTGACGGACGGCGCTGGGACATTTATGGAGCAAAAATATATTAAAAGTTTGATGAACTATAATTTTGGGTATATTTAAGATTTGTATATTTTATTTACACCCATCCCTTTGTGAAGTTTTAAATTTAATGCAACAAATAAAATTCTTTAAAAAAACTTTTTAAAACATACTAAAATTTATGGGCAAACAGGTGGCCGCGAAATTTTTCAAGAGGTACTTCTTTTTTGAGCCCCACCCATATGGGGGGCTTTGCGCACTGCACAGACGCGTCCATGGTCGGTGGCCGCAAATAACAGTCCTCGGTGGGCCGCAGTGATCAGCAGTGGCGTGCCTAGGAGCCAACAATACACAAAATTCTAGGGCAAGCAGACTGAGCAGGTTATTGTAACAACCGGTCGCAAGGCGTGCTGACTGACCAAATGCCGCTATTCTTTCTATGCCCGTATCTTGGTCAAAGCCTGAACTGCAGTTAAAAAAATAATCTGCCAATACCATTTCATAATAAATCATACATTCTGACAGTTAAAACTAACTCCTGGCTTTTTGTGTCTTCATTCATCTTTCTACTGCCCTTATCCCAATTCATTTGGGGTTGGCGCAGCAAGTCTTCTTCTTTCATACTTCTCTATTATTCATCATCTCATGACCACCTCCTTTCTAGCCATATCATCCTTCACATAGTCCATCCATGGCTTCTCTGGTTTTCCAACTAGACTCTTATAGCCATCAACATTCATAGTCTATACTTTCCTCACAATGTTTTCCTCATTCCTCCACATCACATGCCGATACCAAGATAACCGATTGCCACACAACTTTTCAGTCACCAGCGCCACTTTCAGACTGTGTGTTATATACAATAAAAAGATATATATACCTAAGTTTTGGTTTATTTATTAATTTATATAGGATTGTAACGTTGATGTTTCAAAAGACTTGTATTAAATTTACTCTCTAACAGGCAACAATTTTTTTTTTGTTTAAGGATTTACAGTGATTTCAATGAAGATAAAAGTATTGAAATAATAGAGAAATGGGCTGACAAGTATTCATCACAATATAATGGAGTGTATATCACAACAAATAATTCCAGCGGACGTCTACATCCAGATGAAAAAAACCCCATACATTGGAGTCCCGAACACTTCAAACATGTCATTAGGTTGAGAGAAGAAGCTCTGTCATTTGCTAGAAAAATGTGGGCAGATTATATCTTGGTAAGTTCTGTGTTTATTTCATACTAGGTTTTGCTAAAGTGGATGTTGGAAATAATCTCATGGTACTACCCGGGATAAAAAATGTCCTGTACCTCAACACAGGTCATGTGTGTGCCAAATTTAATTGAAAATCTGTTTCTCTTTTTCATTCATAAAATTAGTATGATTCTAACAATAGTTTGATAGCATGGTCTGAAACTCTGTAATATAATTAAAATTCAATTTAAATAAATTTAATTTAAATCTGAAACTATGTAATGTATCACTCATTGCAAACAAAATGTGTTGCTAGGCTCATTAGGTCATTACAAATGTTATCAATTTATGTAAGAAGTTGGTTATTTAATTGATAAGTAATAAAAACATAATATATCTATACTTAGGAATGATGAAAGTTTTGAGAATGAATGTGGATGGGTATAAGAGTAGAGGAAGACCAAAGAAACAATGAATGGACTGTATAAAAGAAGATATGGCAAGAAAGGAGGTGACTGATGAGATGACTAGTAATAGAGAAGTATGGAAGAAGAAGACAGACTGCGCCGAATTCTAATAAATTGGAATAAGGGCAAGAGAATGATGATGATGATCTATACTTCTATTCTAATATTATAAAGAGGTAAAATTTGTTTGTGAGTTTGTATGTAAGGGGTAATCTCCAGAACCAATAATCCAATTCTAATCTTTCACTGGCAGAAAACTACATTATTCGGGGATGTTATTGCTATAGCGCTATAAATTATATTTATATCATGCATAATAACCGATCTCAATTTTTGCGGAAGAATTCGTGGACGAAGTGCTAGTTGTTTATAGTCTTGATTTTTCAAATGTGTATTCGTTTCTTGAGTTCTGGTTAACACAACAATACAAAAAATATAATACGCTTGAGTACCACTTTTAATCGATCGTTAAAAATAAATTATACTTAGCGAAACCTAAATTATACTTAGCGGCAGTGTTAAAATGTACTATTTATCCGCTTAGCTTCAGGCTGCATGCTTTTTGGGAATACAACCAGCGCCACGGAATTTGGCCCAAGCACGTTATGTGGTTTATTAATTATTTATCAAAATGAAACGCAAAACAGGGTTTTTTGGTTCTAATACTTAAATGTATAAACCTTTAAATCGAATTTTAAATGCGCAAACTCTATTAAAATGTAACCTCAATACAAAAAAAGACATTAAGCTCTAAGTATACTTAACAAAAAATGTTTTGAATAGAAATTAACCACCTCTGGCCAGATGACCGCCTACATGCTATCAGGCATACTGTGGATTATATTCCTAAATGACCACATAGGGTATTTCTTCCCATGCGGCCACCAGGAGGGTTGGGACTGGATCCGATTCATCTTTTAATCTTATCCCAGACATGGGATTCATGTCTGGGCTTCATGCTGGCTACTCCAATTTTGTAAATCTAACCGCTGACAGGTAGTCATCCACGCAACGTGCTGTGTGAGGTCGGGCTTTATCTTGCATTTGATGAAATCTTCGCTACCGATGAATCTCATGAGTGGTAAAACGTGTACTTGGAGAATTTCCTCAATGTATGTCATTGCCGTTAGACGACCTGCAACTACTGCCAACTCCGTGCGAGCGCCTGAAAAGTTTCCTCGTGAAACCGTAACCGGTCCACTATGGAAACTAACGGTTTGCCTGGTAGTAATTGGCAGAAACTTCTCACCATACCTTCTCCACACACGTTCGCGGCCATCTGGAGCTCTTTAGGCCACTCTGCATTCGTCAGTCGACAGAAATTTAATCCTACTGGTCTTGAGTCCACTTTGCGTGTTCGCGAGGGAACCGAAGTCGAGATACGCGATGGTGCCTTGAGCAGTTCTGGATCTCGAGCTAGTCTTTGGGCACTTAGATTTTTCTTATTGTCCGCTCACTTAGTTTGACCCCTTTTGCTGTTTGTAGCGGCTGCCGTATTTGCTCTTAAATTAACCAAAACAAATGTCTTGACAAACAGCCACTCGAAATTCTTATACACGATACCAAAATCGCGTACAATAAATTGGATCTGCCCAAAACCCCAATGCATCATCTTTAGAATGACCCCTACAGTTTACCATTTCTCTAAAATTGTGCAGTTCTTGACTAAAATTATTATACAGCCGAAATTAATTATGTCAATATGCTGTTACAATGATAACATATTATGTGTTAGAGACTGTAAATATATATTTAGTTTATAAGTAGAGTAGCAGAACTGATAAGCCACTTTACTTCTCAAATTACATAATTAAATTACACATGTTTTAGATAATTTCGTCAGAAAAAATCTACCTATTGGTCTTGCACCTAAAGTCGAGTTTTCCGAATATTTCACCATAGGGAGTCTATATAGTTTCATAACTAGACCCCATGGTGAAATATTAGACCCAGATACAGACATGGCTGGATATGGGCCCCTAGAGCCCAAATTAACCGCCGGTTAAAAAGTTTATATATATAAATGTATACGTATGTATGTATGTTGGCGCCAATCAAAATTTTCCCACACTCTACAGGTCGCAATTATGCACCGATTGCTTTCAAACTTGGCCAAAAATTCGAAAGGGTCAAAACTTAGGTTAGGTTCGTGAATGGGCGAAATTCGTCCATGGGGGGCGGTGGGGCCAAAAAACTGAGTATCGAATAACCTTTTTTTTCCATGCTAAACTCTTATGGGAGGATTTTGACAAGGGGTCGAAAATAGTAGATTGTATCTTATGGGAGCAAAATTATATTTTTACGGCGACGGCGCATTTTTGAATCCAGAAGGAAGTGAGGGATTCTTTAGTAGAATCCTGAACGTAGCGAGGGATTCAAAGTACGTCGCCCGAGCCTAAAATATATTTGCGCCCGTGTGATACACTCTACTTTTCATCACCCACTATGAGAAAATAAATGGCGCCTCATATTTTATTCACTGTCACTTGAAGAACGAATTTTTCAAAACAAAATCATGAATTCTGGGTGGTTACTCGTGGTCCCAGTGGGTCGACCCATTACCGGAACCATGGGTAATTTTAATTTCCCGTGGTCCCATGGCATTAGAGATTGTTTCCTGTACTTCTGAAAATATCGATAGAAAATACAAAGCCATAGTAACAGCATATCATATCCCACAGGGACCACGGGAGTGATTGCATAATTTGACTACGGGTTTATTGGTTTTCTATTTTTTATTTATCTACCAACTACCAGGAGGGCAGAACCATAAAGGAGGTATTTTATATTTTTAATAGGAATCTCATAATCAATCCGTGTACATTTCGAGTATCACGCAGTATGCAATGTAGAAAATACTTCTTCATGATTCTGGCGTCCTGGTAGTTTGTGAGACATTACTATCCTTAAAACAATATTTGCGTTCGATTTCTTTGACGCTGAACAATAAGATGTTCCAAATTCAATAAGTGCGCGTAAAAGATTATTGCGGCTCACTTATAAGTAGGATTAAAAACTCATTACTGCCCGCTAAAATTTTCTTATAGAAAACACCACCTTTGGGTGCACTTAAAGGCAAACCAAGTCGTCCTTTTCGAATAGATGGGATGAAAAAATATGAGTGGAACCTTCTTCAAAATCTACCTCCTCGTGCGGTTTGCCGAAGGGATTTTTTTAAATTTACAGTTTTTCATTTTTGTATCGTTTTGTCTTTGCAGATGATAGATGCTGATGTGTTTCTCACCAATCCTTCTACTCTAAGAGAACTTGTGTCTAAAGGTCTACCCATTGTCGCTCCACTGCTTGTAACAGATGGAGTGTATGCAAACTTCTGGTTAGCTACATTTTGTCAAGCTAATGCATGACAAAGCATGTGCAGTGTCTTACAAGGTTCTTTTATAATGCTTTATTTTTTGCAAGTTCTTCATGCATTTTCGTTAACAATAAGTACCTAGAATTGTAACCGTACATCAACACAGTCAGGTAAAACAATATACGTTCTTTATGACTGCTTTTAACTAAGCTCTACATTTGTAGCGATCAGTCTATCCGAACGTCGAAAAAAATCGTCCGCTTATCTAAATCATGGGCTTAACCAACTTTGCTAGTAGCTCTGTGAGAATGTGGGAGGTTTTGTCATTCAGTATTAAAACAGTAACTGTACTATTTGCCTTGATGTTGATGTCCATTATGTGGTCTTCTTCTTATCGTATCGATGTTCCTTTCAATTACACGGTTTGGGCCCAGTAGCTGGCCACGATTATTGCAGCGGTAGAAGCGCTGTACAGGTCGTCGAGAGTGCAGGTAAACTGACACCTGGGACACTCCAGCAGGTGGGGCATTGTTTGGTCCGGAGCGCCGCACTCGCATTCGGTGTTGGAAGAACCAATAATACCCCATTTTGCCAGGTTATGTTTGCAGCGGCCAAGTGTATCACATAATGTTATGTGGTACACACAAAATTATGTGGTACATTTGGCACAAGCGCTTGGGAAAAATAAAACAGTATATACAGCGCATTACCAAATACCACAGCTGTGCACTATTCATTCGCATAATATATGCAATAGAAGGGAAATAATCAAACTAGTTTTTGATAGTTACTGCCACTATCTGCTATGCCTATGCTGTTTATTCATTATTATTTTTATGCGCACAATTTTATGTTGGGATTATAAAATAAAAGCATTAAATTTTTAAATTACGCTATTTTTTTTTATTTGCCATAACTATTATACAGGATGAGTGGGTCTGCACCCGACATAGCAAATTGGCATATAGATGAGGTCATATATTATATAGTTGTTTTTTTTAAAAGCCTACTAACTTATTTTTTAACCCTAGTTTGTGAGAACTTCCGAGGTATTTTAATCACCAATGTTTATGACTACCAACAAGTACTAAAAAAAACTACTAAAATAATGCAAAAACAAAAGTTTGGAAAAATATTAATAAACAAACTTAATCTTAAGAGGATAAAAATGGATATATCCCCCAAACTATAAACCTTTAGTTAGGGAAAGTGAGGTTCAATCCCAGCAAATGACCTCTATGTGTGAATTTGCTATGGCGGGTCCAGACCCAGTTACCCTGTATAAACATCCGTATGCTGCATTAAGCAAACCATAAAAATATAGTTTGCTGAAAGTCTGAGAAGAAATAAAAATCGCTTCCAGGTGTGGGATGACTGACAACTACTATTACGCGAGAACAGATGACTATAAGCCTATACAGACAATGGAAAAGCAGGGCTGCTTTGAAGTTCCAATGGTGCATACAGCTGTTTTAGCATACCTGAGGACCAGGAGATCCGACAATCTAACATATACTCCAGAAAAGATTCCTTACTACGATGGACCTCACGATGACATCATAGCATTTGCTGTGAATGCTTGTAAATATAGTAAGTTTATCTGACACTACGTTTTGCCTGCGAGTTCGCCCGCGTGGCTGTTGGGAATTTTAACTGGGGAACGTACCTACTACCGAGACTAACAGTAATTAACTAAATTTAGCAGTAATATTATACCTTTAAAACTTGATGACTCTTTCACACCTAGTTAAGGGTTGATTTTTGTAAATCCCGGGTTTTAAACTTATTGGACTGCATGATAAAATTCTTTCGCATAAACGTTACCCTCTATTATTTCCAAACACATTGATGAGTGAACATGTCCACCGTGTAACTTGCCAGATTTCATGTTTGTAGGTCAGACTATAATAAGTGCTATTAACCTAAACGTTTTATGATTTTGACAGATATAAGCCTGTATGTATGCAACGATGATCTGTACGGGTTTGCTCCAGTTCCTTTAGAAGACGACCAAGATCCAAAGAGTGATTTTGAGCAGCTATTGAACATAAAAACGGAAGCTATCGGTCGCGGGAGTCCCTTGCCTCTTGACGAATACTTACAGGACTATATAACATACCCTGAACTCTGGAAGTTTGGCTGCGACGAAATCTACATGATAAACCTAGAGAGACGGAAGGAGAGAAGGGTACTTATGGAGCTGAACTTCAAAGAATTGGGCATGGATGTTAAGCATTTCAAAGCCTTTGATGGAAGGTAAATTATTATTTATTTTTAGATCTCTTGATTTTTCTAAGATACTTTAGACAAGACGTGTGGCGAAAATTTAATTAAAATAGCTTTAATGTTGGAATTTATTCAATTCATTATGACTATATTATGGACACTGGAAATAGTTACCAGACGTCGAATCGTTCTTATCAATTCATGCCTTTTCTCACGAGTTGACAAAAGTTCGATCTACTTGTACATGTATGTAATTAAGGCGTGTTTTGTGTGGATAATTCCTGTACATCCACCCGCACACCGCAATACTGTCAAGGGTACATGACAATATATGATAAGTTAAAGGAACTTATAAAGACCTAGAAGCCTAACAGTCATACGACCCTAAGCCATGTAAGGCCTACAGCCCTAACCTACCATATACCGAGTATGTGATAAATAAATATATACTTAAATAAGTTCAGGATATTTGCACCATGCAACCTAAATAGTAGACAGGAATACCAGGTTCTAGAAGGGTACACTCACTGCCAGTCCCGCAGACTCACGAGACTGATCAGAGATGGCTAAAGGTGTCTTGGCCACAGTGAGGGGTAATGAGACAAGAATATAAAATTCAAATCTGTTTTATTTACAAAATGTTCTGCTTATATTTATAACTACTTTTGATTATCACACATACTATTAAACAAATTATATGAGTCCTATGCGTGTAAGATGCAACCAAATCATTCTTTTAACTGGGCCGCGAAAATCTTTCGATTCCTTTCTCATTATAATCTCACCTACACCAATCTTTCGATTTCTGTCTCATTATAATCTCACCTACACTAATCTTTCGACTTCTGTCTCATTATAATCTCAGCTACACTAATCTTCCGATTTCTTTCCAGGAACTTGGATATGAGTAAACTGAAGGATTTTGCCATTACATTAATGCCAAACTATGAAGATCCTTATCATAAAAGGTAGAATTGAATGTTCTCATTTATTGGCTAAAGTTTAGAGTAGAGTATAGCAGAATAAGGGCGCTGACCTGTAATGATAAATCTAATAAAATAAATCGATGTCTATTACCGATAGCCGCTCTTATACTTATTATGTCGTTTTTTTTTCCGAAAATAAGTTCCTAAAAGGAACTGCACTATAAATATTTACATAATTTAGTAACATCATGATACATGAGCATTTAAACTTCCAGACCCATGAAAGCTGGTGAAGTGGGCTGCTTTTTGAGTCATTATTACATATGGCAAGAGGTAAGTTTTTAACACCTGTTAACACTTAAAACTGGTGAATAACCCATTATTACCTTTCAATTAAAAGGCAGACATTAAGGAAATAATAAAAATAAAATATAATCTCATATAGCACTCCAAGAACGCCCACGTACAGAGTTAAAGTCGCTTTACACCAAATAAGCGCATGCACATTCTGGCAAATTATTTTTGTGTCAATATTATATACACACAGTCATTTATACACATATAGACACAGCCAGTGATAGTGTTTGCATCGTTCCTGTATAGCTGTGTGTCACGGGCATCAGCGTTGCTGGGAAGTTACCTAAACTTGATCATTTAGAATTGTAGAGGAAGTAAAAGTCGTGACAAGGTTTCCGTAGGGGTACCAATGGCAGGATCATTATTACTAAACAAATACACGATACGCGTAAATTTGCACTCAGATCGTGGCGAAGCGCCAGGCGATCTCCCTGGTGCTGGAGGATGACATCCACTTCGTGCCCTACTTCCGCAACCGCTTCCTGCGCCTCTTGCAAGAGATGAAAGAACTCGACTGGGACTTAGTGTGAGTTACATAACATAACAACAACCATCATGCCAGTTTTCCCCAACAGGTTACACATAAATGTATAGTCGACACGCGTCATAAAACGACAATGTCTATAGTTGGTGCCAGTTAAGATCGCAAAAGCGGTCATTGACCCACTTACATTTATTAAAGTTCTTAATAGCCTGTTCAAGTCTTGAATCGTCATCTACGGTGATCTTCAACATTTTTTCTAATGAAAAACGATACATGGTTCATTTGTTTTGTTTCGAAGGATGAGATATTAGGGAAAGGGCAATGACCGCTATTACGATCTTAACTGGCACCAACTATATTTGCCTGTGTCGGTTAGATAGTTATAACTAGAGACCGGATTTACTTAACAGCGTTCATCCGTTACAATCACGCTGGATATGGAGGAAAAAATATGCGTTTTATTTGTAGATTAGATAGTGACGTCATGTTATTTAGAATTCCATAATCATTTTGTTTTCTCATCAGTACAGTTTTTTATCAGCTCTAGGTCAATAGGCACTATTACGTTTTAGGTACTTTTTAGTGAGTGTCACCGCTGGCATATTTTAGTATTTTTCAAAATAGAATACACTTACAAAAAAAAAAACAAAATAATAAAGACACAAATAATATTCATGGTAAATATCCTGTTTTAAGTGCTAATGATAGTGTTAGTGACCATGTCAGTTTAAAAACTCATAAAGGAAACGTTCAAATAATGCAAACCAGCCGATCTTGGCAAAAACAAAGACAAGACAGGCATAAGATGTTTGATGAATTGCATATGCATTGCTTGTAACGCGGTCTCTAAACTTAGGAGAAGTTTAAATATTATTAAATATTGAAAAAAATGCATTTAGAAAAAAATGATTTGTCTCTCTAACTTAGTAACAGTTTCTAATTTTCACGAGTACTACACTCCCTGAGAATACGCAAATGTCCCTCGTTTACCAAAAAGTATAAATCTACGCGAGCTGAGTGGAGGGTACAACTTTTACTGTCACAGGCTGCTCCCAGCCATTTACTTCAAATAGCTGTGCAGCTTGTATGCGGCCAACCCGTCATACTTTTCATACAAACGCTCGCACGTGATTATGCCGATGTTTCACATTTATCTTTGATTTTTTTGAAAATATCGCCGCGATGGCTCTGGATGAAACAACAAGGTTTTCGACCATGCTCGCGTTGACGATAGACGGGCCGGGGGCCGGGATGGGCCCTCTTAACTCTCTCTGACCCCTCATGACATGACTTTAGTCGCCCCCACACCGGATATGCGGTAACAATCTCTAACAGGTCACTTCTTGTGAGTTGTGATACAAATGTGATGATTTGTTTTTCTGATTGTTACGACTTTATAGCCAGACTATGTCATAATAAAATGATAAAATAACAACATCACGCTTGCAACTCCCGGAGGGTTAGCCCACATTTGTTGAAAGGTTTCATTTAAAATTGCAATGAAAGGTAGGTTCTTTCACAACTACCTACAGCTTGATCAAAAAAAAAATGCTAATAGCAAGACCGTTTGACGTTGAGAAGAAAAAATTGTAACGCTTCATAACCTAATAAAAACGACCAACGTTCACTTATTTGTCCGGGTTACCGGCGCCCACTAGTTACGATTGTTTTAGTAATACTATTGCCTAGCCTTTTCTCAACTATGTTAGGGTCGGCTTCCAGTCTTACCGGATGCAGCTGAATACCATTTTCCTATCTGACTTCCACAACCTAGTTACTGAGTAATACGATACCCTTTAGTAAAACTGACCTTCCAATTTTCGGCTCTCTTCGTTGAGAGTAGTTGAGGAAGAACGGTCAAAGATTTACATGTTGGTCCCGGCTGCCGAGCTTATACCTGGCGTTGTCTTGGAGTTTGAGAGTTGGGAAAAGGGTGTCCGGCCAGTAATAGGCTTCCTGCATTGTATTAACAAATCACAAAAGTGTCTCTTGTCAACAATCCGGTCAGCAAACATTGTTGGTTAGAGGTTTGATACCTACGTTGTAATGTTGCAGCTACATCGGGCGTAAGATCCTGTTGGACGACGAGGAGCAGTACGCGACACAGCACACGACGCGCCCGCTCTACTCCTACTGGACGCTGGGCTACCTGATCAGCGAGCGCGGCGCGCGCAAGCTGCTGGCCGTGCGCCCACTCGAACGCATGCTGCCCGTCGACGAGTTCCTGCCCATCATGTTTAATCAGCACCCCAAGTTTGTACTTAGTATATCCTTACTTCACTTAACTTAATCGGCAAGCGTCGTGGTGGAACGCCCTCAGGCTCAGTAGAGCGACGATCTCCGCAGGGTGGCTGGTAGTAACTGGATGAGAGTGGCGTGCAATTGGAGAGACCTATATCCAGTAGTGGACTATTGTAGGCTGACGATAATGTTATTCTAACTTGCGAACTGTACAGTGGACGACTCCACTGTAGTCACGAGTACAAATATAAATAAATAAATATCGCTGGACACTAACACACAGCGCCATCTAATGCCACACTAAGCAACGAGGCTTGTGTCGTGGACACCAGATAGTTGATATACTACATAGATACTTTTTGTTTGTAAATACATACTTATTATACATATAAACATCCACGACTCGGAAACAAATGTCCATGCTCATCACACAAACATTTGCTCCAACCGGGATTCGAACCCGGGACCCTAAGAACGTAAAGCAGCAAAACGCTATAAAATACGCAAAGCTATATGGACGGGGAACATTTGAAATGTCATAAGGAACATTAGGCGCGCTATTGGCGCAGGTACTTCGGGCATGGTTACGCTCGGGCTACACCTTGTGGCGGCTAGAGATGTTTTGCGCCGTCCGCCACCAGGTGTGTCTGCTGTGAATAGAGAGGTTCAGTCGTCTTTTTCAACTACCACTTCCTCGCAAAAAGAGGCGACGGCACCGCACACGTTCTCGGTTCTTATCCATGGTCTGAACCACAACTGGAAGCGAGAGGTTATCCGCCGCAGCATAACTTAAAACTGCGCATAAAAACAAAACAGCGCATAACTTGAAAGCTCAGAGCCGTGCAATAAGGTTGCAACTTTAGTTCCGAAACCAGCCACGCACCAAAAGAGCTATGCAGCACTATATCTTTCATTAGCCTATCGGTGATTAGAGACCATTAAAAAAAAATGACTTTGAGTATTCGTATTAACAGTGAGGCATGGAAGGCGCACTTCGCGACACGCAACCTGGAGGCGTACTCCGCGGCGCCGCTGCTCGTCCACCCGACGCACTACACCGGCCAGGAGGGCTACATCAGCGACACCGAGGACTCCGAACTCGTCGGCGACCAGTCCTTCCACTACAAGAACGAACTGTAAACGTAAACACGCCATCTTGTGAGTTACTACTCGAATGTAATAGTCAAATTGTTTGCCAAAGTTGTAGTACGAGTGTGTTGAATTTGAGCTGGAATCCTCGCTTATCGAAGTTTTTTAAAATAACTATGTTCATACGTATCTTACAAACGTCAGCATAGTAGGGATTCCAGCCTCAAACGCAAGCGAAGCTCGATACATAATAAATAAAATAATAATATATTTCTAATATCTTAAGAGGCTATGTAATGTATGCCATTGCAGTGTTGTAAGTTGACTCCGTGATCGGACGCCATACTAATGTATTTCAAATTAAGTTTCATTATGCCAGTGTGTTTTCAGTTTATCATAAAGGGGATGAATTAGTAAGATGTGGTTACAAAATTACTAACTGTCCACAACTTACTGCCAATTAAAAGATTTTGAATAAACGCCTGCTGTATTTTGTTTAGGTAGAAATAGTTTAAAGATTCTAGTGAAATCATCCCGTGCATACATTCCAAAGACCTACCTACATTTCCTTGCAGGTGATGTTTAAAAGCAACGATCCACTTTCGCATGATAATCGCGTATGAATGTTAAAGATTTTGTGCGGCATACGTTAGATGGTATCGTTCGGCGGGCGCAGCGGCGGACATTCATTATCGTGGAAAGTGCGTCCGTCGCGGCTCGGTATCGCGTCGATCGCGACGATTAGTTCATCTATAACATACCTGCCGCTGCCGCACGCACCGCTCGGGCACGCACACGACACCGCGCCATGTAATCATGTACATACTATGCGCCACCTCTATTCATACGTCTGATTGCCAGATTTCTAGCTCATTTCGCTTTAATGGCATTCCGTAATTGACAATGATGTGTGTCAATCTACTTAGTAAATAATTATACTTGGCTAGGGGTTTCAACTGAAAGTATTTTATGTTGACACATTTTTGCTATTGTTTCAACACATGAAATTCGTGTGATGTTGGGACATCCATTTGTGCCAGACAGCTGTTTTTTTCCTACAGGAAATAATGTCAACTTTTGTAATACCTATGCGTTACGATAATCAGATTTTTTTAGAGAAGAGAAGTAATAAATTATGTTAACTTCAATTCTTGTACTGTATGTATGTTACTCGTAGTCTCGTAACGTCACTCGTAAGATAGTATTCTAGAATGATGGCTCAGCATGAATCTCAATTACTCAATTTCAGTATCGATTAGTAAGAATCCTGTCTTTATCATTATGAATGTTAGGCGAGACTCATTCTTGCTCTCAAATTTAAACATATAGTAGACCAGTCTCATGCTACGTAGAAGTAATATTGTTTACTCTCAAATATTTATAGATCACATAATAAACATTGCCCGTGTATTAATAACATATTATGAACAATCTAATGTAACTGGGTTCCGCTGAGCGATTTATGAGTTAGCCTTTAATTTTTGGCTCGAATCAGCATTTGATTTGAAGTCGACGTCGCCATATAATATAATATAGTCAACTGCATACCTCAATGTGTATTATGCTGCATTACCTTTTTATTTGATGTATGAATACGAATTTACTAGTCTATAATTATGTCAGAAGTAAGATACCATATTACTAGCCCTGATTGTGACATAATTTCAGCAAGTTTCAAATTTAAACTGAATACTGTGCAATATACACACTTAATAAAATTCTTTAATCGGAAAATAATGAGTTAGGTACCTTTTGTAACAAATTGAACTTTGTGTTTTCCTTTTAATGTTTTGGTAAAAACTTCATAAGAATTATCGACATTAAAATGCTTATTGTATCAAGCTGCAAAGGGCACATGCAGCAAATGACAACAGTTCCTGACGCACTATGCATACTGACATAAGTATAGTATGTTTCTTACTTTTAGAATCAAACGCATTTATTAGGTAGATTTAAGTTTTGTAATTTTTATCTATTTTACAAGTAGCACACGATATTTTTTCAAGAAAATGTTTGGTCAATAATAACTATTATTAGTGATAATAAAATGACATATCGCGCAGCCAGCTTAGCTGTGATTAATACTGCATTAACACATTGAGCTGTATAGCTTAATAAATTATTAAAAAATATATATACAATTTAATATACCAAAATTATGTTATTTTTTAAGTTCTGTTTAAATCTAATAATGTATTTTTTTATGTGCCATAAAATGTTCCTATATATTTTTATTAATAAACGAGCATAACCAACAACACGTTTTATTTCAATATCATCATGAAGCCATAGTGATTTGTTAACAACATTATGTTTCTGACATCGCGATATTTTTTTTCATTATTTAGCCGTCAACTTAGCATTTTTCAATTGTTATTTAATTGCAAGTGCCATGAAGAAGATAATAAAGTTCATGTTTCCCCGGAAGTATGTCGGCGAACGTTTGTTTCGTGTGCTGATGAAGATGTCGTACGGGAGGTGGCTGCGAGCATGAGCGAGCAGTACGCTGAGCTGCGCCAGTGCTGTGCCGCGATACGGCGCCTTGCGGCAGAGTCGGGGTGCGCGCGCAGGCCGCCGCCCTGCGCCGAGCTGCGCCGCGCGCTCTCCGACTGCTACGCGGCGCACGTGCAGCAGCCGCTCAAGTGCGACCGGCTCGTCACTGAATTTATGCAATGCGCCCGCGACCACGCGCTCGCTGCGCATCCATAATGCGCGTTCATACATTATACATGCCTGCTTATCAAATGTAATAATTACGACCGCCAGACTTACGTGTTCATCTTTCTACACACTAGTGACCACCGATTTTTTGTTATTGATTCAATATGTTTTGCCAATACAGAATAAAACCATCAACTATAAAAGGGTTTATTATTTGCCAAATATGATAAAGAAATCTTATGCACATGTGACTACACAAAATGTTATCTATAAGCGAATAATACTTGTATTATAATTTAGACCTGGCTATCATTTGGTGTAAGAGCTCGATGACAGTCCGCGTGGGGCGGCCGGTCATGCCGCGTGCCAGGTACGGCACGTCTTGCCCCTTGGAGTAGCCGACGCCATACGTGTCGAGGTGCACCCACTGGCTGTCGTGGACGAACTGCTTCAGAAAGGCCGCGCAGTTCGCCGAGTCGCCGTATTGCTCGCGTCCCGTGTTCGCGACATCTGCAGTTCCGCAATTCTTCACCCGACTTTCGTAGAACTTCCAAAGAGGCATCCTCCAGACTCGATCTCCCGTGTGGCAGCTCGCCAGCTCGAGGTAATTGTACAACTCGTCAGAATTACTGTAACAAGCACACGCTGCGCCGCCGAGGAAGTGTATCAGTTCTTTAGACATGGTGCCTATGTCGATTATGAATTTGGGCCAGTAGTTGCGAGCATAGATTAAACTATCTGCGATGAGCAGACGTCCCTCTCGTGATGGCATTCTAATATGAATAGATTTTTTGTTTGCACAGGAAATAACATCGCCGAATTTGGGACTGTTTCCGTTGGGCATCAGTTCGCACAACGGCAGAATACCTCTGATGTTGACGGGGAGTTTCATTCTCGCCGCGGCTCTTGTGATGGCTACTACGCACGCGGCCCCGGCCATGTCGCCTTTCATGTATTTTAAGTCTTCGCGCGATTTCAAGTCTAAGCTCCCACTATCGAACGTCACACCTTTACCGATCAGGACTATAGGGCGGGTGCGTTCGTCTGCTCCGTAATAACTGATTTCGACGTACAGTGGGGGCTGTACCGAGGATTTTCCAACCGACACAAATCCACCCATTTCATGATTAGCTGCCCATCCCTTTGTTTTCACTTCTACATTTATATCTAACTCACATAATAGATCCACGGCTACTTTGGCGAACTTAGTGGGATTCAATATATTTGCTGGCAGTTCTTGTAAGTACCTTGCTAAATTTTGAGCTTCTGCTTTTAATGCGCCTATTTTCCAACCTTGCACGTCACAATCATCGTACAGATGGAGATTCGGTTTCGGAATTACTTTATTATGTGTTCTACTTTTATATTCGCAAAATTCCCAGCATGCGAGGTTTGCTCCTTCAGCCGATGCCTCGGCGTTTCCGAACGACTCCACATCGATATTTTTAGGATTTAGCGGACGAAGTGCTCTTGCGCCAGCACCTGCTGCTATTCTTATTGCTTCCTTAGTTTCGTCTAATTTCTCGATTGCATTGTACGTAAAACATTCGGTGCCGAGTCCAGCTACTGCGACGTAAGCATACTTTGGGTCCAAGTCAAAAAACACCCTTGTTTCACCAAGTTTCGGAATGGGAGCAAGATTTAACAGTTTCCATAGTCGTCCACATATTTGCTCATCATATTTCCGACCGCTGGCGGTGAGGATCGCCGGATCATACTCTATGTTTTCATTAAAATACACGCCTAGAACAAGTCCTGTTCTCTTGCGGGCGCAAGCTTTGGAGTCTACCACTTGACGAGGCGGTATATAAGGTACACAGTCTGAGAGCGGCAACTTGAATTGAGATATGAAGCGCACGTGGTTGGGAAGTAATTTAATATTATAGCGTATATACAACATTTTTAATTTTGATATCAATTTTTAAAAAATAATTTTGTAAAAATGACGTCGCGAGTCGTTGCCAACTAGTTTTAGCTATCTTACTTTTTAGTATGAGTTTGTATTATATGTAATTTAATTATAAATTAGACATAATGTGTAAGTTTAATTATTAATAAAACAAATATGTTCACAAAATCACACATCATACATTGCTCACAATTCAATCAGATTATCGCACAACATGTCTTTTGGGAGAGGTCAAGAAGTTTTCTTCTTGAGCCAACTGGGAGTATAAAGTTCATACCACTCGGGAATATTCAACAGGAGAGTTTCTTGTAACTGTCGATAAATTATCAGTATTAGAAAGGGAATGGCGAGCCTCTCGTCCTTAAAGAAATATACCCAAAACGCTAACAGAAGCAGGCAAACGTCTACTGTGTAGTCGATCGCTGACCTCACGTTCATCTTGGCTTTCTCTTCAAGTTCTTGGTAGTTGATAGGTATGACGATGGTGGCTCGCTCTGCTTTCAGTACTACCTGTTGAGTACACTTCTTTGGCGTGCTGTTTTGGATTTCGGGAGGATTAGGAACCGTTGCTTTCCCCTTCTTTTCCAATTGATTTTTATCGGTAGCGGTCGGCTGCTTTGGCTTAATTGATTTATTTACAAAATTTGCAGTTTTCCCTTTTGGAGATGTCGCCTTACTATTATTTGTTTTATTTGTTGTCTTCTTAGGTTTTGTTATTTTGATTTCCTCGACATTTTCAGGTTTCCTCTCAAGTTGCTGCTTTTCAGCAACTGCTTTTAAGTCTTCTGTTTTAAGATACATAGGTGCAGTGGTTTTTTTGTGACGACCATATTCTTTTACTATACTACCGTAATAATCAATCACTGTTCTTCCTTCTTCACTGACATTATCTTGTAATTTGTCAGTTTTAGTATGTGTTTTATGGTTATCTTTGGGTAAGTTTTCTTCTTTGGGTTTTTCAGGTTCCTTTTTGTGAAGCAATTTCGGAAACTTAGTGTTGGTGATTTTCTTAAATATAGTGATCTTTTCTTCCTTCTTTGGTTTTTCTGGTGCTTTGGGTTTTTCAGCTACTTTAGATTTTTCTGCCACTTTCGGTTTTTCTAAGCTTTTAGGTTTACTTGCAGTCTTCAGCTTTTCTGTAATTTTCGGTTTTTCTATGGTTTTAGGTTTTTCTTCTATCTTTGGTATTTCAGGTTCAGGGGCTGATTTCAATTCTACCATATCTGATTCTCTTCGCTTTAATATTGGTTTTGGAACAAAATTTGGATCAGGTAGAGGCAAGGGCTTGAGAGGTTCGCTTTCTGACAGCTCTTCTTCTTCTTCCTCAATAAAATCTTTCAGAGGCGAAGGGCGGGCCATTTTGTCTCTTGGATTGTATGTTTCCTCTTCATTCGAATACTGACTTCGTCTATCAATATCTGCATCAAGACTTCCATCATCGGTATATTCTCCATCAGAGGAAACAGTGCTAGCAGTGTAGTCTTCGTCAAATGACATATGTTGCCATTTGTGATCCGATGTTTCAGAATCCAGTGACACTTGGCGCGGACCGAACTTGTGCTGCGTGCTGTCAATAGAGTCTGGTTTAGGTAATATTTCTGGGTTCTTGGGCTTTGCTTCAGAGAAGTCTTCGTGCAGTTTAGGCATATCTTGATCATTATTTACGCTTTCGCGATCAAAGCTAGTATTATACGGAATGTCAGTTTTGTGGTTAGGGGGTCTTTCGTCTTTGTTTTTGTTTTGTTCTTCTTTCATAGCCACAGCTTTGTGAACGCGTGCCATTGCTAGTTCATGCAGGAGTTGCGATGAACTGACGGCGTTGCGCAGCGCTTTGAAAGGCATCATACAACGCGAGCTCAGCTCCGGCGCCGAGAAAGACAGGGGAGGCGGCGTCAGAGAGTCCAGGTCCAGTTGAAAAGATTGTCGCTTTTCTGAAATTAAAAGAGTTTTTCTGTAGTCACAGAATCGTATTTGACGAATCTTTATTAGCTATGCTTATAAAACTAGACATATAAATTCGCGGTTAAAAGTGAAACTGAGTTTGCATATTGTTTAATTTTTAACAGTGAATACAAGCATAACTTTACTGTTCGGACTCAACGGTAAAGCAAAATTTAATAATAGCTGCAAACTTCGTTTACGCTGGAAATAGATTTGATTTCGCAAATGTTCTGTTGTATGTTAATTTCGCAGAAGCTGTGATGCGGTCAGCATCTCCCGTTTATGTTTGTTATGTTTGCGCGTTAAGTGTGTAGTTACCGTTGTGTTAAACTTGTAGCTGACTTTGGCGGGCGCCTATTTATAGACGCCTCAAGCGTCGAGGCAATCAGCTTATTTGATCTTAATCAAATTACGGATACTCGGATCACGAGTATTTTGTGAGTGCTGTCAACATAACCGAATGTAGGTACCTACTGAAGTTCTGATTTAATCTACATAGGTTTTTAAATACAACTTAAAGTAAATAAAACAGTCGCAATATTGCAATCAATATAAAGTATGTTACGGTTACGTTTGTGATCAAGTTCAATATATCTTATGTAAATTAACTACAGCTGTACCTACATACCTATTACATAACGAGAACATCCATATTTCCCGTGCTTATGCGCAGAGCTACTAACCTCAGCGTTTTCTTACCAAGATTATCAATTGCTGTCATCATACTGTATAGTATATCCATATGAACCAGAACACTATCAGGGTCCTTGGCTGAACTATGTGAGGACATTATTTTTCTTTAATCATTCTTAGAATTCCAATTTTGTGGTTGTCTCTTATTGTCACTTGGTTCCCTTTACTACCTACCTAAAACCAATTAATCTTGATGTGTTGTCAAAATGTAATTCGCTAATAGCAGAATGTTTATACCTTACTGCTTCCGACCGCGGCTTCGCCCGCGTAATTTTATTTCATTGTGATAATATTTCAAAAAATTAAAGCCTGATGTCTTATGCATTAGCTATATTACTGTAAAGTTTAAATTAAATCTTTTATTGATTTTGTTTTGAAAAATATACAAACACTCATCCATCTTCACAAACTTTCGCATTTATAAATTTAGTGGTAAGATGTCCATTTTCCACAGGTCCAACCTAATGTAAGCTGTTGAAAGCTTGTAGTTTTCAACTGTATCGTGGTTCTACAGTTTAGTTCAGTTATCCCACGAATTCATTTTAAATGGGCAGCTATTGAATTTCCAAATTAGCAGCTTGAAAACATTTCTTTTTATTTCTTCTGTGTCTGTGTGGTTAGTGCCTAACCTGGTGTCAGAGTTTTTATGCCGCCCATGGGCCTCTGACGTGTCTTGATAACAGTTCATAAAATTTAGCTTTAGGTAGGTACTTACAACGGATTACGGATGTAATGTAATAAATTTACTTAAACATTATTTATTTTGACCAGATGCAATACACGTTTTCTGAAATCAATACATCCAGCAGGACACAATCTAGGTACCTAGGTACTATCTGCTAGGCACATTTTACATTTAAAATATTGTTTATAAATCCCAGTGTTTGCATCTGGAGGATAATGAAAGATAGAAACATTGTTTATTTTACCTCCGCCAATAGATAAACAAAGCTGCAACACATTCAATTACACAGATAATTATGTAGATAAAACAAAGTAAGAAAATATGCTAACTTACCGGATTTTTCCATTTGTTTCTGCGAATCTGGGTAGAGTACCAGCATGAACTCGCTGCTGCCGGAGGGGTCGCGTGCAGGCGAGCGACGGCGCGGCTGGCGCGGCGGCGGGGGAGCTTCGGCCGGAGCGGTTTGCGCGCGCTTTCGCCGCGGCGCCGGTGACACACGTGCCTCGCTACCGTCCTCCCGAGTGAGCACCTCGTTTATTATCTTTGACTCCACCGCCAAAAACTCCATATCTACCGGCCGGCCCGGTATCCGCACCGGCGCTGACTCCGCACTCGGCGCGCTCATCCCGTACGGACTCTCCGCTTTTACACGGAAGCGATACTCGCTCCCTTCAATGAGGTCGAACAGAGTGACATTCGTCTTGCGGCTGGTGGTCGCCTTGAGCCACACGTTCCAGCCGTTCCGGTAGTACTCCACCACGTAGTTGCCGATGCGGCAGCCGCCGTCGTCGTCGGGCGGCTCCCAGTCCAGCGAAACGGACTTGTCCACCTGGCGCGCCACGCGCACGCGCTGCGGTGGGTCTGGCGGTGCCGTGATCGTCACGAGGAACGCGGCCGTGTCCTCGCCGATCCTGTTCTTGGCGTGTATCTGATATTCCCCACGGTCGCTTCTTCGTGCTGTGTGTATTTTGAGCATCGAGAATTTTGAAGTATTCGATATCTCCACTCGATCGTCTACCACTATGGGTTGGCCGTCGTGTCGCCATTCTACAGTCGGTGTTGGTTTCCCAACTATTGTCGTTTTCAGGAAAACTGTTTCGTTAATTTCGTATAACAAGCCATCCTCGTATTGACGCGGGTAGCGTAACTTCGGTGCGGCTTCAAGTGACAATCGAGCTTTGGTGACCGCGTGTCCACTGCGATTAGTTGCCGTGCATTTTATTTCTCCTTCGTCACTCGGTAACGTCTGGTGGAAGACAAGAACACTAGTGGACTCGCTCGTGGTGATTGCAGTCCTTCGGCTGCTGAAAATTTCATAATCATCCTTGAACCACGCTATCGTAGGTGGCGGGATACCGGAGAAAGCGACACGGAATTCTGTTTTATCGTGTTCAAGAGCCGTCAAATCATCTAAATGTTGAAGAAATAGGGGCGGTTCATGGGGGAGGCGGTCCGAGCTGACCGTCAGCACGTCGGACAGGTCGCTGTAGTCGGAGCGGCCGACGGCGTTGAGCGCGGCCACCCGGAACTGGTAGCGGTAGGGCGGCTCCAGGCCCGTGAGCACGAGCTCCGGCCGCAGGACCACGGGCGGCGCCGTGCGGATCCAGTCCGGCGCGCCGAGCCGGTTGCACTCCACCTGGTAGCCCAAGAGCGGAGCGCCCCCGTCGTGTGCCGCCGGCGCCCATCGTAGCGTGATCGAGTTCGGCTCCTCGTCCGATAGTATCGGTATGATATCCGGCTTCCCTGGCGTTGCAGGCCGTCCTGGAATTCGGGACGAGGCTGGCGTTACTCAATGCATTTGGATGATTTAAGTTAAAATTAAATATGTCTAGTCGGGCGTTAACCTTTGTTCGGTAACGACGGTGCTGCCGGTATAAGCCATTTGGCATAAAACTCCTTTCAAAATTAGACGCGTGATAATCGTTACATGAACGCGGACGGTCTTACGATTTGTTTTGTTGTGCCACGCTTTAGGAATCGCAGCGCGCAGTCTTTTTAAAAATAGAAATAGAGTCAGGGGGCTCAGACGAGCTGCACACGTGTGGGGGGCTGGCTGTGGTGGTACCGGCGCTAAGGGAGCGGGGGTTGGGATTACCTGCGGTTTTCCAGCGCACGTTCTTGCTGGGCTTGTGGACGTAGTGTGAGGCGGAGTGCTGGTTGCCCATGGCGGCGGCGGCGCGCGCCGACACACTGAGCGCGGCGCCCGCTCGCCCCCCGCCCCCCGCGCCCGCGCCCGCTCCGCGCTCTGGGAATAACTCTGCGCAAAGCCGCGCCCGTGCGCCCGCGCGCCCGGATGCGATCTTGATCTGTTTGATCGATAGCTTTTCATTAACGATCTACAGGCCACGACCTTTGGCGCAACTATTGATGATGTTCATCCATTTCAATCATCTGACGGCATTGCCAATTAGGTACACAAATTAATGTGTGTAAACAAGATGAACCTGCTGTTCGAGTTCCTTTGTATATATAACAATCTGTATCAACTTTTAACCATAACCTTGCTTTGCATCCGAAAGACTCAATAATTTTAGTTTATTGCAATAATTTGCGATGCTGAAACAATTTGTCATTGTGAGGTTTCCTGAAACAATTTGTCATTGTGAAGACATCTTGTGGCACAAGTCGGCGTTTCGTGAAGATTGTCATCGAAAGTTACAGGATATTTTGGTTCATCACTATTGACTAGTAGGTAGTCCTCATACCTCCACCTGTTGGACAATCTTGGAACAACTCAGCGGACAAGCTCACTAAAAAGCGCATGAGTGTGTAAAACTAAAATAAAATGTGTAAGACTGGGCATGGACGTTATTTCGTGTAGACAGTACAGATGGCGGTGTTGTTCCAAAATGTTCATGAAAAGCCAGAAAATCTCAATGAAATGCTTCTGGCCTGTTCCAGCTCGACTGACTCGTTTAGCTGACTTCTAATATAGATCATGATCTGTCAAATGACCAATTTGGTCGAGACGCCATTGTTTAACTGTTGTGTCTACTTTGTGGACAGTTCATGGGATAATAAGATAAATAGCGTTTTTTGAAACATAATTTCATGAAATTCTGTTCCAGATTTGATTTTGTCTGGTATTGATCTATTACCGTGCCTTTTTGGTTCTACATAATTATCTACCGTGATATTAAACAGTTCTAAATGAAAATTGTCTAACTCAGATTATTTCTGACGGAGAGTAGGTACTTACAATAAAGCAGATATTTTGATAGTCAGTGCGATGGTATTTGTTTCCTGTAGCCGCTGGTTGGTAGATCTCGTAGTGTGTGTTTCAGCGAGCGCCTACGCGTATCCCCGTTACGTACTTTTCACCACTTGAACATAAGAATATATTTTAGGAAACTGTTTCAACAAAACTGTAATGTAATCTTATCTGCATCTGGAGCTGAAATAATTACACGAATTTCTTTTTTTAGCCTACACTACTCGATGCGCGATAATTAGGGTACATGAATCATTCGGTTGGAGCATTAAGGTGTCATAAAATCGACGCACTAATTAAATACGCAAACAAATGACCATCCGAAGACCAAAATGATGTAAAAATCTGTACGATGACAGCAACGTAAAATAAGTGAAAGAGAAGAAAGTACCTACCTTAGGTACTTGCTTCTCTTTCGCTTATTTTCTCAATAAAATATTGCCCCCAAGACTCGGACTGTAGGGTTTTGTTTTGGCTAAATTAAAAAGAAATCTTTTTAATACGTAGGTACAGGTCCCTTTTCGCCTGATCAGTTAATTGTTTTTCGCTTAAATCATGCGGAGGCGCCGAGCCACGCCCCCTTAAAGTTAAGCCTATTAGGAAAGGTCAATTTGGCGCGCAAAATAACAATAACTCCCGTTTGGCGTGCGTCGTCAGTGCGCTCGGCCGATCGGTATTGTCTTTCATTCATTATTTCTATACAAATTCAACGGAGCGGGGCAAGAGAGCGTTTCTATGTTGCGAATGCAAGCAAAAATTTGCTTAATGGGGAGTAGGCGGGAGTGTCCACGATAGTACATACATAACATAACATCACGCCTGTAATCCCCGAAGGGTTAGACAGAGGTGTACCCCATAGTACCTACACCTACATTTCGCCAGTTATGTTTAGGTTCCATGTAATGGGGGCTAGCATATTGCCATCAATCGGGCACAAATCTAGACCCCGTGGCTGCTACCGCTGAGAAAATCTTGATAGAAAAACCCAATAACAATTTGCCCGACTCGGGAATCAAACCCAGGACCTCATGCTCAGCAGGTGCGATTGCAACCTTAGAATAATGAGGCAGTCTTTTCTAAAATTATATATTATCACCCTTATATCTACTGGCTTACAGTATATTCCGTACATCTTTACTCCTGTGTCATATACGAGTATACCGGGTGATTGGTAATAAGGGCCATACATCTATAACATGGGTTCCGAACTGAATAGCTATTAAAGGCTTCGATTCGATTTCGATTAGATAAGTCGTATGTCTATCTTTTTTTGGCAAAACGAAAGCGAGCGAGATAGACATACGACTTTTCGAATCAAAATCGAATTGAAGCGTTTGTGAATACTTAGCTATGCTGAATAATTTTGGAAAATCGAATTTTAAAAGCTTTTTTGGTCGTTTTACATCTCTCCACCATAATCTGCTAATTGTAAGAAATCTACTCCGTTCAGGACGTTTAACTACTACTTTTCTGTTAGCTCATGAACGACCCTTCCAAAACCATTTAATATATAGCTTTGGAAATTAAGCGCTTCTTGAAACTTCCCTTGCATTTAGAGGCAGTTTTTATATGTAGCTGGCTGACTTGATAAACATCCGTAAACTATTTTTTTAAGGGAGGCCTACTATGCGCCTCAGTTTAATTTTCTGTTAGAGGCGGAGCAAAAATACAGCGTTGTGAATTTGGAAGTCCGACCTAGTTCTCCAAAATAGCAATAACACATTGTACTGGTATCGATCCATTATCACTAACAGGACTGTTGTAGCCAGTAAACCATAAGCCAAATAAAGTGGTGTTTAATCGATTAGAGCAATAGAATAGAATAGAATAGAATAGAAAGATGTTTATTTCCCTGGTCCATATGCTACATTATGTCCACAGGTCGGTGGTGTGTTCGGCATGTGGGTTTATGTTTGTCTGGGAGAGATCTATATAAGTGTCGTGTGAGATTGTTAGTCTGTACAGAATGAATTTATATTTATAATGTTGTTGTATATTGCCCTATCCTATTTACAGCTAATTACAATTTATGGGGACGTGGAGCGGTTGTTCGCTTGCTGAGCAGCCGACTCCTGTCTTTTTTTTGGTACATATTCGATGTCACCTAGTCTAGTATTAGTGAGGAGGGGGTTGTGCTGTCCGAGATCCGAGGTAGGCGTCACCAGGGGTCTCTAGATCCTCGATGTGCATTTCGCGGAGTCGGCGCAGCATATCCTCGTTCAAGTCTTGTGCACGGAGGTGCCATGGATCCCAGTCGAGCATATCCCAGAGTATCGATTAGAACAGCGCGCAATCATTGTTGACATCAGTCCCGCATGACGAGAACCTCACGACGTTCTGCCAAGTAAGATAAGTAAATCAAGTATCTTGACATGACTCACAAAGGGGCATGGCTCGTATTGTTAGGAGGTTCATTTCTCTGGAGCCCTGACCGCCGTACCTTGGACGATATTCCCGATATCAGTGGGCCACTATTATAATTATGCTTGTCACCCTGTCGGTCCTTATCCTGCTTATATTACGAAGTTCAAACAAAAGAAAACCGGCCAAGTGCGAGTTGAGCTCGCATGGAGAGGGTTCTGTACAATGCCAGTCTTATATTGAGTTTACCACTTTATTTTCTGCTTATAGAATTCTTATAGGTTTTCCTGTAATCTACAAGCAATGATCTATATTTTGTATTTTTTCAAAATGTTATGCTCAGTAGTTTCGGAGAACAGGGGGCTTTGGTCAATTTTCGTCTTCTTTCATGAATAAAATCAAAACTACCCAATATACAAAAATAACAAAATATAATTTCCTAATTTGTTCTCCAAAAAGGACTCTTATTAAAAAAATAAAAAAATACTTTTCACATCTGTGTTTGGGTCATAGGATTACACCATCGTACCAAATTTCACCTGATTTGGTCCAGTAGATTCGAAGCAAATTGGCAGTGACAGACGGACGGACAGACAGACAGACGTACGAGTGATCCTATAAGGGTTCCGTTTTTTTATTTTTTTTTGTACGGAACCCTAAAAATTACTGTTTTGCAGTCATGTCATGCAATTATAGCCCAAAAACCATTCAGTACAGCATCTACGGTAAGCTTTAGTTGCGATGTAATGAAGCTTTCTGTCTGTACCCTTTTATGTGTCTGCTTGTATATGAGTCTTGTTACTTGAATGAAACATTTTTTTTCTATTCTCTTCAAGCTGTATTGCACTTTAATCATAGTCAGTTATTCAGTAGCTGAATATGTGAGGTAGGTATTTTTATTTTTTGTAATAACAGTCTGCATAACTGAAAATGAGTAAGCTATTTCAACTAACTTTAAGCGTGAACTGATAGTGTGCTAGCGAAGTTAACGAAAATGAAAACAATATCTCAATATCTATACTAATATTATAAAGAGGTAAGATTTTTTTGATTGTTTTTTGTACCGAATAAACTCCGAAACTACTGGACCGATCTGAACTATTTTTTCACCAATAGAAAGCCAAAATATCAGGTAGTATCTATCATATATAATTACTAGGCTATAATTTGTAAAAAAAAATGTGATCGAAACTTACGCGGGTGAAACCGCGGGGCGCAGCTAGTTAAATATACAAGTGGCGGTTTAGTCATCATCCGCATAGTCTGCATCCGGCAAGGCGGCGATTCTATCCGTCAAACTAAACAACTTTTGGTATGAAGGTCAAATCCGATACGTGAATTATATTCAAAATTCTAGCCAATTCTTCTTCTGCCTCTTCGTATGTAAGGATAGTTCTTCTTTTTACAACACAGCTAAAAGTGCTCCAATCTGTAGGGCTATTACGTATCTCTGTTGACAACTCGAAATGATAGTAACTGGGCTCGTATACGTTACCCCAGCAGGAAAGTGTTTCCTAGAGTTATATGAGTGGAAAGTTTAATGTGTGCCCTAACTGCTGTAAATGCCACATAAAAATGTGTGCTCCTGTCGTTTTGGAAATATACGGAAATATCGGTTCCTGCTGGGGTAACGTTTTTCCAGCAGGAAAATTCTAAACGAATGATCGGAGAGAGAAACATTGTGCATGGCCTTGTTGCTTATATTCGTGCAAAAATATGCCCCCAAAAATAAAATGTGTGCCCCTTCAGGTTTGGATCTTTTAAAGACAACCTGTCTTTAAAAGATCGGTTTTAGCGATGAGACCGCCCATTGTGTCACCCCTTGTAAAATGTTTTACATTTGTATCTGTAATTTTTATGGTGTACATACAGAGTATTCTATTCTATTCTATCTTTAGACTCACGACAAATGTCTTTTTGAAAATACCTTGATTTCTTATTATGTTCCTAAACAGAGCTCTAAAGCTATTTAACAGCACTATAAGGTCTGATTTATAGAACTACTATCCCCAATATGTTATTTTAGACCACTTCTAACCAAAGAACAGCAATAAACAGCAATGAATCATGCTGTTATTGTCGTGCTGTGTCCACTTATCATCTATCAGATACATATAATAAAATCGTTGAGACCAAAAAATCTGTACATTAAAGATTTAAAAAAAACCGACCAAGGTGACTTAGCAAAGCACTGTAAGCCTATAAGGGCTGCTTTTAACTCTAAAAAATTTATTTGTTCTTTGGATTCTGTGACACTCCACAAACCTTGAGCACGTACTCCATTGCAATAAATACCCCAACCCGAAAGAGATGAATCTGAGAAGATGATAGAATTATAAGGTTTATGAAAGGAGTCTATAGGACTAAACCTTCCTTCCCTAGATATAAATCTACATGGGATCCTAATCTTGTATTAGATTATCTTTCGAATCATTACCCGAACGAGAGTCAACCTTTGGCCTCTTTATCCAAAAAATTAGTTGCTCTACTCGCGTTGTCGACAGCACAACGTGTGCAGACTCTATCACTGATACGCGTGTCTAGTATTAAAGTAAGCAGCACGAGGATAGACATCAACATAAATGATTTAATCAAAACCTCGGCCCCAAACAGATCGGCGCCTAATTTAATTCTACCCTTTTTCCCTACTAGAGAAGAAATCTGTCCTGCAAAGACGTTGTCCTCGTATATTGAAGCAACTAAGATTTATAGAAGCCTACCGCTAACAGATAGACTCATTCTTACTGCCAAGAAACCAACCCATAATGCTAGTGCTGCCACTATAAGTAGATGGAATAGAAACGTGTTGACTGAAAGTGGTATTGATACTGGGGTTTTTACAGCACATAGCACCCGCCACGCGTCCACCTCGGCGGCTAGTCGAAAAGGGGTTCCAGTGGACATAATTAAACGAACCGCGGGTTGGTCCGGCAGTTCATTAACATTTGCCAAATTCTATAATCGTCCGATTACAGTTAATGATGACAATGCATTTGCAGAGGCAATTTACGATATTTAAATTAAGGTGAAAATTGATTAGATAAGATTATAAGAAGGTACATTTTTCACTATGCAGAGGATGCAATTTTTGTTTGTTTGTCAAAATTTCTGTGTTTATTAGTTGATTGTTTACATAATAAACATATTTCTACTTGTTTAGTTAACGTACTTAATCGTTTTTATTTTATCCTGAACATATTAAAACCATTTTTAAAATTGTTGTTTGTTTGTTTGACCGCGCATCACGTAAAAACTACTATACGGATATGTTGTATGAATTTTTAGTAATGGTTGTATGAAAAAAAAAATTTGATTGTACTAGAATCATGAAACTCAGAATAAATACTTATTAATAAAAATAAAGAAATACCTGTTTTAGCACTTTTTTTTAAATCTCAACCAGAGACGCACAAAGAGGGTTTTGTGTTGAAAATTAATAAACTTCATACACCAAAATTAGTAAACTTTATACATACCTTTTAAAGTTGCTACTTATACTTCATATCTAATACAGGTAAATGTAATTTCTCAGTTTTCTTGAAATTTGATTTTTGAGGCACAAAATAGCGGAACTCAACAAAATCAGCTTTCCTCGCTTTAAGTAGTTGGTACGAAATGTTTGTGCGCGCATCACGTCAAAACTACTGCATACGCTTCATTAGGCTACATATATTATTGTCACGCTACTTTCTTATGGGGGTAGACAATTTTGCATTATGCCTGTATACTTCAATTGTTTGACGTTTCAGTCATGAAGTAAGTACATGAAAAAGGCTATTTGTAGCTTATGTTTTCGAAGTAAATAGCCTAGCGGGTCAAGGTTCAGGTTCAGGTTCAATCCCCCCAACATTATTTTCACTTTTTGTGATTTGTTTAATTTTTTTGATGCTGTGAGATTTCTTACATTTCTTTTTGTATTTAAATTGTTTGCATTTCTATATTTTTAATTTTTTTACGTGAAATATTTTTCGAAAAAGTAATAGAGAAGTATGGAAGAATGAATACAATCATGCTGCGCCGACCCCAAATAAATTGGGATAAGAGCAGGAGTATGATGATGATGATGATTTCTCCAAAAAGTAGTATTAGCGAACATCAGAAGCCTGATAAATTCACGTGTTCTTGCCGTGCAAGAACTGTGCTGTGCTATTCGCAATAATCAATAATCCATACGCAGTTTACGTAGATTATATTTACAGTTAAATTGTAACTGGCCTCATTTCATGCACCTTGGTGAGAATTTAAGACCTGCCTGGACTGTCATCGAAGGTCTGACGATGGAGACAAAAGTCAGTTGCAAGAGGTCCGCAACAGTTTGTAGCAGCTATATCGTGTTTGGGCTCATTTCATGGACCTTGATGAGAACTTCAAACTTAGCTATAGTATGACTTTCATCGAAGGTCTGACGATGGAGACAGAAGGAAGTTGCAAGAGGTCATCATGAGTTTACACCATCTATATCGTGTTTGGGCTTATTTTATACACCTTGATGAGAACTTTTGACCTAGGTGAAGTATGACTGTCATCGAGTGTCTAAGGATGATAACGTAAGGCTGTCGAGGGAAGCCCTTATTTGGAAAAACAGAATATTTTTGCGATTAATGCAAATATTTCAGAGAAATTAAATTGTTACCTACTTGAATCTATACTAAAATATTATAAAGCAGAAGAGTTTGTTTGGTTGGTTGAACGAGCTAATTTCAGGAACTACTGGTTCGATTTGAAAGTGTCTATTAGTGTTGGATAGCCCATTATTCGGGGAAGGCAACAACTAACAACAACGTTACAACGTTTATTTAACATCACGCTACAATCAATAGGAGCAGAGCATCAATGAAAAAGGTTGATTCTTTTTTCCTTTTGAGATCTTTTGTTGCGTGCGCTGCGAAAACGGTTAAAGTTACGCTACAATCGTGTATGACGGAATTGTTCCTCTTAAAAAGTTCTATAAAAAGTCCGCGATTGCATTATTATGTCTATCTCACACACACACACTCTCTCTAACCATCTCTCTCCCTCTCTTAAGTGACGCAGACGAAGATGCGCGGATCAGCTAGTGCTGAAATAAGCTTGTAAACCGCTGTGTGAGCAGCTCATATTCAACATAAACTTCGCCATCGATACACAGAGGTTTACTTGTGTCAATGGGCTAAATTTTTACGGATCGTACCAATCAATGCCCTCACAAAGCGCCAATGGTCCGGTGGCCATTGGCGCTTTGTGAGGCTTGTCGATACTGACCGCAGTGCCATTAGTTGATTGGTGCTACTGAGAAGGCTTACACCTTGTCAAATACCGCAACAAGAGCTCCGTTAGTTAGTTAGACGGACTAGGACTAGTCACCTTGGGATAGCCAGTAGCCACAATCTTATTTTCTATGACGTTTTGTTTCTAACCGTCTGTAAGCAAAATGTCAAGTTAT
The DNA here is from genome assembly GCA_963853795.1 of Xestia rhomboidea. Classification (NCBI taxonomy): domain Eukaryota; kingdom Metazoa; phylum Arthropoda; class Insecta; order Lepidoptera; family Noctuidae; genus Xestia; species Xestia rhomboidea. Next base: position 21,718,591 of record OY970756.1, on the reverse strand, counting down.
TGAAAATGGCCGTAAGTGATTAGTTGCTAGACTGCACCTAACTTTAGATTAGAGGGAGTTCTGTTTTTAAGTGAGTGACTTTCAGGCTGGGTACCTGCCTACTATTGTATTTTATAAAAACCCAACTACGACAAAACCGGTACTAAAATTGTATAATGTAAGAATATAAAATCTTGAAAACATTTTTTAGAGTAGGTAGGTACGTGCCCTTGCGTTCGTGTTAAAACCATTTTTCGAATCAGTGATTCGTTTGCGAAAAATTAAGCTTTAAAGTGCTAATTTTTGTTAATGTTCCCTCCGTCCCTCTGTTAGTAACTTATAAAATGTACTTGAACTCAAAATCAAATTATTTATTTCAATAAGACTATTTCAGGCACTTTTGAATGTCAAAAAAACAAAAAAACGAAGCTATAACAGTCACAAGGCATAATAACTTGAGAAAGTAAGAACCGTAGTTGCACATTTCAAAGCGCAGATCTAATATTATCATGGGGGTGTATAAACAAAAAACAAATCCATCCCGCCTTCTTTGGGAGTCCGCCATGTTGGATTTAGAATGACGTCACTTAGCTAACCATTCATTGTCACCCAAACTAATCATGTATACAGAATTTCAGCTCAATCGGTTGTTTTAAAATTCAGTTGTAATATTTGACCTATATTATACAATCAAACATAAAAAACATTGAAGTCGATTCTGTTGTGCACAAACTAAACTTAATTTAGGCTATTGCTATCTTTTAGTAAAAGGCAGTGCGAGAAAAGGACAGCTATAGAGCGCTATTAACTAAGTTAGAGATGTCAAACTAGTTTATGCCTTTTTTTTATTTCCATATTTGTCCCCCAAAAATGACCATTATTCAAAAAAAAAAACTGCTCATCTGTGTTTGGGTCATAGGATTACACCATCCTACCAAATTTCACCTGATTTGGTCCAGTCGATTCGGAGTTAATTGGCTGTGCCCTGTGACAGACGGACGGACAGACAGACAGACGCACGAGTGACCCTATGAGGGTTCCGTTTTTTTTTTAATTTTTTGTACGGAACCCTAAAAATAATAAAATGGCGAAAGTTAGGTGGTCCATTAATTAAAACCCGCGAATGAAGCCGCGGGCATCAGCTTGTTATTTCATAAGTCTAAAAAAGCCCGGTCGACAACGCGGCAACGTAAATAATGCAATGAATCTTGTTGAGTTCATAAAATGAAAGACTTTTTACTGAAATTTCTCGGCAATTGAAAATCACTGCAGCCTTGCTGACGACAAAATTAAATATTCGTGCTGTCTGCGGCAGTTCCAGTTGGAAATGATTGTATTCAATATAACAATTTCCCTATCGAGGCAGACGTCACGTCGCGTGCCGAACGAACCGTGGCTGTCTGGAAAAAACAGGAAACTGTATCAATTTTTCATTTATTTGCCTAATGGCCAACATCGCGCAGTACCTAATTTAAAAGTCCGCTTTAGCTGAGGAAAGCTAATACAATTTATTCGGTTTCTTTCAAGCAGCTTAAGTCTTAAGCCGGGACGGCTGCGCCACCAAAGTAGGGCTACCATACGTCCCGGTTTGGAACGTTATGTCCCGGTCAATAAGTCAGTTGTCCTGGTTCTGTTGGTTTACCTATCAGAACAAAATTGTGAACTTTCGTGCTCGCTCCGCTCGCGTTAGTGTTAAGACACTGCTGACTTCCGTAGCTATTTAGAAAAATATTTTTAACATTAACCTTGCTTTTACCGCAGTTAAAAACATGGCTCTTCTGCTAGCTAACTAGCCCTAGGTTGGCACTGTTCATCCCCCTTCCCTCCCCTAAATACAAATTCTGACTACGCCTAAAATTGAATTGTATTTGCGCCATAAACTGGTGATTAAAAACCTTTCTAAAACCAGAGCTCTACGAAAAAATCTCTCCATAAACCCAGAAGCCCTCGAAAATATATATCTTGCTTATATCATCCTCCATGACTTATGCTACTTTGATTATATTAAAGGTCAGTTTCAGCAGTTTCTGCATTTATGGCTGCCCTACACTAGAGATACGTAATTATAAATGATGTTTTAAGAGTAAACCTAGCGATTTTTTATCGCTAGGTATTCCTTTTTCTATTCAATCATTAAACAAATTAATTGACAACAAAGAAGAAAAACTAACTTCCTAGAAGGCTTCGATATGAGTTAGCAATAATCACCAATGCAAAGAATAAAATCAAGAATACACTGAGAGGACAATAAGCCTGAGCATTGTATAATCCTTACATAACCAAGGCTTCCGCTGAGCAATACAGAGAACATTATAAGTTGACGTAAAGTAGAATTGCATCGTGTGACAGCTTACTCATTGGATTTCCGTCGGCTTGCCGGTTTTCATGGAAGTGCCCTAGATGCGTCTGTTCGCCATAACACATCCCGTGCATTGTGCCCCGACGGAACTACGGGCGGAACTAACGAGAGATAGGTTAGCACAAACGTGCCATTGTTTGTGAGGACATGCACTAATCAATCTGTGTTCGCCTTCAACTGTGTAGGCACGTGGGCGCTCGGCAGACTGTGATGACATTGATAGCCGGCGTATTGTCAAATCAAACAGGGCTTTCGTGTTCGCCCAACCCTTTGTGTGGTTGGAGCGCTTGAATAGTTGGAACTATTGTATAAGTATAGCTCTGATCCTCTGTTGTTTCAGTGTGGAAACTGATAGCTGTTCACTGAATGACCGCTTCAGAGACTAGAGCTATCTCAATGATTTCATGGAGGTGCGGAATATTTTACTATTGTAAATACTTGGTCCGAAATAGAGAGTGTAATTTATTCATAATAGCGGGACAGCTACGATATCAAGCCTTTTATACCCAATGATATTAATTTCAGGTATAAAACATTTGAGAATGCTAAGTAATGAAAGTGCGATTAATGAAAACATATCCAAATATACGCTGAAATGGCACTGACGACGGCGGTCGGCGGCTACCAAACAGTCATTATTGCCAAATTGCCAATATTAACGTGCATCTGGGTAATGGCATGTTGACGTAAGTCTTGTACTTATATTTGTGTCAATAAATTGCTTTTAATGTTGATCTCTGTATAAAAATACATTGAAGTGTTTGTTTTAAAGTAAAGCTTTATTTTAGTGATACTTTAGTCGATAGCTGTTTACATTATTATCTTTTCGTCGTTCGAATTGAAAGCAGAAGCGTTTCGGTTCATGTCACTGCATAATTTGCCGAGGGGGCTGCTGGGGGGCGCTGGGGAGGACTTGCGTAGCAGACTGCAGCTAGATAATCTAGCTACAGAGGCAAGTAAACTGTGGAGTATATCTCTAAAAGCTTTATCTTTTTGCTTATTTACCTGAAATCGGAATAAGTACAGTTTATTTGCTTAAGCTTTCTGTCTGATAAGATGACGAGTAATAGAGTAATTTGAAAGAAGAAGGCATGCTGCGCTTACCCAGAAAAAAATGGGGATAAGGGCAGGAGAGTAATGATAATTGCCGAAACTTCAAGTAAGTAAGAACTAGTAAGTACAACGTAAGAAGACATACCTCTAATTTAACAGCGTTATTACGGAACTTATAAAACGTTCCGGGATTAAATACGGAGGTATTATCGACATGTTACTTACTTCCTTGAAGTTAAGGCAAATACATAGATAAATAAACAGTAAGTAAGTACCTATTCCTATCTCTGCGTATTACAGAGAGAAGGGCAGTAGTTTTCATCATCATCCATAGCCCGACTTTGCCCGGGTAGGTATAGGCCAAGCTCCACGTGCTTGTGCCAGCCTCATCCAGGATATTCCCAATGGCAACAATGTCGACTGCCCATCTCGCCACCGGACAACCAGCTTTACTTATCAAAAATATTAGTATCTGGTAAGTGTAAGTGTACCCGCTATTTATAATCGAAGCCGGTTATAAAACACGGGAAAATAAATAAAGCCGTAGGCGATCGTTATTGGTTCACAAAATCCGGTATAATGTTGTTCAATGTCGGCGCTTACGGTTACAGTCGGAATTTAGTACAGAGGCTCGTAAAATACGTATTTCGTCTCAAATTTCTTCAACGAATTGTACTTGTAAGAAATTACTTTAATTATTGATATTAAATACTCGTAAGTAAAACTTGGTCACTCAGTTGGTGCCAGATGACGGTCGCCTCGTCGCCGAGGGAGGCCTAGAAAATGCTGGCGTGACGACTTACGGCCATTTTCAATAACTTACTGTTCGGTTTCGGTAGGTTGCTATCTCTGTCTGTTTGATGTTTTGCTTACAGACGGTTAGAAACAAATGTCACAGAAAATCTTTCTTTGATTTTTCCATGAATCAAGTGACACGGATAGGATATTTCAAGCTAACTTTGTTTATAGAAACACCGATAGCTTCGGGACGTATATTAACTGACAGTTATACGTAAGTTATAGAAAACGGGCCTATAAGGCGTTTGCGAGAGATTGGCCTGAGAGCCGCACGTATAGAGGAGTGGAAGGCTATGGGGGGACTTCTTAAAAATAATCAAAACTACGCAGCTTATAACGACGACGTCTAAGCTCTGAAATCATGTTATTCTAGGACGTAACCCCGAAAAACTGAAATATCTAGTTATACCCAGCTATTTTGGTTATTGGGGCATTTGCTGCAAATGGGTCAATTTTTTTATATGTCTGATTTGTAATTTGTTTTCAAAAATCGTTGCTGAAATTAAATATTGGCAAAGAAAAATGTTTAGGTTTATAAATCCTACTACTTACTTAAACAACCAGTGGATACATTAGTAGCTGACTGTCGACTGAAAATAATACCTTTTGTAGCATAGCATAGTGATCAACGTGACCGAGTTAAATCTATCGACTAGGTACGTACAATTACAACCCCCAATAATATCTAATTAAACCTACTCAACCAATATCCGTAATTGCTTGGTTATTATAATTAAGTGAGAGCCTATAAATTTAGTTGTCGTCCAGTAGCGCGGCCCGCGGTGGTGCGCTGCATGATCGATCGGTCGGAGTCACCGATGAGATAGCCGACAGAGACCAAGCTTCATCAAGCCCCAATCTGCTTGCCATAGATAAACTACTAACGGCACGGCTTTGTGTGCCTGGTGCTAGTACAAATGTTTACTCGATACACGCTCCGCTCGCAGGCGATTAGTTCTTTTGTCTTGCAACAGGTCCGTACGACCTAATTGTTTGGAAAGCTCTAAATACTGAACTACTAATCTTATCTCTATTGAACTATGTTAGCGAAGAGAGTAAGCAATGAATGTAGACGCCCATACCTTCTCTCCACCGCTTGCTGTATAAACACGTGGTTGGGTGTATGTTTCGAAACGTGGTGTTTTGATAAAACTATGATGAAAACAAATGTATGGTATAGAATAAATGCTCAATAATGCCAAAATACAGCAACATGCAATGGCCCCCGCGTGCTGGATTATGGCTCACTCCTTCTAACTGAGCGGAAGCCACCAGCAGCATTATAAAGGCTGACAATTTAACACCACAATGCCTTGCGAAAAACCTATCATGTCTCGCAGTGTGAGTTTCTGGACGTTCTTGGTCTCTGTTTGGTGTTTACTCATGGTACCACTCTGCACTCTCATGTTGTGTATAACTGCATTATGTATAGCGCTGTGCCGTGCTATCCGACGCAGATAATAACATTATGTCGCACCCACCTCGACCGGCTGTTGCACGCTCAGCCTTTAGGGCCTGTTTACTTTGGCACACAGATTGGGATGTGGTTTGGGTGCAATTAAATTTGCGATATTTGTAATGATAATGAAATGTACATATTTTCGGTGCACCTTGAAGTTCACCATGGATTTCTGATTTTTATAGGTTTTACCGGCATTCCCCACTGCATTACCCCACGGAAACACTGCAATGTCCCATAAGTGGTTTTGCTGGTGATGTTGAATGTGGCGGTGACTGAGTTCCATCAGCGTTAGACGGTTTTGCGCTAACATACAATACCTACTTCGGTATTGTCACGATTGGCATCAGTTATACGCGTGTGTAGGAGATATTACTTGTTGTGGTTTTCTGTCATATATTGGGAAAGTCGCGGCTTTTCACAAATTAGGAAGCAGAGTATGGCTGGATCAGGCTCCGATGACTTCGTCATTGTAATTTGATTGGTTGCCGGTACGCCGCGCGCCGGTCGGGCACGTAAACAACATTATTAGTCAGCGCTCTAAAAGCAATACTGAATGTGCTGCAGATTCCTGTTTAAAATATTACGTGTTTACGGCCAGATTACATGAACAAACATTTCAACGGTTACCTGGAATTCTGCGCATGTTACATAAGTTTATTTTCATTCCAAGTTTATTTTTATTCTTCAGTAGTAATTGCCCGTGAATCTGGCGGTGTTAAAAGTTTTCACAAACAATGACGCACTTAGGTGGCCAGTAATAGACCCTGGAGCAGCAGCACCGGTGAGGTTTGGTAATTGTAAGAAGATGGATGATGGATTGTGAGTTTGGTAGAAATGTTGTCATTAGGAAGTCAAGATCAAGAGGCATCATTTGCGTCATAAATCGAGAGAAACGAAAAGAACTCAACAATATTTCTCGCAAATTACAAATTATATGTCATGCAAACCTAACGTTGCGCAAGTTATTACTGGCCTAGGCACTAGCCAAAGACTAGGAAGTAGGGCAAGGCAAGGAGTTTCACGGGCGCTTCTACCGGGCTCTTCATGGGCCCGGTGTAGATTAGCATCCGAGTCCTAGCTACGTTTCGGCGACCTTTTTGGGGAAACTAAATGTCTGTACGATTATGGCTAAAGTTATGCTGACGAACAACTACCGGAAACATTATGCGGGCTGGTTGTTCTCGTCTGGCAAACGGCGGGTACCTACTTGCACAGGCACAAGCAAGTTGCCAGGATTATTCACCAGCAACTTGCTTTGAAATATAGACTTGTAGAATTTGAGGTACCGTATTACCTACAAGTATGTGCTGGACCCAGTTCTCGAGAAAGACCATATCACGCTGTAATGGGATCAGGGCCGTTTTTAACCACTTGAAGGACCTGGCAACTTGAGAATGATGGGGCCCTTGTAGGATATAAGACGCAAGAGCGAGCTAAGCGAGCTTAAATTTCTTTGCACCCTACTTCGGATGGGTTTGTCTCCACCGATCACAGTATCAGATCAAGTTAGCCACGGATCACGGCGAGTTGTATCCACTGATACCGTTAGCCGTTTCCCTCGTTATCGCTTTACCCACTGATCACGATATCCGTGGCGACATGAAAAAAAATCAAAATGGCTTTATTTGACTGGTCATTTTATGTCAATATAGTTTCGGGCATGTGGCCACCGCGGCTGGCGCGTATATGCCGAAATCTGCAGGTCCAATTGCACACACATTTCGTAGTCAATCAGGTTCTATTTCGGCAATCGAATTTTTATATTAACTAGGGTGTTAAAACTAAAAATCCTGAAAACAGTGAGGGATTTAACTTAGAAATTAGAATCCCTCGCTACGTTCCGGATTGAAAATAGCGCCCGTGACTTCAAACATTGCTTTGTCCCTTCGGAGCATAATCTACTATTATTTTCAAATGTATTGAAAATATGTCTTTCTTTTAGAATCTAATGGTGTGATGTTTAAATGCACAAGAAGACATGAATATATAAAATTATTAGTCGACTGATGTTCCACCGTCTACAGCAGAGAAACAACGGTCGGGTACTCTTGGAAATACTAAGGTAACAATAATACTGTACCTACGTCGTTAACTAAATCCAACCTACCTAATTCAAAATTAACGTTAGAAAATACAGGTGTTGGGTACCAAATACATAGCGAATGAGTATGTATGCTCTATGAATCAGACTGTTTTCAACTAAATCAATGCAAGTCGGTCGTAAGTCTGCCATTCAACCTATTTTCAAATTACAATTCTATTCTATGGATCATATTGTTTCAAATGTATGTTCGCGATATGAATATCATTGTAAGCAGTGCGCGCGCGCAAGCGACCTACATCTTCTGGATCGGCGCCAGAGCATAAATACCTAGTGAGACCACCACTCGTCGTCAAGGTGACATTGTTCATATGCCAAAAGATCTACAGAACTTGTCGAAATGTTTATAGCGTTGTATACATTATTGTTATTGGCATAAGCGCTACAGTTGCATGCCTATTTTAGGTGTATGGTACATCCTATGGAGCGTCTGCTCACGAAAATCAAGAAAGAATAGCATTTTTGTTTAGCAATTAATACCAACCTATCTTAATTATGTTAGTAGTAACTTGATCGTCGCCGTAGTGATGGATGGGAGCACTGGCACTACTGGCAGGTTAATGAACATCAATCGGAGGTCAACAGACTGCCACTAATATTAGTGAGAATATTATTCATTTCATTTTTTTTAATTATCATTTTGAAGAAGCAATATGGTCATCATTATTATGCATATCTTCTTCGTCAGTTGCACTAATTCGTCCAATGTGCAGGATATAATCCATTCCACTAGTTTATAAGAAAACTTCTTTGTAAATATATTTATTGTGACAATTAATCGTAAAAAAATGGTTCAAACGTTACTAAAAAATGAAGTTGGCAGACTAAATGAAAGATAACCATTTTTGTTTTTGCTCGTCATTGTCACTTCAAATATCTCTTAAGTTTGAGTAAATCACTGCCATGGTTTATTACATTAATTTGATAAACAGTTATGTAATCATAATCATCTGCCTTTTCCCAACTAGGTGAAATAAATAGTTAATCTACGAGCTCAATATTCATATTGTTTTTAATTTGAATTAGAAAGACCTTTTGAAATAATTACAAGACTCGTTAAAAACAATAACCAAACTAAGAACTATTTATTCAAAGTACCTCTAGTAGTCAATTAAAATGCTGTGTCAGTTTGTTTTTTGCACTTTATGTTACAGATTATATAGTGTGTGAAAACAATAAATGGAACTTCATTATGGCTATCAGTAGGTACTTACCTAGTATAATTGTGGTTGAATAAAATTATACCTTAGTCAGTGTCAAAGTTGACACATGTGACTAAAACAGTGGTGAATATAAATGTTGATGGATGGAGACTGGAGAGGGAGAGGGAGACTGAAGAAAAGATGATGGATTGTGTAAGTATTGTTATGCAGGAAAAAGGAGTAAGTAAATGATAGCGTGACGATTGATGGGGGAGAATGGAAGAAAAAAACGTGTTGCGCAGACCCCTAGTAACATGGGACAATGGCAGTCAGTGTCAAACTTTACCAAAAGTTTCATTCAGTCATAATCCGGTTTTGGAGAATGCACTTTCATTAAAGCGTGTTAGTACCTACATTTTGTTCAAGTATGTCTAGGAATGTTAGGAACTGGCAATGTGCCATTTGACCCTCTCAATTATAGATAAGTACCTTCCTAAAATTATAAATAGTACTTGTTGAGAAATGACACGTCTGCGATCGAAATATTGTCTATACTTTTTATCGTGTCCTGTCGCTGTAAGTGGACAGTTTAGAAATAGTGTGGATAAAATTTATTTGTGGAATATACATTTTCGTGAAAATAGCATCACAAATCAAGGTGAATGACATCAGAAACATATGGGTTATTATTAATGATCTCTTTTATTTTTACTTATGAAGTTTAACAGAAAAATATAATAATCTGGAGTCTTTCCAGAAATGTACTATAGCTAAACTAATCGATAAAATGTTGTGAAAGAATTAATGACTATTCAGTTTTGCTCGCTGCGACATTGAAGAAAATTGAACTGCTCTCGAAAAATAAAGAGACATTAATTGATAAGTACGTCAGTAGTTAGGCCTGTATATCTTAGGCCCACCCCACTGGCCACCGTACCTGCTATGTGTTGGAACCGTGGAAATATTAACCATTCTGTATTACAAATAAATCTATTAGCTGTGAAAACAAAGTCTGTACATCATTCGTCTTTATGTCGGTTAGGTAACGGTTTCTGGTTCAGGATACCTATGTTGAAATGTATTCAACTGTCAACATATGTATTTGAAACGTGCGTAGAGAATTTGGATAATGAATGTAATGATCATTCAATAAGTATCTAAATTCTCAAAAGTCAAACACGAGTGATAAATATGATCATAAATTAATTCACAAAATCAATAAATATCCCGGGTATTCATTTATTTCTATAACCGTCCTTAGATAGAGATAATAATTGTTGTAATGCTGCTTGCATGCTTTTTATTTTATTGATGCATGTTTTATATTATTGCATGTCACTTTTAGAATTTATATCAATATTATTAATTATGTACTTATGTCTAATGTTATCTTATATATCAAACACAATATAAATTGTTCCTGATAAATAAATAATGCTTTTTGTGGGAGAATGAATTTAGTTTGAAAAAGAGAATAGAATATTTCTGCCCACTCGTTGTTCTGAATTATTACGAAAACATCTGTTATTTGTATGGTAAGAAAAAAGAGTATTTCATCTATCTATGTTGGTATACCTAAACAAGGGGTGTGATACGTGATTTCGAAAAGTGAAACACCGAAGATCACGTCCCCGTAAGTTCACGAATACGAAACACTAAACAACGAATGCGCACGCTACCACGAAAAACCATACGCCGCAGCCATGGGATCTCGAATAACTAAATCTGTAATTTCACCTATTCTAAACACTTAACAACGAATGCACGCTACCACGAAAAACTGAACACCGTAGCCATGCGATCTCGAATAACTAAACCTCGAAAAGTCATCGTAAAAAGTCTTTATTTATATAATAACGTTTAGAATAGGTGAAATTAGAGATTTAGTTATTCGAGATCCCATGGTTGCGGCGTATGGTTTTTCGTGGTACCGTGCATTCGTTGTTAAGTGTTTCGTATTCGTGAACTTACGGGGACGTGATCTTCGGTGTTTCACTTTTCGAAATCACGTATCACACCCCTAAACAAGACAGATTAGCTGTTCTGCTACTGCCAACTATAAAGCCAAAACCTCGTTAGTTACATCTTGTGATGAATAGCAGCTGGGACACGCAGACAGACATAAATGCATGCTTTAAATCGCACAAGCCGGTACCACACTTGCAGTTCTTCGTCTTTTGCCAAAACACACTCGCATTTTAAATGTTTGGTTATGTAAACCATTAATAAAGGCTTTTATTAGTTTCTCTTCATCATGTTTATTCGATCCCTTTTTTTCGGATGGGAAATCATCAAATGACTCCTCCCGCTCTGGGCGGAGCGGGAGGGAGTGTCAGACTTTTACTGACTAAAACCCATCCATGTTCTTTCTTCGCCCTTTGTGTTCCGGGGCCACGGTAGGGTTTATTGGATCCTTGCAAATTAATGTTGTAATGTTGGAATTTTATTTTTTAATAGGGAATATGCATGAAATACAAAAATCTTTCTAATTATGAAAAATGCCTTGTATTGGCGCATAAAAACATTGTGTTACACTTGTTTAAGTTTATAATACATCATATATTTTACAATTTACTGTTTTATGTAGCATGTTTTTGGTGAAACGGAACGCACTGTCAAAACACACCGTCCTCGATAAAGCCGGTATTGACGTCAAAGTTCATTGTGTCAAAAAACACTTTTATTTGAAAAGTGCTAAAAGTTTCATTACAATTTTATTATAATATTGTTATTGCAATTTTTACTTGAATAAAGCACATACAATTGGTAAAATTATTTTATTAAGGCCAAAAAATTGATGTAAACAAGGCAGATTGTGGATAATGACGTCACATCATGGCCGCGACAGCTACGGACGTTTGAACTGTCGTAGGAGAATTGCAGGAGTTTAATATTATTTTTTTGCGACAAGCAGTAGTTGAGTTGCTTAACTTTTAATACTTTTCTTGGGTTGATAGTAGGTACTGTATTATATTGATTTAAGTGAAGAAAAAATTACGTGCATATTCCCTATTGTCTTGTTTCGTATGCTATGCTTTAAATCAATCAATATATCTTTATTTTCTCCCTTTTCAAAGTTCACATAGGTACCAAAATTAGTGGTAAAAATGCATAATTTATAAAGATTTGTGAGAAACTGGTGTCCATACTAGGATACCCTGTGTGACGGATCCCCAGGTTCACCTCGAACTAAAAGTAGTTGTTCTACGCGAACATTGAGGATAGGTAGTAGTACGTAGCAGAATGATGACCAGCAGTGCCTTATTAAAAAAGTACTAGGTTTTAATAAAAAGCTTTCATATAATTCGGGGTTTATTTCTTCCAAGGAGTTTTAGCTCCGTAGTTGCGCAAGTCGAATCAGCGTACTTATTTACACAATACACTACTGTGCTGTGTTCAATTTCATTATTGTAACATAACCTTTGATGAAATTTGCTGCAGTTTGCTTTGTTACGGTCTTTGGAAAATACTAGCCCAGATTGTGTTAGCTCATACAATCAGCCGCTACCCGGGCACTTGAGACTTGCACTTTATTTAAGGTAGAATGAGCACTTATTTACTCTATGTGATGAAATTGCTGTTAGCTCCGGAAAATTGTAACCTTAATTTTCAAAATCATATAATGGTTTGCGTTGTTCCCACAGTGGAATATTTGGCCTTCAATTTATCCATGGTTTCATTATGGTTTAGAACTTTAGACTGTCCAGAAGGCCATAGCTGTGACATTGAGTTTCTCCACCTAGATCTAGCATAAGGTTGAGGAGCTCGTGGTGAATAACAACCGCTCGGGGTTAATCTTCAGGTTAAGCCGTGCTTGCCTAGGTAGGCCCGTGGATGGGTAACAACCAATTACATATCGAGTTTCCTACGTACTTCGGAAAGCACGTTAAACCGTCGGTCCCGGCTGTTATTTGTAGATCTGTTATTTGTACAGCTAGTTAGTAGCCCGAAAGTCTGTCAACCAGTCTTATCAAGAGATATTGTATTACACAGTCCTACCTGCGTTGTGTTGTAGAGGTCAGATAGGCATTCGCTCTAAGTAAAACACTGGTATTCAGCTGCATCCGGTGAGACTGGAAACCGACCCCAACATAGTTGGTAAAAGGCTAGGCAGGTGATGATCTAGCAAAAGGTTTTTAAGCAGAATTGCAGATGGTTAGTTGCAAGTTGTTTTTAATGACATTGTTATATTCTTCCCTATTTTCTCTTCTCTCGTATCGGTACGAACGAGTAGGTTTGATTGTACCGTAAATATTAACTTTTCCTCAGTAAAAACGTATTCAGGAAGCAAATCCGCGCAATTCTTAAGTATCGGCAGTCGACGATTGTGATGTAATCTGTTTACATATGTGTATGATATGTATTGTGTGCCGAATAATGTAACTTTCTGTATATTGTGCATCACTTAACTTACTGTAAAACTTACTTTTATATCTATTATTTTAGTTTACATCATATACCTACGATCTCTCTAGTTGTATAATTATTTATAGTAATCTGTGGAAAACGTAGTGGGTAGCATATTTATCATAGTTTAGTATGTAGGTAAGCCTTATTATGTACCTGTAATATGTTACTGTTTGTTTTTCCTAAATAAATAAATAAATATGGCTATGGTTGGGCTTGAAGTGCTACCATCATCATCACGAATTATTAATCTGCCAAGCCTGATGACTACGTCGATGTTCATTTAGACTCATTCAAGATTTTTCAAAATTCCAAGTAGGCCATCGCGTAAGCCGAACGATAATGTTCAATCGCTCACAAAGAACTCGGATTATTTGAAAAACAGTGTCATCAACATCAATATTAAGCGCTGGAGCGTGTGATTAGCTATTTTGACGGCGAGACATGGAATGTGGAACTGAATGACGTTATAGTAACCGTGCTGAAATGGTGTATGAACGGAGATTAAGGGCTGCCCCGAAATTGATTGATGAAACTTATTATACGTTTTCCTTATGATCTCAAAACAGGTGTAATATCTAAATACTTATCCAAGTTTATTTTGTGTTTTAGTACTTACAGGGTTTCCAATCGAACTATTAAAGATGGCTCTTATCATCTTACAGAACACCTTATTACTTTATGATTTGATGATCCAAGTGAGGTCAGGTCGTGTTGCTAGTCCACAATTATTCTTATACGATCCTAGGCCTATAGATTCGTTAGTATTTTAACAGACAATAACATTCATCGGCCATCCATATAAAAAATTTATATTCATTTAACTGCTGCTCCTTATGGCACAGTAGTAGGTATGCCACTAACTAGGTATTTCATGCAAATTATAATTTGACCACATATCCAATAATCCGGATAGGTATGTCACCCACCCTGGTATCTATCTGTACCTACATATATATGTACAAGTATGTGGTCAGTTCCCATGAAGTGCATGCGGTTACAGCCGCTGTTGCCTGTAACGCCTGTGGGCTCCCAAATTAATCTGTACCATGAAATATTGGGATCAGCAATCTGCCTGAAAATTAATGAATATTGGGAGCAGCAGATAATATTACACTCTGAAACTTCGCCTGCAAGGATTCCTTTCAAACTATATCTTATTTCTTCAGCATAAACGCCAAGACGAGATTGATTGCGAAGTCTAGGTACTTAGTTTTTTAGTAGGAAAGTTTCTGAAATACATTAAGAAAGTAAGATTCATCTACATTTAGGATGTAGATAAAAAAACTATCTGCATTAGCTACCCGTTCCTGGCAAAGGGTAAAGATCAGCCCCCTTTTTTAATGGACGACGCGTCAGGGTAGCTATGGGGGTATAATATTGTTACCGTGTGCCACCCTAGGATGCATTTAATCGAATTAATTAGCGCTGCGTTGGCTGAGTGATATACACTTTGTAACATACCTAGTTTTCAAGGACATCTAATGAGGATGAAAATATAAAAAAGAACAAAGCTTGGTAGGAAGGAAGATGAAACCAGTTCATACCTCGTGTTTGGCAAAATCACGATTCACAAACCCCTCTTAAATTCATAAGATTTAACTGACATTCAATTTATTCTTCTATTGAAACGGCTGTTTGAAATCTCACTTCTGAGGTTCCAGGAAAGGAGGATGGAGGCAGGAGGAAAAATCCATCAAAAATAGGTGAGCATCTATGAAAAAACAAATTATTCCCAAACATATTCGGTTTTTAAAGCGCGTATTTTGCGTACGCGGTTTTCAGGTTTTGATATATTATTATTGGAATACTTAACGATTTTTTTAGTAAGAGGTAACATGAAAATGAAAAAATGACGATACCTTGTCAGTTTTATTCGACAACATGTCGTATGTTCTAATCATGTTCTGACAAATTGGTCACTTCATACGAATATGAAGTGAATTTTGTATTTCTTAAGAAATACAAAATTCACAGTGCATTGCAATTTTAACAAGAAACCTTTTTTATTTCTTATCTACTTTATGTCAGTGGAACTACTCCATTTTACCACTAAGAAGTGTTCGTGACAAACATTATTATAATTTTAGAGGAACGTCTCATCGGCAGAACGCAAAATAGTTTGAACGAATGCCAACGAAACGGGCAATTTTCCAATGTGCTGCGATTTTATTATAGGGTGAAAGGCTCGTATTGCAGGAAACGGATGCTCAGCTAGTCAAGTTTCTAGTAAATTAGCCTATTGTTCATTAGACGGATTACCAAGGACATTATTCCTGAATAACCGAAAATAGAGTTAGTAAAATATGTAGGTTGGGCATTCTTACAAAATATTTCATCATCGTAACATACCGACACCCATATACACTCGGGTGGGCGTATTTACAGCTTGTTTTGAAAAATAACGCTTGTTTTTGTGTGGTACCAACAAAGCCCTGTGACTTCTGTTTTCTGAAATAGGATATTGGATTTTCATGTTCGAATTGGTTTTAAAAAAATGGAGTTTGGAATGGAATGAAATGTTTTGTTCGTAGACTCTGTAGGATTCACAGAACTTTATTTATGAAGCTTTTATAGCCTGTAAATGTTCAATGCTAGCTGCTGGAATTTGGCCTTTGGCCTCCTCCGCATTTCCCCAATTACGACTTATAACTCAGATGGGATGCAATAAACATCAAGATTAAAAGTGATCGTAATGCTTGTAATATTATTAGTGTAAATTATGCAGATGCGGTGCTGTTAATTTAGACTAATAATAAATAAATTATAACCGTCTTGGATATACCTACAGTATTTTATTTTAAAGAATGGCAAGAGTTGACACTTGAGGTTTCCCGGTATTGATCATTACTTGAAACAATGTAATCATTGTTGAATGTCATAAACGTGTGTTCACCTTGCCAGCCCATGTTTTCAAAAGAGCTTAGAATAGTAAACATACAATAATCTAAACTTGAAACTTTCTGGAATGTTCCATTGCATCATAATCCGCAACTAGCTTGGACGCAGCTCAGATCACGTTTCTAGGCAACGTCAAGGATATTCTTTTTCTATCGCCATAAACAACTTCACACGAATGCATTATTATTTCAGTGGTGGTGAATAAAATGGCCGAGGCCACGCCGCCCCCGGACTTCTGTGCTTCTGCTTCTTACAGGTTACTGATAAGTACGTATCTACCATTTATTTATGTATTATGACATGTTATTATTGTATTCGTTTATTTTTTCCGGTTTGCCGAACGATACTGAATTGGATGATATTTAATAAATATCATCCAATTCAGTATCGGCTATTATTTATGCTATAATCACTACCTCTAGTACCTCTAGCTAGTGATCAGTGCAAGATCCTCATTGGGAGTGTTCGTGTTAATTCCGAGTCACGATGACCGGCTTCCCTGATCTAGTGAGATGACTTCCGCGGCTGCATTACACGCACTCGTCGCGTAACGGCGTGCTCGATGCAGTTACGTGTTATTACACAATTGTCTCGTTTCTAGGTCTCAGAGACCGAGACTGACGATAGATTGCGATAGATGTAGAATATTGTGCTTAATCGAGTACTGAAACGGTGATGTTTATTTTATATCTAAAGGGAGAAAGGAAATGCTATCAGGTCAGGGATAATTTTCAACATTAGGATGCAAATGAGAATATTTTCATCTTTTTCACCAAATTACTCATGATTGCGGTGGGCACAACAAAAACAAATAAATCGCATAGGTACTGTGCTTACTGCCAATAGGTGTACTTAGTTAAATTAAAATAAGTGAGGTAGTCTACTCAACTATTTATTTACATTCTAGCGTTTGGTGAACACATCATTTCCGCAAAGAATTTCGTTGTTTATACACGAGATTGGTACGAAAATCATCAACCAGATCCAGGTACCGAAACACTGTCCAGTAAGTATTATAGAAGTTTGAATGGTTAAATTTTGGAGCCACGTGCAAATGCCTGTGAATGTGTAAACTCAACCGCCCCAGAGACTACAGTAAATGGACATTCACTTTTCACAAAATAATAAGGTGTCTAGATTCTCAACAGTGTGAGATCAACGTGATCGCTTGCATATGAGCAAATCCCTCAATAGGACTTACTTCTACAGTTTCGTCGGTGATCTCAGATGGTACTACATGAACTGAACTTCCATTAAACAACAACTTGCTCAGTACAACTCTTTGTTTACGAACCAGACCAAAAGTCATAGCAGTTCATGTCCATAAAACTGGTCGGACAAAATGGCCGACGGTGTACTGTAAGCATTAATGTAATTTACGTATTTTAAATCACGTTCTGAGCTGGCATCTCTGTCGTTTTAATTACTCGTGGCCGTTGTTTACTCATCGGCGACACTCGCTTGTCCCAACTCCCGCGCACGTCACACGTCATCCCAATAATTATCAGTGACAGTCATTGCGGTCAGGATCGAAAGAATTTCTGGCAAGTGACGTGCCTCATAGATCGATACGTTTCTTCCGACTCATACGTATGCCGTAGTTCCACTATTTGGTTACTCGTCTCTCTTTTCTAAGACTTTTCTGCCAGCATCTTTTGTAAAGCTACATCAAGACCATCATCAGCATCATCCTAGAAGAGTCCATTATATATTGCCACAAATTAGGCCAACGAACACATCAGTCAGGCATAAATATTGATCAGAATTGTATAAAAAGAGCGAACGTGTTTGAAAGGTGTACCATTAGGTAGGGACATCTCTGACTAGGGTTACCATCCGTCCGGATTAGTCCGGACTTTTAGAGTCTTGTCCGGACTTTGTCCGGCCCTTTACTTTGTCCGGATTTTTAAAATTAGGTGGAATATGAGTAATAAAACTATTATTAAATAAGCCAATATCAAATCAATCAATCAAATCAAACCGCTGTAACTAAAAGGGTAATGTTTCCATTTTGTGACCTAAAAGTCCGGACTTTTATCGAAATGTCCGGCTTTTTGTCAGGACTTTTCAAATTCCTAAATGGTAACCCTATCTCTGACTAATCCTTCGGGACTTACAGGCGTGATGTTTGAAAATGAAAGTTTTCATGAAACAAATATAAATACAGATCTTTTGTATACATTTTGAAATACTCGTATTGATACCTACTGACTATTTAACATCTCCAAAGACAATCATCATTCTTACGATTCAGGTGACACAATATTTGCCAAAATTGTTTTTATGTTTTACGAGAATTAATGCAAAAAAATTAATCTGTTGTTTTTGGCACAAAAGTAGGACATCTATATAGATACAAATAAAAGGAGCTTCATAAAACTGAAAGAAAAAGCATAACTTTGAAAAGATAGATGAGGTCGAGTAAATTCATCTTCACAGTGTAAAATTAAAGGTGTGTGTGATAAATGGAAAGATCAGGTATACGTGTGTGATATTTGGCAGCTTTCGTTAGTAGGTGGTCGATATTCTGGTCGAAAAACAAAAAAACAGCGTGGAGTCGCCCACACGGGCGCAGTCGCTCGCTGACTACAGCCTGATGGCATTCAATGAGTAACCCTTTGCGCAATACAGGTGACCTTATTTTAAACATGGAATGCGTATTCCAGAACGTCTGGTACATTTTAAATTGTATCGGTATTCTAAAGCGATGTTTGTTATGGGAGATATTGCCGACACCGTATGCCAACAATTTGCCGAATTGACAAGAAAACGCACACAGATTTGTAAATTAAATATCGACTGAATACTTGCTCTGATGCAAACCAGCGTCACAGCAAGAATACGTACTTGATGGTCAACGTTGTCATTCATTGATTCTATTGATTCGTTTATTGAATACACATATTGAGATAAGTTATCTGAGCGCCTATATCTATAAGACACACCTACCTGAACACACACAACGCATGGAAAAATAAAAAGAACATTATCGTGAAAAGCACGAGTGAAATACGATGCGATCTCGTGAATCCGAAGTGGGTTTAATATAGCCGTGCTCTTATTAATACACGGCTCACCTAGAAACAAGCGGCATCGCATAATTCCCGTGTCTACCTGTGCAACCCGAGAGCGGCACTCACTCCGAAATAGCGCGCTCACGCGAGAAACATTTCCAGTAACCCGCTATTGTGATTTGATCACTAATTTTTTGCATATAATAATTATTATGTTGGCAACTCTCACCCCAGCCAAGTCATTGTTAGTAGTTTTATGACAATATAAATCTAAACATAGAACAATGATCATCGTTACACGCTGAAACATAAGGCACTGGGTTCTAGCCAAGTGTCTCGTCATAAATTAGCGAATAGCTAATCGACTAGCAATCGAATTGATTACGGTTAGTCTGTCTACGTGGCAGTGACGATACATGATGATTCGATCAAGCGGCTTGTAAACAAACCCGAACATGAGTCGCGTCAAGTCGCATGTGCATTCGTGTTTCACTTATTTTAGACATGCGTGTGTCATGCAAGTGGCAAATATTGCATACGTACCTACCTACCTACACGAAAGTTTGAAAATATGTACCTAGGAGATAGGAGAACACCCAGTTATTGACACTTCAAGGGTTTGGTTAAGTTTGCCGACCGTACTCTATCTAATATAACAACTTTTACTATGACTCGCACTGAAATAGGAAAAAAAATAGCGTTTCCCAACATTTTTTCCAGCTAAGCGACCATATGCAGTATCTAACTGATATTTTTTTCGCGTTTTCTTTGTAGGTTATTATTACACACGTTTAACAAATCACCCAGTAACCTACAAAAGTACGGTCTAATAGACGTACCACAACATCCTGTAATCCCCTACGGGTTAGGTAGACGTTCATATCGCCGTTATTGTCGTTAAAAAAGACACTGTTACCCCAACGCAAAAGTTTTCGAAGTTTAACATGTTGGTAAGCAAGTATACCAACGGCATGTTTATGTGTATGCGCATTGAAGTAACAAATCCCCATAAACCTGCAGTGTTCGTCTGAGCCAGTAATAACAGCACACCCTTCCCCTGCTCAGCGCATGTCCTCTCCCCGCCATCGCCCCACAGCTGACTCCTGCATTTCAGCCCGAAATAAACCCGCAAATATGCGTCAGAGCATGACTGATCTCGCGATTACTTATGAGAATAACTCGGTGCACTTACAGCGACATTCTGTCCGATGAATCAATTTAAGTAGATTTCAGCGCACATTTCTTTTTTGTATGACACATTGTTATTTATATCGATGACAATAATTATTGTAGGGGTTTGCATGATTTGCACTAACAGAATTAGAATCATTATTTACAGAATAGTGACTACATTAGGGTTTAGGTAATGAACTTAGATAGTATACGTGTAGGTTCACTGGTTAGTACAGTACCGACTTGTTATTTAAGGTTAGCAAGGAAAACATTTACAGATATAACCAGATCCTTTAGGTAGGTAGGTCTAAAAAAAATAAAAAAACTGTTCGACGATTTTTCTTGAATTAAAACAGCACATTTCAGTTAGTATTTATTACCAGCTCATTACGAGAACTATATTGATTAAACCTGTTTCAGGCTGGATAATTATGTTGCTCTAGAGCTGCATTTATTTTCAGAGCCGAGTTCAAATGTTGTTTGAGTACACCTACCAACGCTTGAGATTATTGCGTTTAGTTAACAATACGGTAGTTGCACCATTAGTCAATAATTGGGATGCCTTTTTGAGCTGTCAAACAAAGGTTTCACATGGATTTTGTAAGGGAAAAGCGATTTGTGACGTCACTAATTTACCAACTCAATGACTAACCTATTGATTGATTCCAAAACAAAACCTAATTTTACAGTTAAGTAATTGAAAGTTGAATTGGGGTTTTTTAGAAAGGTTTTGTTTTGGAATTATTTTTCAATTATGCAACCACCCAATTTTTCTAGATCTAAGAACGGATGGCGTAACGTTAGAGCCGGTGGAAAAGACCTAAACAGCCTAATTCTAGTCGAATTCAGGAACTTAAAAACACACCACAGCAATTATTTATCATTTGTAAGGAAAGGAAAATATTCCTATAGTTAGTGAGATCATCCCATACGTATTATTACAAGCTGATTAGATAATTTCGCAGAGCAGTTGTGAAAACAAATTGTACTTATCTTATAAACACTAGCTAGCACTACTTGGCAAACCAGTGACTCTCATTCATGTTTAGAATTTACGTCACTTTCTTTCTTATTATTTTTCACAGGTAGTTATTCTTTTGTCGCCCCTGAAAATCGTTCAGAAAGCAGTAGGTACCTTAAGTTTTATGAATCTCTTTTACATCCCGCAGTTTAGTCTTAGATTAGATTAGATTTCAGCAATTATAAAAATAGTTCATCCATGCTGTAGCTGTACCTACGCACTGTACTACTGTAGGTACCTACCTATTTATTTGTGACAGTAGCACGGCACATCGCCTCACAGGGGTTGGTGACAATAATTAATTAATTAAACTGCCCCCGCAGAGTACCTTTAAATATCTCAATGCAATGCTGGCACATGTTTTCGCCTGCAATTCAATATTTAATAAAAATAAACAATAATACGTGTGTCATCTGTTTAAAAAATAACCGCCAAGCAGGTTACACATAGTTGGGCACTCGTCTGTCACCATTAACCGTTTCAATCGTTTGATATTGACAATGTTTTGACCACTCGAGACAAGTACGAATGTCAACGGCAGCTGGCAGGCTTGTGCTTTCTTTTGTGCTCAGATGGGTTCTACCTGTTCCATGACACTTAATTACAAAAAAATACACTGAATTACGTCTCAGAAGAATTTGAAAAATCATTCAAATAAATAAATAAATAAATATCGCTGGACACACAGCGCCATCTAGTGCCACACTAAGCAACGAGGCTTGTGTCGTGGACACCAGATAGTTGATATACTGCATAGATACTTTTTGTTTGTAAATACATACTTATTATACAATCATATAAACATCCATGACTAAATAAATTGTTGAAGCTAAAAACCTTTCCTAAAGAACGTAACAAATATAGGTTTATAAATATAGATTGTAGCAAACCTATCAAATTCTCGATAATAGAGACCGTAGTACCGTACGTCCAGCTAGCAGCTCCTCGATTGTAGATAACAGGAAAACTCAAGGGGAAAATTGTCTTTGACCGACATTGGTCATAAGATTTTTTTGGCCTAGTGTACGTTTTTGGTCTGTCTATGCAAGGTAGATATTATAATTCTAACCTGCCTTTATTTCAATGAAATTTACACAAGCACTGTAACAGACAATTCAAAGTGGCTCCGAGGCCCGACCACGAACGCGCTACGTGAAAGTAACGTAAATTCGAACGACTTTTAATCGAAAATTTATGCAAGTAGAAGTATCCGAAGTTCCAGTTTTTGTGACAAGAACAATAAGTTTCACTACAAGTTCTAAGTAAATTATGGACAAAACAAGTACCTTTTTTTCAATTTTAATTTTTGACATTTACTCCGTGCGTTCGAACCAGGTCTAGGAAGGTCTCAAGTCGTTGAAATCTTTTCTATCGAGTTAAGCACTATATAACTAAAACAGAGCGAAAACATATGGTACCTAATACTTATTATTGTTGTCAATTTAAAGCCAATCTAACGTCTTAGAAATACAACACAGGGGAGGGGTGATCCGTGATAGTAACCGCAACCTGGCTTACGCCAGTTCGCCAGTGCGGCTGTAAAGTGTGTATATACACGCTTTAGTTATCTGATTCAGAAGCACAGACGTCGGATACTATGACAATAATGTTAGTTGCAGACTTGCAGTTACGTGTCAACTAGTAACCCAGACGATCATCATCATCAGCCTATTAATATTCCCACTGCTGGGACACAGGCCTCCTCTCTAAGAGGGGACCCAGACGATGGGACTAACTAAAAGTGTCTAGTCCTAAGTTTCAACAAAGTCTTTGTTGAAGCATAACCCTCTTTATTGAGTAACGCAAAGTTTATAGTTATGTCTACGTCCTTTTTTCCCAAGGTGCATTTGTACCAGTTACCGACCGACAGTTGAGCACGGAGTTGACTTCAGATCTTAACCTCGGGTCAACCAATGAGTGTAAAGCACCCACTGGTGGAGTGTGGTGGTCGTGTGGTCGTGAGACGATACCTACTTGACGCTTGGACAGCTGCTTAATTATATAGTACAAAGTATATAATTATGTTGTCCGTTTTTGTATGGTGTATTACAGACACCTCAACAAACTACCAGCTGGCTACACGTGAAACAGCGTTGTAAAGCTGCAGTGACCACGGTTACAGCCACAAGCTTGACTTGCACTACAAAGTTTGCACTGCTAGGATTCCGAAGTAAAGCAAGAAACCCTTATAGTTTTGCATACTCCGCCGGTCCGCCAATTATCTCAGAGACTCTTGAAAGCTGACCAGAAATCCTTCTAGTTTTACAAACTCTGTCCGTTCGTCTGTCACCGAATTATTGGGTTTGAGATGTCTTTATTTCCCATAAGAAATTTCACTTACATGAACTATATAGTTTAAAAAACATAATTGGTTTTACGTACAGTTTTGATCATCCCAGAGACTTTTGTAAGCTGTAATTTGGCATGGCTATGAGTTCTATGTCTTCCGACTTGTAGCTCTCTGTTGGTACGTACTATCGAGGACAATCCCGCCAGATCACCACTTAGCTAATTTTTGTTTGCAGTTACAACATAGAAACGCTCTCTAGCCCCGCCCCGTTGCTTTGTATAGAAATAATGCATGAAAAGATACCGATCGGCCGAGCGCACTGACTATACACGCCAAACGAGAGTTATTGTTATTTGGCGCGCCAAAGTTGACGCTTTCCTAATAGGCCTAAAGTTTAAGGGGGCGTGCCACGGCACGTCCGCTTGATTTAAGCGAAAAAAAAATTAACTGATCAGGCGGAAAAGACCACGACTGTACATATCTTTGGTATATGTTTAGACCAAGTAGTATCTTCTGAATTTCCATGCTTGCTACTCTAGCTTCTAATGTCGCTTTTCCATTTCCTTTATTTTTGCAACGGCGCTCTACAGTTCTCAAAATCCTACTATCTTGTAAGAGCCTCATAACGTTGGCAGGCTGGTATTGGTTTTGTTTTTTCGGTATCACAGTGTTTGTCTCTAGTTTCATGGTTCGTCTTGGTGTTCACTCACAATAAGCGACGTCTGAAATTCTTAATACTTAAATATATGTTTACTGAAACTTCGAACATTGCGTTTACTAGATAACCTATTAAGGCGGTGGTATCTGCTAACGAGAGATTTTCTCCATGTAACTCCTCTTTGATAAATGAATATAAATGTACAAAAAAAAAAGTTGCTTGGTAGACTCTAAACTTTAATTGGTACAATAGAAATAATTCTTCAACTTTATTATTACTATGTGAAAACAAAATTATTCAAAGTAAACGGCATTAAGTTTTAGTATTTTTTTTTTCACACAAATATTTGTCCCTTTTTTTTTCACAAAGTGTGCAATTGGCATTTTGTTGTAATGATTTATTAGGCTACAATTAAATTAAAACCACTCATTTCGCACTATTCGGCCCGCAGTGACTGCCGTAAGAACCACTTTGTAGTGCAAGCTAATTAGAACTTTATTCCAACAGTATTTCAAACGAAGTTTAAACCACCACAAATAGAGTTGCTAATTTAGCAGATACCCCAGCCTTAAGTGAAGCTTCGTGGGTAAGTGGATTGTATCGAAATAGGAGTTCATCGAATTTGCAACAGCGGTCGGTAGTCGCTCACACCACCAGTCTATTACGGCGTAACAGCATTAGTTTGCCTGCAGCCGCTACAGGGGTAATTGAGCACTGGTACGTATGATTCCTGGCAATGACATTAGAGACGAGTATCGGCGCCTAGGCAGGACATCGATGGGTTTGAGCTTTATGTAACCGTCTAACGGTAAATACAATCACTTATGTAGGTAGATTTTTTAGTATTATTTTTTTACCTTTATTATTATTTAAAAAAATTGTGAGTCTTTATTAAAGTAAGGTGTGAATTTCAGCAAAAATTCAATACACATCCTGTCATATCATCATCAATGGAAACTGACTGTACTAAGAATTTTCAACATCTCTACTTGCAACAAGTCAAAATAGAGGAGATTTATCTTACAGCGTGGAATGCAATGTTTTCAAAATGTTAAAACAATAAATTTCGGGGATATTAAAATATCTGCGATACCGATCCGTTTCGCTAGGCAAAGCAGAACACATGCTGTTTTCAAGAGTTGTGTTTGTTGACTTTTGTTCAAAATTAGTTTTGCAGAAAATATAGGCTAAAGAAAAAGATCGCACTGGTATCGTATGTACGCTTATACATGCATGCTACTACAATATGTCAATTTTTTTTAATAGATTTTTAGCATAATCGCTAAAGCTCACCTTTTTTCGATAAGTCGACTCGATTATAAATATAAATATCGCTAGACATTACACACAGCGCCATCTAGGGCCACACTAAGCAACGAGGCTTGTGTCGTGGACACCAGATAGATGGTATACTACTATGATACTTTTTGATTGTAAATACATACTTAATAAACATATAAACTTCCATGACTCGGATTAAATGTCCATGCTCATCACACAAACATTTGCTCCAACCGGGATTCGAACCCGACTGGATTATACCCCCATATTTGTATTTTTTTTTTAAATATTAGGTACTTACATAAGCTTCTGTACGCTCATTAACATGTTATTTAAAAATTCAGTTTCTCAGTAAGTGAATTATAGTTAATTCTTGATGAGGAGTAATAAAGTTCTTAAAAACACAAGTCTTCTCCTTGCTAAATACTATCCTATTTACTACTATAAATGCGAAAGTTTGTGAGGATGGATGGAAGCTTGTTACTCTTTCACGCAATAACTACTGATCGGATTTCGATGAAATTTGACACCCATATAATTTATAACCTGGATTAACAAAGGAACTTTTTATCCCGGTATTATGAACCTGTGGGACAATATCGAACTCCACGCGGGCGAAGCTGCGGGCATATGCCAGTGTGGCATAAAGTAACAACTATGATTGTATCTTGATACGTGATAACGATTAGGTATACAATACTTATATTTATTTAGGCACTTAATTTATGTTCAATTATCTACTAAACGAAATCTTTTAATAAGTAGAATGTTACCTAGGTTAAAACATTTCATACATTCTTGAAATTGTTTTTCTTTTATCGAGTAGGACTAGTTCGTGACCTAGTTCGTGCTTATTGTGTGTTAATGTTATCAACTGAGACCGAACGTTGATTCCGATTTGAGCGAGTATGTACTATCGAGAACACTCCTGCCTGATCACCACTAAGTTAATTTTTGCTTGCACTTACAACATAGAAACGCTCTCTAGCCCCGGCCCGTTGACTTGGTATAGAAATAATGAATGAAAAGATACCGATCGGCCGAGCGCACAGACGACGCACGCCAAACGAGAGTTATTGTTATTTTCCGCGTCAAAGTTGACGCTTTCCTAATAGGCCTAAACTTTAAGGGGGCGTGGCTCGGCGCCTCCGCATGATTTAAGCGAAAAATGTTTTAACTGATCAGGCGGAAAAGACCATGACTGTACCTATGGCGTTAGTTCCTTCGAATATTTCCTGAGAATAGCTTAGCCGTCACAGCACAGTGTGACATGATCTAACATCTCGTTTTTGTCCTTCGTTATCATCACGACTGCACTAAGTACTGCTTGGTATAGGGCTCTCTTTCCTTGTGACAGTGGCAGTGACCAGTCTCCACGTTCATGTGTCAACCCCATCTAGGTTTTAGAGACTAGAAAGAGAAATGTTGGTCCATTTCACTTTCTAATCCTTGGACTCCACTTTGTCACAGCAGCTTTACCTACTTCACCTGGCATGACCGCGCACTTCTAGACACTTAATAAGGGTCAGATGTCCTGACCAACTCCATTTGAGTTCCATAAAGCGATTTATGTCTGTGCTCTTATCTCAGTGCCTCTGCAGCACTTAACGAATATGGTACGATTCATAAGGCGTCATCTCAGAAATAACTCCGTTCTTAGGCAAACCATCTTTTAAACTATTCATTCGTCTTTTCGACTTGCCCGACTCTTTTTTTATCTATTCTAATTTTATGGTAAACATTTTTGTTGTCATATTCTCCTCATTTATCATACTACACTACAATCGACTACTCTTCAGTATTCTGTCTGTCTGAGACGTGTTTATACATTGGTACAAGCTTATTCATTTCTCCTTCCCTTTTTTCGCACTACACATAGGTCCTTCATTATATTATTATTAGGCTGCTGTATGACCACAAGGACATGTATATCCTCGCAGTCATACTAGTAGGACAAACTAGATTGACCATGAGGAAAAAGCGCTGTAGCCTTCATTCAGTATCCTATAAATCCCAATCATGCCTAAGCAAAGAAAATGGGTTAAGAAAAAATGATTTCGTCCTGGGAATATGCATGTATTATTTTTTATCAGTTATTATTACTTGTTTGTTAAGAACACAAGGTGTTAACAGTAAATATATACGCCTGATTATCAACATATATAAAAACATGAAAGCAAAGATACGAACTGAAAGAGAAGAAGAATATTTTCCAATAAAAAGAGGAGTTAGACAAGGTGATCCTATGTCCCCCAAACTTTTTTCAGCAGTCCTGGAATACATATTTAGACGACTCGAGTGGGATCAGCATGGTTTAAATATAAACGGAGTCAAATTAAACCACTTAAGATTCGCAGACGATTTGATTCTTATTTCAGAAAATCCAAGAAGCTTACAAGAGATGTTAGAACAACTTGTGTATGAAAGCGAGAAAGTGGGACTAGCCGTGAATACTGCAAAAACTAAATTAATGACAAACTTTGAACATACCCCAATAACTGTCAACGACACAACAATAGAATATGTGGAGGAATACACGTATCTCGGACAAATCATATCTCCAAGAGAACTAACAAACAAAGAAATTACCAATAGAATAAATCTAGCGTGGAAGAGATACTGGTCTCTCAAGGAGATTATGAAGAATCAACACATACCTCTTAAAGCTAAGAAGAAAATATTGGATTCGTGTATTTTACCTGTTCTGACGTATGGATGCCAAACATGGAGCCTAACCAAACCTAATATACGCCAAATAGAAACTTGCCAACATAGCATAGAGAGGAGCATATTTAACATCAAGAAAATAGATAAAATAAAACTAGACATTATAAGAAACCGAACTAAAATTACTGATGTTACGTACTGTATTAAGAAACTTAAGTAGAGGTGGGCAGGCCATATGGTTAGGAGTATAAGGGAGAAATGGTCAAAGAATGTAACAAAGTGGTGTCCAAGACAACACAAAAGAAAGAAAGGGAGACCGCGTCTTAGATGGGAGGATGACGTTATAAGAACGGGGGGTCCTACTTGGATGAGACAAGCGCATGACCGAGCGCAGTGGAAAACTCTAGGGGAGGCCTATGCTGGAAAGCAAGACATTCTTAAGTTACCGGTAACAAATTAATTTTAAGAAGTGAAACAAATGATGTAAGATTGTTAAAATTAAGGCTATAAATAAATAAATTACTTGTTTGGATGAGCTACAACTGTCGATCTTCTAAATCATACCTCGGAAAAGGCTAGGCCGATGCTGCCATACAAAAACACACTGCTGAAACCTAAAACAACGGTCATTGTCACTGTCTTATGATGACACCAGAAACCAATATGTTCACAAATTGGCAGTCAAACCCGCTACACTGCACACGCTGCAGAAGCCGACCGCTCAGCCATCGTTATAAGCAGTTCGGACAAGAAGTATGGACGATTTAAAGCCAAAAACCGGTGGTTTCAGTTATTGAAGTGGTTGGGTAGGCTAGGATTGGGTAGTAATTGGTAATATAAGTAGGTAGATGAGAAGTATCAATAATCCCATTTACATGACGATCAGTTCAAATAAAACCTGAGTGAGTATGAAACTGAAAGGACTGATAAAATCCTAATCTACTAAAGTGCTGTCCCTTCCGAAAATAATCAGTATAAGAATCGGTAGAAGCCCTGGAGCATCGAGCTTTGACAGCGAACGTCATTGACTTTAGTTATTGGTCTGTTGTGTTGTTGGGAGAGTGCATTGTTTTGTTAGGTTGTTTAGCAATGCAAAATGTGCGGGTGTGAGGGGGGTCCGGCTGGTGGCGGCGGCGTGCGCGGGAGTGGGGCGCGTGGAGGAGGCATGCGGGAGTGCGCTCGGCTCGAAATAACCCGTCGTATTTCGGTCGCGCCGCCCCCCGCGCCGCCCTCGCGACGCCGCCGGCGCAGCGCGCGCTCGCACTCCGCACTATCCGCTAACTATTCGCAATCGACCGACGTCTTGGTTGTTGGACTTGGGTTATAATGACTTGACTTCTGCTAAATGAACCCGTGTACTAGTATAAGTTTTTCGCAGTGGCGTATTTATTTCTTAATACACGAGCGCCGAAACGAGGATTGTTTTACGATAAGGACTAAAAGCGTCGAGTGAGAGTTTTTTGTGCGTTGTGCTGCAGTGGCGGCAAGATGGAGAAGCAGTCGAGGTGGTCGGAGCAGCGCTCCGAGCAGCGCGTGCAGCAGCACTCGGAGCGGCGCGAGCAGGTGGTGCAGCAGCGCACCGAGCAGCACCACTACACGCGCCAGATGCTCTCGCAGCAAGGTACGTCTCGTTAGCCATTCTCGACTACCCGCATTACTCAATATCTGTGTACCCACAACATCATGAGCTCATAGCATTGTACTAAGCTTACAATTAAATCTAACTAATTTATAACAATCATTGCTAATGCGAATATTATTAAAATGTATCATGATCCTGAAATTCATGATGTACCTAATTGCTTGTCCCGCGGAGAGCGCGGGGCGAGAGGCTGCGCGCGCGGCGCCCACGCGCGCGCCCCAGAATAGCCGCACTATCTCGCTCGCGGTGGAAAAGCGCTATGCACAAATAAAGTTACACCAGGAAGAAACTAAAGACACTCGCGAGCGGGTCGCCTCGCGCGACGCCTTGCTCGTCGGGAGCGCCGGCGCCCCGACATCGCCCATTTATGCCACATTTGAATGACCAAAGGAAATCTTTCTGTATCTGTAAAATTATTTTCCTATATCAGTCCTATGAGCAACTAAAATGCAGCGAATTACCTATAACATAAACATGAAGGATGACAAGTGACCTCACAGCTGTTAAGTCGTAACTTGGACACTGGTACGACCCCGAAGCAATTTTTTTATGCAATATTTAAATCTTAAATGGGCACCAGATCGCTGTGGTCGCGACGTGAGTTCGCTCGTCCCTCCGTTAAGGTTGCACCGCGAACTTGTTTTAGCATTAAGAACTTGTTTACTTATAAGGCGCAAAGACTTAACCTTATACGGAATCTGAACAAATATGTTTCCATTCAAGGATTATTTTTTACCCAACATGAATGCTTCAACGTCGGACTTGAATTAAAGAAATGGTTTTACACGAATTAACCATTTACTCACCTACCTCCTATACTAAAAATCATATTGTTAACGATAAGTTTGCATGGTATAGGTACTTTACTAAAATCCTGATTTATTTGTTTTATAAATATATCGAGATAAACATAGTGTTTACGTGACGCAAAAGCTGCGGGGTGTAAAAGTTGCACAATATTTTGAGACTTCCAGAAATAAAATGAAAACATCTCATCTTGAAAAGTTGAAATTTGATTACCGAGATACAGTTTTACAATTTTATCGCGCGTTATATCGGCAGCTCTTTGTATCTTTACTTCGAGATTTGGCATCCACACAAGAATTCTTATTCTTTCTCGTTCAGGGAATTTCAGTAGAATTTAATAATCAGTATAGAAACAAAGTAGAAAACCTATTTTTTTTTAAAAGTTATGTGAGATAATCGAAATTAAAGTAGTAAGGAGGCGACACATCATCGCATCATCGGCACAATCGGCAGTTGTTCAAACTGAACGCCGCCGCCGCGTTTAGCATTACCTAGGTACATTATGTTAAACTGTAACAGTGGTAAACTCGCACGCGAAGTATCTTCGAGACACGTGCGTGACTCACAGCCCACAGGTGAAATACTTCATGAATGCCTCGTTGTATAATATTACTACAATTCATTGATCAACATGCCTTGCAAAGACCAATCACATATGAAAGTTTTCTGTTTCCAAAAGTAGGTAGGTACGTAAATAAAGTACACAATATTCAAATTGATGTGTGGTTAAGTAAATAACTTAGAGAGTAACACTTAAGTATTTAAATCCTAGCTTTTCACAACACAAACAGTAGGTAATAATTATGATTTCATGTAAAAACACTTTAAACGTGAACAATAATTATTGAAAGCTCGAGGTAACATATCAATAAAAACTGTAGTAAGCGAGTCTCCTCGACCCATAATAAGTACTTCACTATATGAGTGCAGCAGACGTAACAGGGCGTGGCATTGCAAGTTTTTGCTTCGATCGCTTTAATTATCGGTTTTCTATTTCGACGTACGACTGAGAACTATAGAATAATAGCGTCATTAGAGTATGACGTGAAAAACGCCGGTAAAATGCCATCAAGCAACGTTTTCACTCTTTAAAGCGATCGACGTTCAATAGAAACGGCATAAAATACCTATCTGTTCGAGAAACACATTCACTTTTTACAATTATTGAACAAGCCGCAGTATAAATGCGATGGGTGAATGGATGCAATCGATTATTTCATTAAAAAGTATGTTAACATGATGTTACAATATGACTTTGCTTTAACGAGAATAAAATGTAACCGGTATTCGTTGTAGACGTAGTGTTGTGTGGCGGCTGGCCGACTGGCCGGGCTACAGACTGCGGTACATCCTAGAGAAGTACGATAGTATAATAAATAAAAGAGTGCGTGTCGGCCAACGGTCGGCGCCACAGCTAGATGTTCATCTCGATGTGTTGGTGTTCCGTCTAGCGCGTAGCTAGAACGTGCTCACCAGCCATTATAACGTAACATATTAACTGTAGCACGTCGCGGTTCTTGGTGCTGCCGCGCTGCCGCCGAACTGCTTACTGCTCACCACTCCACGACTACATAATGCGCCATGCTACCTACTAAAACAAAAAAATACGTGCAAGAGTACCTTCACTAAGGACACCATTTTGTTGATAACGACTACATTATTTACACAACAAAAGCAAAATAAAAGATTAGACATAAATTACACATACTTACTTTCAAGCTATCGATCTAGGTATGACGTTAATGCAACCATATTTATTTACATACCTGTAAGAAATTATTTAGATGAAATATATCTATTCTACATCTCGAGAACAATTTCCAACGTTAATGAGAAAATAATATTCGCATTGATCGATGTCTTCAATTTTCATCCCGAGAGCGGTATAGTGATTTAAATTTCACAACGAAAGCGCAAGTTAAAACTTTCGACCACGCGGGCTCTCAGAGCTGGGAACAAAAGTCGATAAGAAATTATTCACGACGAACACTTCTTTGAACAGCTGATTCACTAACAAAGCATTAGAAAACACTTCTTGCTCAAATGGTCATTGTTTAATACAATGCGATCACTTCATAGTATGATATTTATGCCGTGAATTTTCTTACTAACGATTATGTAGGCACGGATGTTAGTAGACACGCAGGTAAGTCACGATTCGTAAACTATTCGAAAGCTCTGGAGTCACACACAACTCGCAGGGGAGATAATGAAATCATGCTCTGTGTCGAGTTCAGCGTTCGCAAATAATATGTAACATTAAAACGGGCGAGACAACACTTACTGCTAGTACCGTACTTACTTTTACTGCTCTTATCTCCAAATTTATTATCTGAGTGAACAGTTAAAAACGTAGCAGTCGACGGTACTTTCGCCACCAAGTCTTAATGATTTGCTTATAGAATAACTCGCTGCGTTAAGTTTCTTGTGAATATAATTATAATAATGGTCGACGGTTCAAATAGCCACGTGTACCCGTCATGATTTAAGTCTTTGTAACGATTCGGTAGAAAAATATCCTGGACCAATTAATTTACATCTACAGCATTATTGCTAGCTAACTCGCTATACTGTAAGCTACAAAAACAATTGAAATTTAATAGAAATGCTAACGAGATGGCCCATTATAATCTGTATTAAAAGGCTATCGTAAAAATATAATTAATTAAAAGATTAATTTCATAGTGGGTATGTGGGTACCTTATGTAAAAACATTGTAAACATGCTAACCTACATTAGCAATTTGAACGACGACCATATTTTCATAATTATTATTACGACGACATTTATTCATTTCTCAAAAAGAATACAGTTCACTTAAAATGAGAAATACAAGGAACTCGTGAATTAATAATGACAGCCGCTCGGATTGAACTTTAGGTTGCCGCGCTTGCCTAGGTTGGTCCACGGATGGGTGACCACTCATCATATACCATTTTCCTCCGTGCCTCGGAAAGCGTGCTGTCATTTTTAGATCTTTAACAGTTACAGGTAATCAGTGGCCCGAACGTCTGACAAGACAACCAGTCTTACCAAGGGTATCGTTTTACAGAGTCTTAATTGGGTTGTGGAGCTCAGATAGGCAGTCACTCCATGTAAAATTCTGATAATCAGCCGCATCCGGTTAGACTGGCAGCCGACCCAACAAAGTTGGGTAAGGCTAGGCACATGATTGAAAATACAAGTTAATCTTAAAACGATGTAAATGTAAGAATTACTTATGAATAACTTATATAAGCTACTTAGTAGACACACAATTTGTTGTGGGTTAAAGGAAGGAAAAAGTGTGTGTACATAGGTACTATATAGTTTCGAAAATACAGAGTAGATATCCTAGTCCTTATACCTAGCAAATAGTATTAACAAAATGATGATTAGGACTAATATATTGGAATTATAATCTTCCCACGTGAGTAATTGGCTCTGGTTTGCGTTAAGTACCTGAAACTGAAAGAGAAAAGTTTCTAAAACAATGTCATACGGAAACTTAGGTCATCAATCTTGATCTACCGATCAAAAGGTATCGACGAAGCTTTTATGACTACTGTTTGTAAATAATAAGTCTACTAAGTCTATTTATTCACAGATTTATTAATAGATGAGCTTTGTGGTATTTTCTCTTCATACTGTGGCGTTTATTGCGACAGTCAATCAACTTGAAGTACTTAAAATTCTAATTAACGCACGCATTAAGTAAATAAAAACTCTACATTTTGTAGGTAATGTGAACAATTCTAATACAATATAGTGTTAGTACGTCGTACGATATATCTCGATATAGTTGCGCATAACGACCGAGCCGGCTTTCCCCTTTTAAAGATGAATTATGATAACACCACTAACACTCTTTAAATAAACCTGACTATTGCATTAGCTACAGTGCAGCATAATGCAAAGATTTGTATTCTTTCAACATACATTGCATAAATACCTTAGGAAGAAGCTTACAGCTCTCAATGTTTAAGAATTTAAATTTCTTAGAAAAATCAAGAATAACATCTTTTATTTAATAAAGGTAAGGAAATAGAATTCTAGGTTAATAAGTACTTAATGCTGTTTTTACAGAAACAACAATGTAATATGTGCCAAGAAAACAAATTCATTCAAGTAACTTCCAGTACTTAAGTTTAGATGAAGTGACATAAAGAATGCTGTTCTACCAGAGCAGAGTTCTATAATAAAATCAGATGACAGTGCGAAGTAGGCTGCACCAAAAATGCAGTATTTGAAGTTTTATTAAGTCTTTAGTTGAAAAAAGCAAGCTTGTTCAAATACATGTTTCTTGTAATATACATGTAGGTACGTCATGTAAGTTTAAGAGTGGCTTGGCCGGCTCGCCGGGCCGGGTTTGTGCGATCCCGGTTATTCCGTCTCGTTAAGCACAAAGAACTACGGAACCGACCGCAGCGCCCGGCGCCGTTGTGTTGCTACATTTAGCGATCATAACGCTACAAATTATAACAATTAATTTACACCATTCTTGACATACGTAGGGCGATTTAATTTCTCTTTTCAATTTATTTTTTCTAATGGTGCGTTTCTTTGGTACGTTACCAGAGCTACTTGTTGTCCAGACCTAGTAGTATATATTTTAATAATAACACTTATTTGGGTAGGTGTAGTACTGTACAACATATTCACACGTTTCAATAAGATTTAGCCTAGTGGTGTGACCGTCGGACTGCCAAGTCATAGGTCTCGAGTTCGAAACCAAGGCACGCACCTCTGAATTTGCGGATTCATGTGCGTATTGTATAATTATCACTTGCTTCGGTGAAGGAAAAACATTGTGAGGAAACCAGCATACCTGAGAGATATTTCTCGACGGCATGTTAAGTCAAGTTAGAGGCCCATGGGCGGCTTAAAAACTCTGACACCAGGTTAGGCACTAACCACACGATAAAGAAAGAAGAAAGAATAAGATTTAAATTGCGATTTCAGCGAAAGTTGAATGCATTACACAAATTCAAGATTATTGGTGCCAAATTAAATAATTACAATGAAGCAGTAACGTAATCGAATGTTCTCATAGGTATATTTACAATGAGCTTTGGTGTTATTCAGAGTAAATACTGAAATTATGTTGATGTTCGCGCTATTAATAATGAATTTACCGCGTTTTACTGAAATAATAAAAAAAAACATAATAGGTAGCACTCAAAAATTAAGGCGGTCTAAAAAAAATGTGTACCTCCAAAGTGATCATTCTGTATAGTGTGCAGTACATACTTAAATAATTATGTTCTAAATGATGGATTTCCATTAGCATTACACGGCGATGATGAAAATAGTAAATATCAGTTTGTGCACGGGTGGTTTAATTTGTTTTTGTGGCTCATTCATTTACACTAATGATGATGACAAACTTTTCTAATTAATCTTAATAAGATGAAAACAAATCTTAAATGTGTTTGTGGCCGTCGGCGTCGTTGTGATAAAAATCTTTAAGCCTATATATTATTATCGTTCGATATATAAGTGGATATTGTCTCTAGTTCCAGAATTTAAAACATAATATAATAATAATGAGTACCTACATTATTTTAACACACAGTGATAAAACCAGAACTATACCTACGTGCCTATACTAAGAGGTTGAACTTGAATCAGTTTGAATTATCACGACCTTTTATCAAAAGTTATCTGACGCTCTGACCTGACATTGTATCTTTCCTTGTTTTACCCTTTAGCTCTAAAAATATACAGTTAAATCATGTAAATTTTATTTGTAAACCATAAACCATAGTGCAATAATAAAATACCTATTGTATAGAACTGCATGACCTGAAGGCTGCAAAAGTCTATTATAAAACAAACAATCTTGGGATTTTATTGGTGTCAATTAGTATGGTTTTTCACGATTGATAGTAGGTAGGTACTTAATGGGTGTCAACTGTCAACCAATTAATTGATTGCATCGTCGCAGCATCCCCGAGATCGGTAGTATCGGATCGGTTCATAAACAATAAATTAGCATTTGAATGGCAGGTAGGCAAAGATCGAAGATATTGATCAATCATAATTTTCAAGGGAAGACGTAACTTCGAGATTATCGAGAAATCACTCAGGAGGAATGGAATGTTTATCAAATCATTACATATGTATATACAGGGTGTAAACCACCTCATCACGAAGCCGTCAACCAGCATTCTATACATCAAACTATGTAACTTTACGCAAAAATTATTGCTAGGAAACGACTTTTTTTTTTGGGGTGAAAAATAATGTTTGTGGTAGAACTCAATGTAACGCACTCAAAACATTGTGCTGATGGATGGGTTGAATAGTACGGGGGTCGTGGAGGTGTTTAAATTAAAAATCTTACACTTAAAACTTATATTTTTTTTAAGTTGCGAGGAGAACAAGTGCCTTTCGGCTTCGTTAAGAGGTGTTTTACACCCTTTATTTATTATATCAAATTTACGAAAACCAAAGTTAGGTAACCGCTTTCCGTTTCGATGGTTTAATTTTGATTCAGCTTGAACCAGTGAACGCATCCAGAGACTACAAATCGCAAAAGCAAACCAATCACAATGACAAGTCGCAGCGACACTAGGTACAGCTGTTAATTAGCTAGTAGACTGCCAAACTCAACCACTGTTGTGGTGACTGCCTGCCTGGAGCACCAACACCCAATTCAATAATTACACATAAGTCTGGCTGTGACATGTGCTTGATTAATTTAATTGTTGTGCTTGACAGTTTATTGATGTCCCATAGTAACCAGCTTAACGATGCTACAAAGTCTACATTGGGCTATATACTTATTACTCATTTGCTTTAAAATAAAAACCTAATTTTAATAAATTATAATCTTTAAATGCACAAACGGTCGTTAAAACAGGGCGTTTAAAAAGGCAACAAGGCAAGCAACAACTCTAAATAAAATGATTAAATTAATTGGTATTAAGAAGCGGTCTGCAATTTCTTTTACGCGCGCGGCAAGTAGCGGAGCTAGCAATTATATCGACCATAATAACTTTGATCGTTGCCCGAGATAGCAATAAGAAAAACATGAAATTTAAAAAAAGGTTGAATTATTAAACACGCAAAAAATGGAAGCGGTGATGGACTAGTATTTATAGACAATCTGTAAGGAGAAGTTATTTGCTCATGAGTAGGTGAGGCATGGTCAAAATCGCGTGTGTAAATACATAAGGGGAGCAGTGGTGGCGGCCCCGACTTACGAACAGTAAGTCGTGAGTTCGAACCCAGACGGGCGCATTACTTTGTGTAATTTATTTCATCACCACTGCTCTCAAACTCGAGGACATGTGACATCTACCAATCCAGACTGGGCCCGCGTGGTGGATTATAGCCCATTCCCTCTCATTGAGAGGAGGCCGTGTCCCAGCAGTGGGAACATTATAGGCTGATGATGATGATGATGATATACATTAGGTAGGTTTCATTCAGGGAAATTCAAAGTAATTTTCATGTAATCCGAATAATTTGCTTCAATTCATAATTTCATGACGTCTTTGCAGATATATAAAAATCTCATGCAAATAGGAGCCTTCATGGACATTACCATACTTAGGTACAAATAAAACATCGATGATGATTGATTTATGCATCTTTGGGCGGTGTTGAAAATGTCTGTTCATTTCATGTAGCAATGTCCGTCTGTCTTTATTGTTTATACTCATTACAGAAATGTCGACTCAATACAAATAAATTAACTACATTTATACCTACTTAAATAAAATTTAGTAGCGCAATAGATTCATAGTGCAAATGCGGAAATTTGCGAATTAGTGCGAATTAGGTTCTTATTTGCGTAATCGCTTAATCCACCTTCATTCGATCCAATGGTTTAGTAGAAAGGTGTGTGTAAGTTTATAAACCAAATTAAATATATCGTACTGCTCGAATGTATGATTCATAATGGGGGCCAGTGACCATATGGTGCGCACTGGGTCATGTACGGCTGTGCTCCGACTGCGGGCGGGCTTGCCGCGTCGCTTTCGACCGTGTCACAGTAACAATACGATATTACCGTAAAACGCTCATTCACACAACTGCTAGGTACCTCCATGTTTTTTAAATGTATCAAGATGTATGTTCAACTAGCAGTCCACTCTCTTAAAATCTATGTGTTCTATTAAATTATGAGTAGTAGACAGGCCTGAACCAAAACGACTTTAACAGTCAAATCTGAAAAAGATATTGTGTACTCCCACTAAATAATGACAAATCTGACAAACAAATGTTTTTTTTTAAGGATATCAAGCTCGAGTTGCTTGCTTCAGTTGTTTTGGTTCAGGCCCTGTACGATGAGATGAAAATCAACGTCGATGTATAATCCCGTTGTTATTTTTTATCCATACGTGGTTTTATTTTTCAATTTGGCATAATTTGAGAAGTTGGTCTTTTGAGAGGTAGGTATTTTGAGAAGTTGGCATTTTGCGATGATACGCAACACTTTATTGTATACTAAACCCTAGTGACTAGTGTTGACTTGTCCCACCGAGAAAATAGGTGTGACTTTGTTCTAAATTTGTCCGTAGAGATAGAAAACGTAACGAATGTGAGATCAAACGAATGCAACCAATATGTTCAGTTGGTGGTACCGGTACGCTCTGCGGTTTTAGGTACACCTATGCACTCAATTTCTTAGGGTTGTGATAAAATCGCATTCTTGGATAAACGTTGATTTTAAATGAAATACGCTAGGTACTTAATTAGTATTAAATATGCATGTTTGTGGTTTAGTAAATCTGAACTGAGCTATAAAGGAGCTCGTGAATAAATAATAACAGCCGCTCGGGTCGATCTTTAGGTTAAAGCGCGCTTGCCTAGGTAGGTCCGTGGATAGACCACCGATTACATTCCGAGTTTTCTTTGTGCCTCGGAAACCTCGGAAAGCACATCGAGTCGTTGGCCCCGTCTGTCATTTGTAGATCTTTGCCAGTCATTACAGGTGGTCAGTGGCCCGAAAGTCTGACAACCAGTCTTACCAAGGGGTATTACTCTCACAACCAGTACTAACTAGGTTGTGGAGGACAGGTAGGCAGTCGCTTCATGTGAAAAACTAGAATTCAGCTGCATCCGGTTAGACTGGAAGCCGACCCCAACATAGTTGGGAAAAGGCTAGGCACTTAGGCAGATGATAATATGAAGGTAGGCATGGAAGTCGATAACTCGATAATTGATATGTTACGAAGCCTACTCACCAAATTCTACATGTCGGCAACTTTTGTACGCGTTCAATTGATTTCTCGCCGACCGACATGTCGGCCGGCTTCGGTGTGTAGACTCCATTAAGATAGACGAAACCATTGCAACTTAATGCTTACTTAATATGTAGGCATGTGTGTATACATACCTACATAATTGAAAGCAACATAAGGTTTTAAAGATGACACAGCTGCGAACACTGAATGTGAGCGATTTATAACGTTATTTCATAATTATTACGCTTCAGCGCGATGCTGTCGTAAAATTGGTCGTGTGCCAATTCGGGCCTGAACACGATAATTATTTTCTTGATACGAAAACAGCTTTAGTTACACCTACACAACAATGTTGATGGAAAGTTCTCAGAAAATCGACTACGGAAAATTGACCAATATATTTATTTCTTTGCAAGTTTCAAATTTCTTTAGAGACCAATACAAGTTTCAGATTGTATTGTAGTATGTTTCAAGCGAATTTATATGTTATGGCACCATATGACCTTGACCTAAAAAGCAAACCTTGAATGTTTGCCATACGTAGTTATGTTATACATTATAAACACGGATGCCATATTTTTACTATGAGTACATTTTACTAATATACCTATAATGTACCATATTAATTAAAATACCTACTATCATTTGCATTTGTGGAATTTTAAATCATTAGAACAAAAAAAAACCTTGGAGTAAGGTAAATTCCTAGACTTCAGTATTAGTTAAGGGTCTTTCGTATTATTGTTTTAAGTACATACTCGTACGTGTTTATTGCGAACAAGTTTCACGACCGATGTCTGCTTGACATAACACCAGCAAAACCGGTCCTTGGTCCCGTGACTTCATCGGACCACTCTCCATTCCTAACTGTTCTTTAGTGACCACACCACGCTAGTAAACAAATACCTATGGATAATGTAATGTTTTACACGACACAGTTATTGTATTTCAAATACAAACCGATGAAGGTTATATTTTTGATGTTTGGAATAATTATGTAGCAAAGCGAGAGTCCACCAAAATGGTGATCGTAACAAGATCCGAGTGGTGGATACTAAAATAGACGCGCGAAAAGAGCTCGCTCGCCTCGTCACTCCCATGACTCATGCGCATCCAATCCGAACAGAGCTGGAATACCGACGCACGCACGTTCCAGGAACTTAAGATATTTATCACAAAACTATTTACAATCATGGACAACTTTTAAATTCGAAAATAGAGCACCATATAGGTATTTAAGTACCTTAATAATAACAAAAATGTCAACATCTGAATTTCGAATTCCGTGGTCTCTGACAGGTTTGCGGGTTAAATAGGTGATTCTATTCTAAGACTCTTGTAACTTTACCAATTGTAAAGACAATATTTGGCTTTTACGGAAAGCCAGATTCTTTAATTTCAAAAAGAAGTTTGTAAAAGCAATATAATTAGTAAGACGATAATTATATTGAGCAAACTGTACTTAATAATTTTATGGATTATATAGGTAGAGCAATACAACATAACTAAACTGTTTAAAGTTAAAGTAACCAATATATTATGTAGATTTTATTTTCAACAGATAAATATTTTTGCTCTTTGCGTCACGTATATGAAAATATTTTATTTAGGAAGCTTTGCTGTGGAATATAAGGCCCAGGGTCCAATTCCCAGGTAAAAGATCATACGCTGTACGAATTTCGGGTCGTTCAACTGCACCTCATAGTATTTAGGTTCCTGAAATAGAAGTGAATTTGGGGGTGCTCAATATTGCACCTCTGTGAGCAACTCCAGCCTAGTGTGTTATCTGGATATTAATTACACATTTGGTTCATTCAATAACAAACATACTTTGCTCCTATCTTGTCAAATATTAAACATCTACACGCCACTTAATTGCATTTCATTTCCTTACCCGAGGATAATAATTTTTATCGTATATTTTTATTTGTTGCAGTTGAATCCGCTGGCGACCGCTTGCCTGTCACTTTAGGCAGGCCTGGCGAACCATCCCCTCCAATATTTGAGCAAATCTTTAAAAATGCGAGATTTGCACAAGGTGGAAATGCAAAATTCGAAGGAAAACTTAGAGGCAATCC
This sequence comes from Xestia rhomboidea, assembly GCA_963853795.1. Taxonomy (NCBI): domain Eukaryota; kingdom Metazoa; phylum Arthropoda; class Insecta; order Lepidoptera; family Noctuidae; genus Xestia; species Xestia rhomboidea. The sequence continues at coordinate 21,676,582 of OY970756.1, read as the reverse complement.
TACCCCCGTTGTATCGTGGACAAGAAAGAAAGCCCCACTAGTAGAGTGCAACAAGTACAGTATGAGCTACAATGAACAAACTGGTGACGTGTCCTTATTAATTAAGCAAATCGGCCCGGGCGATGAGGGCGAATACACATGCACGGCCCGCAACCAATATGGCGAGGCCATTTGCTCCGTGTACATCCAGCCGGAAGGCGTCCCGGTGCCCGCGCAGCAGTCTTCGCAGCAACAAAGCTATCGACACGTCAGTGAAAGCGTGGAGCACAAATCCTACGGTACACAAGGGTACTCCACAGAACAGTCCAGACAAACACAGAAAGTCGCATACACCAACGGCACTGACTATTCATCCACAGAAGATTTCAAAGTAGACACCTTTGAGTACAGACTTTTGCGAGAAGTTTCATTTAGGGAAACTATTACTAAGAGATACGTCAATGAAAGTGATATTCATATCAGTACTGAGATTGACAGCACGCTTGGGCCTGTGACACCACCCAAAATTGCACAAAAGCCAAGGAATTCCAAGCTGCAGGAGGGCGCTGATGCCCAATTTCAGGTACAGCTATCTGGTAACCCGCGGCCGAGAGTGACTTGGTTCAAAAATGGCCAGCGACTAGTAAATACCAGCAAAAATGAAATTGTTACTACGCATAATCAAACCACTCTTAGGATAAGAAACACGCAAAAGTCTGACTCTGGCCATTACACTTTGTTGGCTGAAAATCCTAATGGATGCATTGTTACATCTGCATACCTTGCTGTTGAATCTCCACAAGAGACGTATGTGCAAGATCAACGATCACAGTATATCATGGATACTCAACAAACAGGAATTGAAGAAAGAGTAGAAATAAGTGAGAAAGCTCTCGCTCCGCAATTTGTAAGAGTCTGCCAAGACCGCGATGTCACGGAGGGCAAAATGACGCGATTCGATTGCCGCGTCACTGGCAGACCTTACCCAGAAGTCACGTGGTTCATTAACGATAGACAAATTCGAGACGATTATAATCATAAGATATTAGTAAACGAATCAGGTAATCATGCACTTATGATTACAAACGTCGAACTTAGTGACAGTGGTGTAGTTACTTGTGTTGCTCGCAACAAGACTGGAGAAACATCTTTCCAGTGCAGACTAAACGTCATCGAAAAAGAACAAGTGGTCGCTCCAAAGTTTGTTGAACGGTTCATTACTCTGAGCGTACGCGAAGGGGAACCTGTTGTTTTAAATGCACGCGCAGTTGGCACACCTACACCACGGATCACATGGCAGAAGGACGGTGTTCCGATAATACCCAATCCAGAGTTACGAATTAATACCGATGGTGGAGCCTCGTCGCTGGACATTCCGCGAGCCAAGGCGTCGGATGCGGCATGGTATCAGTGCACAGCCCAGAACGTCGCAGGCTCCACCGCTACTCGGGCAAGGCTCTACGTCGAAGTACCGAAAGAGCCTCCGCCTGAGCAAAAGCGTCTGCACTTGCCCCGGCCTACAAAGATTATCGAGCCAGAGTAAGTACAATTATGAAACTCGTCCGTTTCTTTTACGTGTCCATGAAGTATGTGTTTATTAACACAATTTTTATTTTTATAGGCCTGCTCCTGGACCAGAAATTATTTACTTAAGGCACGTGGAAAGGGCAAGACCTTACATTCCTCCAGGTGAGGAAGATCGAGTTTATCCTCCACCGCAGTTTATTGTGCCACTCAAGAGTATTTCGCAGATGGAGGGTGGCAAAATACACTTTGAAACGAGGATAGAACCAGTTGGCGACCCAACGATGAAAATTGAATGGTTGAGAAATGGACAAAGTATCGAAGCCAGTGAGTAACAACCAAATATAAAGTCTGGTTTAAATTTCAAGTATATTAAATGAATTTTAATGTTAAATTAATTCTTTTTGCAGGTTCTAGGTTTACATCAATATTCCGCTTTGGATATATTTCTCTCGATATGCTCAGTCTTAATATTCAAGACAGTGGAGAATACACCTGCCGAGCTATAAGTGCAACAGGTGTTGCAGAAACGAAAGCTATTTTGCAAGTTACTCCAAGAGCAACCATCGAAAGAACGAGCCAACATCCAGAGAGCTTACAATATATCCAACAGTTGGAGGATTATTCCAGATATCAACACCAAGAGTCAATAGAAGAACAGATTTCTCAGAGACCTCAATTTATAAGGCCTTTGCAAGAGCTTGGTGAGTTACAAGAAGGCAGGAATGCTCACTTCGAAGCTCAACTTACTCCAGTCAGTGACCCTACAATGAGAGTAGAGTGGTACAAAGATGGTAGAGCGATTACAGCTAGCTCGCGAATCACGTCAATCTTCAACTTCGGTTACGTCTCCCTTAACATCATGCACCTACGGGCTGAAGATGCAGGTTCGTACACAGTGAGAGCTGTAAATAAGTTAGGCGAAGCCATTAGTACCGCTTCAATCAGAGTAGCTGCCCGGAGTACAGTTACTGCAGATCTTGGCATACCAGAACAACGACGATACATTGAGAAAACTGAGCAATTGGAAGCATATCAGCAACAGCAACATCAAAAGTATTATCAGGAGGCCCCTGAAAGTACGCAGAGGCCGGAGTTCAAAACACCGATTAAAGACCAAATAAATATTAAGGAAGGTGGGTTCGCCCATTTCGAAGCTCGTCTCGAACCAGTGGGTGATTCAACACTGAGAGTTGAATGGTTAAAAGATGGGCGACCCGTTGAAGCTAGTTCGAGAATTACTACATTCTTTAATTTTGGATACGTCGCATTAACAATAAAATCCGTGACTGTACACGATGCAGGTCACTATACCTGTCGAGCTTATAATGCTTTGGGTCAGGCAGCCACTAGTGCCAACTTAAGCATTGTGACAAAGAAAGATATCATCGCAGAATCCCAACATCCAGGTGGATACGAAAAAATTCAGCATCTCGAAGATTCCAGCAGATATACAAGACGAGCAGAAGAAGAAGTGAAGGTGACACAAAAGCCTCGATTTTTGGGACCATTAAAGGGTACTAATAAAATAGTAGAAGAGCAAAGCGCCCATTTTGAAGCTAGAGTCGAGCCACAGAGTGACTTGACTATGACAGTAGAGTGGTATTTCAATGGAAAGCAAATTAAGAGTGCTAATCGCATTCAGACTTACCATGATTTTGGCTACGTAGCATTGGATATTGCTAGTGTTCGTGCTGATGATTCCGGAGTATATACAGTTGTGGCGCGTAATGCAGCTGGAGAAGCCCAATTGAGTGCTTCTATGACAGTCGAAAGTAAGTACTCAACGAAAATCATTAGTTTATTACTATGCAACTAAAACTGAATAAAAATGAAAACTGTTGAGATTAATTTGTTAAGGCTTTTGGTTATTGATATTTTACAACAATAATTATTGCAGTCACAATTTTTTAAAATATTTAAATACCGACTTCATATTCGTTGCCAAATATTATAATTATATCCTATCTTTTTTTTTTTTTATAAAAAATCAAACTTTACAGATTTAGATACGATTAGGTGTTAATCTGTGTTTTGTTTTATTGTAGCTCGATCCAGCATTGATACGTCAAGTATTCACCGTGGATTATATGAAAAAACAAGGCACATTGAAGAATCAAAGTTTGTGGAACCTATGTATGAAATTGAAGAAATATCCAAGTCTAAACCAGTATTTGTTCAGCCATTATCTGATCCACCTCCAGTATCAGAAGGTAAAAATATTCACTTAGAATGCAGATTGGAACCCATGGGTGACCCGACTATGCGTGTCGAGTGGTTCCATAATGGCAGAGCTGTGACAGTTGGGTCTAGATTTAGAACTTATTATGACTTTGGATTTGTTGCACTTGATATTATACACGCAACATCCGCTGATTCCGGAGAATATACAGTGAGGGCCGTAAACCACTTGGGCTCCGCTCACACGTCTGCAATGGTTCGTGTAATTGAACGCTCAGATATTGTAACTGATACACAGAATGAGCAAGCTGTAGAGCAAATACAAATGCTGGAAGATGCTGCGCGTAGATCCAGACAAGTACATGAAGATATAACTGTGAGGCAAGCACCTCAATTTTCAAGAGCTTTACATAACATTGAGACTGTAGAAGGGACCAATGTGCATTTGGAATGTAGGTTACAACCTGTCGGTGATCCAGCCATGAGAGTAGAATGGTTCTGTAATGGAAGACCAATAAAGACAGGTCACAGATTCCGACCCGCTTACGAATTTGATTACGTTGCACTAGATCTTCTGAGCGTATATCCAGAGGATTCGGGTGTTTACACATGCCAAGCGACAAACCAACTTGGTGAAGCAGTAACATCCTGTGCTTTGCGAGTTATCGCTAAAAAAGATCTTATATTTGAGTCGCAGCACCCATCAGGTCTAGAGAAAATTCAATATTTAGAAGATGCTTCACGCTACAAGAAGAGCGAGACGGTCGATGAATCTATTAATATAAAGCCACGGTTTATTACAAAACCGAAGTCTATTGATAATGTCGTGGAAGGTCACCATGTACATTTTGAGTGCAAACTTGAACCAGTAACAGATTCCAACCTTAAAGTTGAATGGTTCAAAAATGGGCACCCTGTTACTATTGGACACAGGTTCCGACCCATTCATGATTTTGGTTATGTCGCTCTTGACATTATTGATTTGATTGCTGAAGATACTGGTGTTTATACGTGCCGAGCGGTCAACCTTGTTGGCACCGACGAAGTCAGCTGTAAGTTGACTTGTCGCAGCACAGCAGACATAATAAGGGCCACACAAAATGAAGCTGGACTAAACCAAATCCAAGTATTGGAAGATAGGTCTAAACATCACAGGACTGATTTCGTTGATGAAAGCACAACACAAGCCCCAATATTTACGACTTCATTAAAAAATATTGAAATCAAAGAAGGCCAGCGAGCTCACTTCGAGTGCAGGCTGATACCTGTTTCTGATCCTACGATGAAAGTAGAATGGTATCATAACAACAAGCCGCTGAAGAGTGGTTCAAGATTCACGGAAACCAACAACTTTGGTTTTGTTGCTCTTGATATTATGTCATGTTTACCGGAAGATTCAGGAACATACACCTGCCGAGCCATTAATGCTCTTGGCGAAGCAGTCACCTCTGGAATTGCGATAGTACATTCTCGAAAATCCATTTACTTAGAATCGCAGCACGAAGGAGCTCTTCCAAGACTGAATCAGTTAGAAGATACTTCTAGATATCAGAGACACAGTGCACAAGATGAATCTATAACACAAGCACCAGTATTTACCATGCCCATGAAGGATATAAGAGTTGCTGAAAACCAAGCAGCTCACTTTGAAGCTAGGCTTATTCCTGTCGGAGATCCCAAACTTCGCGTGGAATGGTTGCGTAATGGCGTACCTATTGAAGCTTGTAAGTGTCCTAAACGTATCATTATCTAAAATATGTTAATGATTAAAAACAGGTTTTGAATAACTACTAAACACATTTTATATTTTAGCAAACCGTTTGACTACAATGCATGACTTCGGTTATGTCGCCTTAAACATGAAATACGTCAATCCTGAAGATTCGGGCACGTACACATGCCGTGCCATAAATGAATTGGGAGAAGCTGTCACATCTTCTACACTGTTTGTGCAATGTAAGTAAACATATTTACAAAGTGGAATCAAGCTGTAACCTTTAAGTATGTATTTTTGTTACTAATAAAATGTATTATTTTGTAGCTAAAGCGTCGCTTCAGCTAGAGTCACAACACGAGAGTGCTTTAGAGAAAATACAACAGCTAGAAGACTCTTCTCGCTACCAACGTAGAGAAGACGTTGAGGTAGCGGTTAATCAAGCTCCAAGATTCATTACACAACTAAATGGTCCTTCGAGACTTGTCGAGGGCCAGAGTGCTCATTATGAATGCAGAATTGAACCTTACCCTGATCCAAATATGCGGGTGGAATGGTACTTCAATGGAAAGGTCCTACAAAGCGGTCACCGCTATCGCACAGCGTATGATTTTGGTTTTGCTGCCCTAGATATATTAACGGTGTACGGGGAGGACTCCGGTGAATACACTTGCAAGGTTATCAATAACTTGGGACAAGCAACATCTTCGATTAAATTGAACGTGCAGTGTGAGTATTAAATTATTGTATATATCTATATATATGTTAGTTATCCTTTACAAACAAGAACTTTAACGTTTTATTATATTGCAGCCAAGGAGTCTATCATAAGAGATACACAACATGAAAGTGCCCTAGAAAAGATACAGTATCTCGAAGATGACAGTAGATACAAACGTGTAATCCGTGATGAGAGTTTTGTGGCTGAGAAACCTCAATTCGGAAAACCTTTGAAGAACGCTGAGGTATCTGAAGGCAAGCCAGTACACTTGGAAGCTACACTTACGCCTGTTAATGATCCCACTATGCGTGTTGAATGGTACTGCAATGGTAGACCTATTCAACAAGGACATCGGTTCAAGACTACATACGATTTCGGTTATGTAGCGTTAGATATCCTTTATGCTTACTCGGAAGACAGCGGCACTTACATGTGCAAAGCTACTAACGCTGTTGGTGAAGCGGTCACCACAAGCTCTGTGAAAGTAGACGGTAAGTAGTTTAAAGGTGTTTTCCTTTGTTACTAACACCAGGCTTCATGACAATGCTGAATTTTTTCTTATTATTTTAGCCAAAGCGGGTCTTTACTTGGACACATTAGACGAGCAACGTCTGAGAAAAATCCAAGAATTAGAAAATTATGAGAGACCTAAACCAGTACAAGAGGAGCATCCAGGTCAAAGACCAGTCTTCTTGACAGCTCTTACAAGCCTCGAAAATTTGAAAGAAGGTGACCACGCTCACTTTGAGTGTAGAGTAGAGCCGATCAACGACCCAGATCTAAAGATTGAATGGTTCCTTAACGGGCAGAAGATAAGAGCGGGACATAGGTACAGAACGACACATGACTTCGGATATGTTGCTCTAGATATTCTGTACACTTACTCTGAAGATTCTGGAACGTACATGTGTAAGGCCACTAACAAACTTGGTGAAGCAGTTAACACATGCACGATGAAGGTTGCAGGTAAATATACAATTATTTATTATACAAAACAGATAGGATTAAATAAAATAAAAACTTATGACTAATTTAATGTTACAGGGCACAGGAGTATTATTTTAGACACTCAACATCCTAATGGCTTAGAAAAAATCAGACAACTTGAAGCACAGGGTCATCATACTAGGATGGAAGTAGAAGAACCCAAGATAAGTCCACCTAGGTTTGTTACTGAGCTGCGTGGCACGACTCACGTCTTTGAGGGACAAACAGCACACTTTGAATGCCAGGTGGAGCCTGTACATGATCCTAACTTAAGAATAGAATTCTATCATAATGGCAAGGCCCTGCAATCTGCTGCACGGTTCCATATCACTTTTGATTTTGGTTACGTGTCATTAGATATTCAGCATTGTGTTCCTGAAGACGCTGGTGAATACTCAGTGAAGGCAATCAACGCTCTAGGACAATGTGTATCAGCAATATCTATGACAGTAACCGCAAAAGGAAGCATTATATCGGAATCTCAACGTCCTGAAGGCTTAGAAAAGATCCGAGAGCTAGAATCTGCAGAACCTTTCAAACGTCCAGAAATACCTGAACCGGTGACACGCCAAAGACCTGTATTTACACAGCCACTTCAAAACATCGATAACATTCAAGAAGGTCAAACAGCGCACTTCGACTGTAGACTTATTCCAGTCGGCGACCCTACTCTAAAAGTGGAATGGTTCAGAAACGAGAAACTTATTGAGGACAGTTCCAGAATCACAAAAACTCACGACTTCGGTTATGTGTCTATGACCATCACTCATGTTCGTGATGAAGATGAAGGTGTATACATGTGTAGAGCTTCGAATCTATTGGGAGAAGCTGTAACAACCGCTGCCATGAGAATAAAAAGTAACTAAGATTTTATTGAATTTACGCTAGTTAATTACTTATGTCATTTAAAATATTAAGGTCTACCAAAATCGGAAATATTACTTAATATATTATCTTGTTTTATAGCTAAGGCAGCCATCCAAATGGACACGCAACATCCAGAAGGCATGAAGAAAATTCAGAGGCTTGAACAACCACAGCAAGGTAGGCCGGACGAGCCTGAACGTGAATTTGAAAAACCCATCTTTACCCAGGTGCTTACCGGACCCTCGGAACTATGGGAGGGACAACATGCTCATTATGAAGCACGTGTGGTGCCAGTTGGTGACCCGAGCCTACGATTTGAATGGTACATTAATGGAGTAGAGCTTAAAATGGGTAAGCGAAACAAAAATATGTACTAATATAGTCTACCTACCTAATGATATTTATGACAATGTCATCGCTAAAGGTACCTCTAGTCCAATAGACATATGATTAGGGGCAAATAAGAATATATCATTTATTTTCACAGGTTCAAGATTCCGCACAACTCATGACTTCGGCTTTGTCACGTTGGACATTAATTCGGTAGTAGCAGAAGACGCGGGTCTTTACATGTGCAAAGCGATAAACAGAGCTGGAAGCACAGTATCCTCGGCCGCACTTAAAGTTAAGACTAAGTCGACTATTGTCGATCAAACAATGAGACCTGAAGCTTGGGAACAAATTCAACTGAAGGAAGCTGCCATGAACAAGGTCCCAGAAATGTTTGTGGATTCAGGAGTACAACAGGCACCCATTTTCACCACACATCTGAAGAGCTACGACAAACTCGTTGAAGGACAACATGTGCACTTGGAGGCTCAAGTAGAACCGCGAACTGACTCCAATCTGAGAATTGAATGGTTCAAAAATGGCATGTCACTTACTACTGGATCAAGATTAAAGAGCACTTTTGATTTTGGTTTGGTGACTCTTTCTATTAACAGTATTCGGATTGATGATTCTGGAATTTATACATGCAAAGCAACTAATCTTATTGGAGAAGCTGTTTCAACCGCTTCCATAAAAATTGAAGATCGTCACTGGTTACTTGGTGAAACACTTCATCCTGAATCATTAGATAGGATTGGCGCCCTGGAACAGCCGAAAGCAGGAAAACCTGAAGCACCAGAACCTGTCTATGAAATACCCGTATTTATTTCGCACTTGAACAATATCCTATGCAAAGAAGGCGAAAATATACATTTCGAATGCAACGTGGAGCCTTCTAGGGATCCCACACTTAAGATTGAATGGTTCTTTAACAATAAACCGTTACCATCTGGTTCGAGGTACAAGAGTACCCACGATTTCAGTTATGTATCTCTTGACATTACTCATACGTACGAAGAAGATTCTGGTATTTATACATGCAAGGCTACCAATAGCAAGGGATCAGCAACAACATCAGGTTCGCTTAGATGTACTGGAGACAGAAACATTTATTTCGATACGCAGCATCCGCAAGGAAAAGCTGGTTTAGAAGCTGTAGAACAGGCTGAGGAGGCTAGATTGTCGAAATCCAGAAGAACATCCGTGCCGGATGTTGATTATCCGAAACCGGAATGGGTGGTACCAGTATCACCTGAAAATCAATTGATTGAAGGCCAAGCCCTTCATCTTGAAGGGCAAGTTGAACCTAAAAACGATCCGAACCTCAGGATTGAATGGTATTTTAATGGAAAAGTTCTGGAGCAAGGTTCAAGATTTAAGCTTACTAGTGATTTTGGTTTCGTGACGTTAGATTTGACAGATGTGTACGAAAGAGATAGTGGTATTTACACTTGCAAAGCTTATAATAAGAAAGGCGAAGCTTTTACATCATCAACTGTCTTTTGCACCAGTAAAGAAAATCTTATTGAAAGAACCCAACATCCTAAAGGTACTGAAGGATTGGAAAAGATTCAAAATCTTGAAGAATCTCTTCGTAGAGAGCCAGGCCAGAAGCCTGATGACGACACTGGTAGGGCTCCAGAATTCACTACCGTCTTCCAAGATATCGTTGACATTAGTGAAGGACAGATAGCTCATTATGAAGCATCTCTTATACCTACAGGCGACCAAAGTATGGTTATCGAGTGGTTCTACAACGGAAAATCAATCGAAGCCAGTCATCGCATTCGTACGGTCTATGCATTCGGTATGGTTGTACTTGAAATACTCGGAACTAAAACCACCGACTCAGGTGTTTATTCTTGTCGAGCTACTAACAGGTGGGGTCAGGCTGAAATAAGTGTGAAATTAGAATGCGTAGATAAAAGCAAAGGACAAAAACCAAGATTTACAACACATATTCAAAAGATTGAGGGTCTAAAAGACGGACAATCTGCTCACTTTGAATGCACCGTTGTACCCGTCGATGACCCTGACTTAAAGATTGAATGGTACCACAATGGCCAGCCACTACGTCATTCTACAAGAATCAAAACGGTTTCTGACTTTGGCTTTGTTGTCCTAGACATAGCTTACACACAGAACCATGATACTGGGGAATACGTATGCCGCGCTTACAATAAATACGGCGAAGACTTTACTAAGGCTACAATTACTTGCTTCGGAAGAGGTGGAGTATACCTAGACAGTTTACAACCCGATTCCTTGGCCAAGATCAGGGAATTGGAAAGTTTACAAGGAATTCAACAGCAAGCTCCTGCTCCTGCTTCGGCTGTACCACCGAAGTTCATTACTCAAATACAAGACGTAACTAAATTAGCTGAAGGTCAAAGTGCACACTTCGAGGCCAGACTAGTACCGGTTGATGATCCGGACCTTAAAGTCGAATGGTTCTACAATGGAAAGAAGTTGCCACATGGCCACAGGTACAGGACTTTCCACGACTTCGGTATTGTTATTTTAGATATTCTCTACTGCTATGAAGAAAATTCAGGTGTATACGAATGCGTGGCTACTAATAAGTTAGGCCGTGATTCTACGAAGGCGACTTTAAAATGTACTTCGAAGGAGAATTTAATCCTGGACTCGCAACTACCGCGGGTGAGTACATAAGAATTAAGAAAAGTACTACAAAAGTTGATTTTGTATTTTAATAAAGTAAAATTAAATTTACTTTGATATTAATAATAATTTAACTTTTAGGGCATGGAAGGTGGGTTGGAAAAACTTCAAACTCTTGAGGACTCAATGATACGCAGAAAGGATGTCAAGGAAGATGAAGAACGGGGTAAAGCTCCAGTTTTTACAGTTCCACTATCAAATATTGATAACCTTCGGGAAGGAGAGAATTCGCACTTTGAAGCTAGATTGACACCGACTGATGATCCCAACTTAAAGGCAAGTATTATTTGTGCGTGTTTATTGTAAGCGTTATCAATGATACTATGAATCTGTCTCCCCTAAAAACCCAACACTATTAGAAATGCAAATAATAACTTATCTCCCGCAGAGCCTCGTAACCTCTCGAGACACGGTACCTTATGTCTAATATTGAAAAAAATAAATTAATACGTGTTATCTAAATTGTTTTAGGTTGAGTGGTACTGGAACGGTAAATCTCTCAAAGCTGGTTCTAGATTCAGAACATTCTGCGACTTTGGTTTTGTTATTCTGGAGATATCTCCGACATACCCTGAAGATTCTGGCGAATATCTATGCAGAGCGTACAATAACTATGGAGAGGCTGTTACTACAGCAACAATGAAAGTTCACGGAAAACGAAATATTATTCTGGAGTCACAATTACCTAAAGGTATGGAGGGAACTATCGATAAAATAGCGGCTCTTGAAGGCTACACAGGTACTGTAGATTCCATGACTCCGGAAGCCGAAACCGGTAATCCTCCAGAATTCACCACTACACCCTCAGATCTTATATTGTCAGAAAATTCATCGGCTCACTTCGAATGTCGTCTCATTCCCGTTAATGATTCGAGTATGAGAGTTGAATGGTTCCATAATGGAAAGCCTCTTTTGACTGGGTCTAGAGTAAAGACCATAAACGACTTTGGGTTTGTCATATTAGAGATTGGTGGAGTATATCAACGCGATGCCGGTCTTTATACTTGCAAAGCCACCAATAGACATGGAGAAGCTACAGTTTCGTGTAAACTGCAAGTCAAAGGAAGGCAGGGTATTATTTTGGAACCTCAGTTACCATCTCACTTCAAGTCTGGTACTGAGAGCATCCAAAAACTGGAAGAGACCCTGCACAAGCGTGAAGAAATTGCAATTGAAGATGAAAAGCCCAACCCACCAAAGTTCACGGTAGAAATTAAAGATAACCTTGATGTTCCTGAAGGCGGACCCACTCACTTCGATTGCCGGGTAGAACCAGTCGGTGACCCTACGATGAGAATTGATTGGTTCTATAATGGCAGACCCTTTGCTACCGGATCCAGAGTACATATGCTCAATGATTTCGGGTTTATTGCATTGGACATTGACTACATATATGCTCGTGATGCTGGAGAGTATACTTGTCGCGCAACAAACAGGTGGGGTTCCGCTACAACTACTGCAAAGATCACATGCAGTGCTAAGCGTGATATCGTGTTAGAATCTCAGCTGCCACAGGGAATGAGCGGAGAGAAGATCAAAGAACTTGAAAGAGGACGTGTTAGTGAGGCACCAAAAGAAGAACCGGTTATAAGCAGCCCACCTAAGTTTATTACTCAGATTCAGTCACACACTATTGAAGAATCCGAAAGCGTTCGGTTTGAATGTCGTGTGGAACCTAAAGAAGATCCAAGACTACGCATCGAGTGGTACCGTAATGGAAAACTTTTGCCCTCTGGTCATAGGTACCGTACTGTTTACGATATGGGTTTCGTTTCACTTGACATTTTGTACGTTTACGCTGAAGACTCAGGTGAATACGTATGTCATGCCGTTAACGACATTGGCGAAGACTTTACTAAGGCGACCGTATCTTGCAAACGTAAGTTTACACATATTATTCTTTTTAGATTTAAAATAAATACTTGTAATTAAAAATGTGTCGCTCCATGTATAATACTGGTATTCAGCTGCATCCGGTTAGACCGGAAGCCGACCCCAACATAGTTGGAAAAAGGCTAGTCAGATGATGATTGATTAAAAATACATTTTTATAGAACTGCCGGATATTATTCTACAAAATCAAGTACCACGAGGAATGAAGAAATCTGAGGCACTAACGCAGATGGAAGCTACTATCAAGAAGTATACTTCAGAAATCTTTTTGACTGAGGACGACTTATACGACGCTGATAAGAAACAACCACCACGCTTCGTGACACAAATTGAAAGTCAAACCACCTTAGTAGAAATGGAATCGACAAAGTTTGAATGCCAACTGGCACCTGTCGGTGATCCTAATATGAAAGTAGAATGGTTCTTCAATGGCAAACCTTTATTGCATAGTGAGTTGAAAATTTGAGCACATAGTGAACATAAACTGCACATTTTAATGAATTAATTAAATAAAAATATTATTTTTTACAGAGAACCGGTTCACGCCCATCTATGACTTTGGTTACGTGGCGATGAACTTTGGTTGGGTATACCCTGAAGACAGTGGCGAATACGTCTGCCGCGCTACTAACCTGTACGGTATGGATGAAACCCGAGCGGTTATCAAGACTGCCGGCAAACCTGGTATTGTCTACGATTCTCAATTACCTAAGCATATGAAGAGTATTGAGAGGATAAGGGAGATGGAAGCTGCCTGGCAAACGTAAGTGTTTTCCATGCTATTATAGCACGCAAATGCTTACTGTAAAACATGGATCTTTCCACTGCCTAACTGTGAGCTCGTATTAAGAGCGAAAGGGGACGACTTATCGTATTTGTGGATTTAAAATTTGCAGGAATAAAACTTATTTTACTCATCAAAATATTTGCTTAAACATAATCTAACCAAAACCATGTCTTTTGTAGGGTACCGGAACAAGCGACAGAGGAGGCCAAGGCACGATCGCCTCCAGTTTTCGTTAGCCGTCCAGACCCAGTAACCGTAGAAGAAGGCGAGTGGGCTCGATTCTGCTGTCGTGTCACCGGACATCCCAAACCTCGAGTGATGTGGCTTGTCAACGGCAACACTATTGTCAATGTAAGTTCTATCGAATAATATAACTTTGTTCTAACATTATACATTTTAAATGTACTGCAAATATAATAAATAAATACAATATGGATTTATAGGGATCCAGATACAAACTGACCTACGATGGAATGTATCACTTCGATATACCTAAGACCAGGCAATACGACACTGGTAAAATTGAAGTGATTGCAAGAAGCTCAGCAGGTGAAGCAGTTGCTTCGACCGAATTAAAAGTAATACCGAGACACGACGACTACAGAGGAGTTTTAAAGAATGCTCCACGACGTAAGTTTTACATACATCTGGGTAAAGACATGACGCTTATTTTGCAGTTAACAATTTCCATAAACATAAAACTATTTAAGAATTTATACAAATCAAAAACAGCTTATACAACTGCTCTAACATACATTACCAAACCACGCACACTACAACAAACCGCTTACGCACAAAAAGTACCCCCCAGCTTCCCATTACCTCCCCTCTCTTTGTCCAAAAGGAGTGCAGCTAAATCAATTGCTTCTGCCAGCTTTGCCAACGGATTCTGGGAGAGGTATGTCTTGAAAATGTTTTAAATGTTTATTTTTGTAGATATTACTTTAATATATTTATTGGTTAATACACAGCATGGTACGATGAAACTACGCAGTATCAGCGCTCTGACACCGAATTAGAAAAAACATTTGAGGAAAGGCAAGTCTTACAACGACAAGGGGTTATTGACCACAGGCCTGAACTAAAACCCAAACTTATTAAGGAGCCTGAAACAGAATGGCAACAAACAGTTAAGAAGAAGAAGAGTGAAGAGTATTACAACAAACTTCAGGAACTAGAAAACGAACAGGTTATTAAGGAAAGTCGGTTTAGAGAATCAAATCACCAATATGCTATTCCTGGAGATAAAATCGCAAGCAATTCTCTTGCCAAAGGCATGGCTCAAAGATATGAAGACACATTGTAAGTCATAGTTTTATCACGAGTTTCACTTAGATAAATAATATGTTTTAAGATGAAATGGATTACTAATTTTTTTTTTTCGTTGCAGAGAACAAACTGAAGTTATTACTGAACAAGTGCAAAAGAAGTCTGTCCCAAAACCTAGAATTCCAGGCCCATCTGAATCCACTGTTCATGGAAAAGAAGTACATGTTGCTAAACAAAAACAAATCCAGAAGGAAGTTGTTGGAGATACTGAAATAACTCGCAAAATAACTTCGACGGAAACCACTGAAATGGAACATAAGGCTCAGACTCAAGAGAGAGTTGTAGATGGACCTGTGAAACCTAGCAAGCCACCAGTCTTTACTAAAAAAATGCAACCCTGCCGAGTGTTTGAACATGAACAAGCCAGATTTGAGGTCGAGTTTGACGGAGACCCATTACCAACAATCAAGTGGTATAGGGAGAACTTCCCCATTAAAAATTCTGCCGACTTCCAGATCCACACGTTTAGCACCAAATCTATTCTGATTATCAGGCAAGTTTTTGTTGAAGACTCAGCTGTATTTGCTGCCGTGGCTGAGAATCGAGGTGGAACTGCTAAATGTAGCGCTAACTTGGTGGTAGAAGAGCGCAGGCGACAAGGAAGAGGTGGAGTTGCTCCGCCAAGTTTCACATTAACTGCACAGAATGTTAATGTGACCGCTGGTCAACTAGTTAGGTTTGATACAAAGGTGACTGGAACAAAGCCCATTGATGTTTACTGGCTAAAGAATGGCAAGAAAGTTCAACCAGACATCAGAAACAAAATCTTAGAAGAAGACGGTACATATACCCTTCTTATTCTTGAAGCTTATCCCCAGGATTCGGGTAAATATGAGTGTGTAGCTATAAACAGCGCCGGAGAAGCTCGATGTGATGCCGAGTGCTCAGTTAATGCTCCTGCTACCAAAGAAAAACCAAAACCTCAAACTAAAGCCGCTAACGCGCCACCTGAAATTATTGAGCCTTTGAAAGACAAGGTTGTTGCTGAAGGCCAAGCGATTGAATTCAGTTGCAAGATTGTTGGTAAGCCGGCACCTACGGTCCAATGGTACAAGGGCGAAAAATTAATCAAGCCTTCCAAGTATTTCCAAATGTCTCGTACAGCGGATGAGTACACCCTGCGCATATCTGAAGCGTTCCCTGAAGACGAGGGTGATTATAAGTGTGTTGCTTATAATTCGGCTGGCCGAGTGACTGTTGCCGCAAAACTTAAAGTAACTCAGCCCGACCAGGCCGACAATTTGCCAACCTTAACACCTCTCCGAGATCTTGTTGTCTATGAAGGGCAACCAGCGCAGTTCAAAACCCAAATAACCAGCAAAGTCAAGCCGACGATCCAGTGGCTTCGAGAAGGTGCTCTTATTCCAGAAACACCAGACTTCCAGGTAACTAATACTTAAATGATTCATTTTCTCAGAGTTTTAACTCTTTCACGAATTTGTGCCAAAATTAATATACGAGTAAGTTCTAATTTATCGAAAATAATTTTCGAACGAATTACTATATGACGTGTAAACTAAGTATCTCTCTCTTGCAAACATCCAAACTATGACAAATTGACACAAACACTGTGCACTCTGAGGTAAAGGCCTTCCCAGCTATAACGGTGTATTAACCTCTTTCTGATTATGTCATTTTCGGATTCTAGATGATCCACGAAGGGAACAACGCCGTGTTACTGATCGGTAACACCTATGAGGAGGACACCGGAACCTTCACTTGCCGGGCCACCACCGCTGCCGGCCAAGTCGAGACCTCGGCAAAGCTAGTCGTCAAAAGTAAGACATAGATACAGGCAGCGAGCTCGCGTCGCGCACTTTTAATCCATTAATGTAGTGTTTCTTTGTTTCATCTTTATATCACTTTGAGATCGGGTGAAAACTACTACGTAGAGTAAAACTCAGAAAGTTGACATGCGAGTATAGCATTAAATTAAATGGCTTTAAAATCGTAGCGGTTACCACAATAACGACTTATGTCCGCTTATAAGACACACCCCATGATCACCATCTTGACAATATGACACAAACTACCGCGAGTACAGGTTTCTACTTATAATGTACCTAGTCCTGAACGACCTAGCCCCCTCGGAACATAGGCAATTTGACGGTCCTGACGAGATAGTACTATTACTACGCGCACATAACGTGTGTTGCTGTGCCACAGTATCACAGTGGTGAACGGATTAAGTTATGGTATTGAAGAAATGTACACACTTGTACGCAAAAACTCCATATTTTTGCATAAATTGGTACTTCTGGTAGCGCAAATACGCATGGTAGATGAGGTTTCACTTATATAAACTGTCAAAAAACAAGAATCTTTATTCATGTTAGTGTTATTAAAAAATAACACTTCTCACTCTCTCACTTTTTTCTTCTCACTTTTCACTTCCTAAAATATACTTTTCTTATCACCATTAGAATAAACAATATAATTATATGAAACACAAACAGTGCTCACAAGTGCCACCGGTTTCCTCAGAAAATAGAGGGACTGAAAAAGTAATTAGAATGTTTTTGCGTACACTCATGTACAGGATCCAACGTGCGTTTCTTTTATACCTGAAACATGTTGACCGCTGTGCTACAACAGAGCAACACACCGCAAACCCTAACATTATTTGCAAATCGACTCGATTGTAAATTTAACTTGTAGTACTATTTGGGCGAATTTCCGCATCTAACATCGCTGTATATTTAAGCTTTTTGTGTAAATAGTCCTAGTCTTACCACGAGGCGACGACAAGCGAAGAGCAGCCAGCAACGAGAGGAGCTTCCATATAGTTGGACACACGTAACTGTGATTAACATGAACACGAGACATTTTACGACTGTTTTGTTTTGCTTTTACCGCTACGATGTTTACTAAATGTAAATGTATACTTTGAACGTTTATACTGTATATTAGAACAAATTGCGTTATAAAACAAATACGCGTCCTTCGACAAAACATCAAATGTATTTTTCACCCAATACTCATTTAAAAAATGATAAGCCTGCTGAAGTTAATGAATTATTTATTTGGCCTTATTAACCATAATTATTAGTATTAAAAAGTTTTACGCTTTTTGTGTTGAGATCTGTTCAGCTATTCTGCATAAACTCAGTATCGAGCTCACTTCTGCAACCGCAGTTACCTAAACGAAACTGGACACTGACCCTGAAACCTGTTGCTGCGGATACATTAGTCAATTCAATAGTGAGTTTATACAAAATAGCCTGGCTGACCTGTGAATCTAATGGAAATGATCTCAGTGATGTCCAACGTTTTCAAAGGTCATTTCATTTGAAGTGCAGTTAAACAGATAGTCATTGAAACTGGGACTTGTAACAGCTTCTGTGGTCAAGGATTAAGCCAAATGTCTATAGGTGTGAACAGAAATACCACAAAGTTAAGAGGTCCTGGTTTCAACTATGACCTTGTCTAAGCATGAATCATTGTTTGTACTGTCCGATTTAGATTTGGCACTATGTTTAAGATCAATCACACCTAACAAGAACGCTGCACGAGGGGTGCGGAGCCCGCGCCCCCCCTGATGTTACCTAACAGCTACGACTAACTTTGTCAGTGTCACGTATGTACCGTAATGTCGATGTCAAGGTTTGCGATAGTGGGTTTAGCGGGCGCTGGGAGGGTCGTTCTCGCGGAGCACAAAGTTAATCGTGGTTGTATCTCGCCATACCTCTAGTTCCGCTGTCAACTCTTCTATGACAAAGAAACATAAAGTTAGTGTACTAAGTCGCTCACCCTTGCGGCTCACCACTCAAACGACTTCAAGTACGCACGCATTACTTGCCTTGCCAGTTTCTATGTTTTCACAACACTGCCGATGTTGATGACCTAATTTTTTTTTGCAAGTACAAATCCAAATTGAATGAGATTTTATAGTTTAACGTTACAGTGATCTTTAACTTAGTTTGTTTTAAGTGCACGATATTGTTAAAATTAAAAATGTGTTGTATGTTTCACCTAATTGTATTAAGTTATTAGGCGTGGCAGTATTTTATGACTAAATGAATTTTTAGAATATTTAATAATAATATATTTATGACTTAAAATTTTGTATGTTACCTTTATGTGAAATCTGTTTAATAAATGCTATAAATTAATAATAATTTCGCATTATTCTATACACAACAAAACAATCTTCAATACTTTCAAGTGTGAAATGTTCGTTAAAGTCGTAGGTTGAGTAGATTACAATCATCTTACATTAAACACGACGCACTCACACTTGGTGCCTGTTATCCATCAGACATGTTGAAACTTTACATTATTTAAAACAAAGAGCGTGTATGCTGTCGTGAAAAGCATATTCCCTTGATGGATGGCGAGGTCGCTTTGGTTGCTTTCTTTCATCCAACTGGCACATCTCTGTCTAAACTTCTATTTTCTTTCTTCATGCCATTCAAATCTCAGTTGTGATTTAATTAGTCACTTGGTTTTTTTGTTACTATTGTAACTAAACAGTTGATTAACTATAACTCCTAGAGATATATATTTTTTAATAACGCCAGTATATTATGATGCCAGCTTTGATAGAAACTTTTAAACCACAGCAAACATTAGCAATAATTAATTTTAGCTTTATATTTGATGATGAAATAAAAGTCTTGCATTTATGCGTTGATGTCTTTTGAAGTTTTGAGAAAGCTATTTTAAATTAATAATTTCAATATTTTTACAACACAAAAACACAACATTTACACACAACAAAACACATGATATGGTTCATTATTATATAGAATCTAACAGATTTAGCATCATTTGGCAAAGTACGAGAACAGTCAATTTCGTAACATTTCGTTACATTGATTTGATATTAAAAACACATATGAAGAATTTCAAAGGAAAAACGTACTGGATAGAAGGTGAGTGGAACAGACGGACGCCAGGACGGTAAGTAACGTATCGTAGCGATGTGCAAGAAAAACTAGGTCACACAAAAGTACCTACAGCCGTTAATAATAAAAATATACTGTTCAGTAAGTTGCACTGCAACATCGTCAACGGGGATCCTGACACCTGACTAAGCCTTTTAATGTTATTTTATTGAATAAAACTAGTTTTCTACAGAAAGATTGCTAGGTTCGGTACGTATTTGAATGAGTAAAATCTAGCAACGGCTTCGTTATTTGGGACCAGGGATGAAGGATTTGTATACAAAGAATTTGATTAAGTCCACGTAACTATAATATTGAAGGCATCCCTATCAATAAAAATAAAAGTTTAGTTTTGTTCCCAAGATCGATAGGTTTAGTTAAAGTTGCAGCGAAAACACCAATCTATAAAGTTATTTTAAATACCTACATTTAAAATGTAGGCAATATAAAATAAAATTAGACCCCTTGAACAGAGTACGATGGGCATTTTAAAGTTTTAAGTCAAGTCGCTTGTGACATAAATATTTGGGCAAACTACTCGATTACCGTTAGAAGGAACTGACACCTTGTAGAGTTGTTGATATACAAGATGTCCAAAGAGGCCACTCTAAGTATAGGTACTTTAGGTTGGGTAGGATATTGTTGAACGAAAATCGTTCACCCACGAACTAGATGAAGCTGGGTTTTTAACAACTAAGACCCTTCAGAATCTGGGAAGGGTTTTACCCTCAAGGTTCTGGGATTATCCTCTCGACCTCCAAGCGGTAGGTATGCATATAATCTCCTCTCTTTTTCTACATTTTTATTAATCTGATAACCACCGAGTTTCAGAATGCATCATCTTTATCCAGACGATTTACAGCTTAACTGTCAGGCGAGTTTTGACACCGGGATTTAGATGTGGTTAAAAACTGTTGGATTTGGGGTGTCGGTTAACGCTAAAAGTGACAGTAGGAAGTCCCCCATAGTATGAAGAAGCTGAATGGCTTAACTGTGCCACCTGGAATCTTCGACAGCTCAGTCATTCCGTCTAGCTCCGATCTTAAGGATCTTGGTCTGTATGTTGACACTTGTTGGAGGAGAAAGCAATTATTCACGACTTGTAGTATCCAGAAAGATGCGGGCGCTTTATCGGTTGACGTTACCGAAAGGCATTGCTTGTACAGTCCCTAACTTTTCCCATATTTGACTATGACTTGAATGCTGATGTCCTCAATAAATTTAACCGCCTGTTTAGTAACTGCATTCATTTTTTTTTATCCGGAAGTCTGAGAGCCAGTCTTACAAAAGGGTATCGTATTATCCAGAAATTGGGTTGTGGAAGTCAGACGGATGGTCGCTCCGTGTAAAATACTGGTATTCAGCTGCATACGGTTAGACCGTAAGCCGACCAAAACGAATTTGGGAAAAGGCTGGGCATATGATGATGACCTATTTAGTCAGTGACCGTAGTAACAAAAACAACGTGTAGAGTACGGGTTGAACCTCATCTATCAGCAAGAAACGGCGGGAATGTGATAGCACGCGGCAGCATCGTCGATGCCCTCGGCAGCACGCTCTGTTTCTCGATCTAGCAAATGACGGTTCTAAGCGACATAAAACGATACGAGTTTGAAAATGCGACTTTTTGCTGATAGAGGTGGTGTAACCCTAAGCCCCCAAAGCCCAACGCAGTTTTTAGAAAAATCCTTTTCTTTTTTCCCATCGTAAAAATCTTCGTTCTAACCAGTTCTAACAGACAATCGCTTCCTACAGTCGTTTTCATTCACTCTCTATTCTTTGGGCTGAACAACAGGACAGGAATCAGCCTGTTATCTCTTAATGCCAAGTCACGTGATCACATTCGACCCGCTTGTAAACAGGGTCGTTATAGACTGCGTCATTGGTCTAGTGTTCTCAAGTTCGTCTAATGAGCATGAGGTCCTGGGCTCGACTGCCGGGTCGGGCAAAGTGATACTGGAATTTTATTTTACTTAAAACATAGGTAACTGGCAAAATGTGAGTGTACTACTATTAGGTGCACCTCTGCCTTCCCCTTCGGGGTTACAGGCGTGATGTTATGTTAATGTATGTATGAATATTATATCAAATCTTTGGCAAAATATATAAAAGGCAACAAATTTCAGTTACCTACTTGTTGTTTTAGAATGAAGTCTTAATGATAAACTACTATCTCAGATTTATTTAAATTCTGTTGGTCTTACGCCCAGACTTCATAGAAAATTGCTAACGGTCCTTTGCTGGATTCGTTTTCTCCTTGTTGTCTTGACTAAAGTTTATAAATGAATGCATGTGTTAGCATTTATTCCTGTATTTATAAACTTTATTTACGGGTTATTTATATTGTTGCTTCTGCCCAGCCTTAGAGTAACACAGAGATTCTGTTCTACTATTCTGTGTTACTCTAAGGTTAACTAACAGAAAATGCCCCAAGAACTTCCAGCCGTACTAGGATAGATATCATCACGAACAAGACAAGTTTCACTAGTGAGCTTGACACACCGATTCATTCGCCGCACGATGATACACGAGCTGAGTAGACAAATCTTAATATGGCGCACGAAGCTATACATAGATAAGTATTCGGCTATCATCGACCATCGTGCTGATTATTGCAATTAGTGGGCACTAACTAAATAAACAAGTAACTGTCCGAAATATCTTGAATTTCTCTTTGGGTAGCAGAATCATTGAGATGATACCTACCTTTAAATTATATCTCTGCCCCAAAATATGGTTGTTTGTATTCCCGTGTTGGTGACCGTATTAGTCTTATTTGAAAATATTGTTGACATTTTTTTGTTCTAAATCTCCTGTCAATATTGTATTAATTTGTTATCATGCAACACTTAATCCCATTTTATTATCGACTGCAAAGGCGGCTTCGCCAATTCATCTGAAATAACTCAAAACGTATCTTCAAGCTCTTGTCGTCTCGTACATATGCTAGACTAAACACTCCGCGAGGAAGCAGAAGAGTTTGTGGTACAGAACCCACCCATGATCGCGCTTTTAAAAATGCGAGTTCTTTTTTTAATTGGATTTGGTTGTTGGGATTCTTTGTTAGGAAATTCTTGTTAGGTTAAGCTCGACTTAGGATATATTTTTAGAATTAAAAAAATATCGTTAAACAAGTAAGTACAACGCCAGCTTTGAAAACTTTCATTTATAAATCAACACTCAATGTTGATTTATAAATGAAAGTTTTCAATCAGAACATTAAGGGTAAGGTCACTTTCATTGATTCAAAAATCAATAATTACTATTTGATTTTATAGCAATTGAAGGGGTACTTTGAAAGGCTGATGAATAAGGAGAATGACTGGAGTGGTATGCTGGACTGGATGAAGGTTTGTATGGATGAAGTCCGAATAGTAGAGAATGGAATAAAGAAAGGTAAAGCAATAGGACCAGATGGAATACCAGTTGAAGTGTAAAAGTTATTGCAGGTAGATGGACGTGGTTAGCCTTATTTTTCAATAAGTTGTTAATGGAAGAGGCATACCTGACTAATGGTGTATCAGTTGGTGGTGGTAGTGTTGGTTGGTGTTGGTGCCCGGTGATGTGCTGACGTGCAATAATTGTACTCCAATATTATGAAAGTATGGAAGTTATTGAAAGGCGACTGAGAGAAGAGAGTGAGATTTCATGGAACCAATTGGGTTATTTGCTTGGCTGGGGAACGACGAATGCCAATTTTGCTATCCACCAGCTATGCGAGAAATACAGAGGTGTGCATACAAACTTGCATATGGTGTTCGTCGACCTTGAAAAGGCATACGACCGGGTACCACGTGAAGTTTTGTGGTGAGCTCTTAAGAAGAATGGTGTGCCTATGAAGTATATGCAGTTGATCCGAGCAATGTACAGTCGATATACAACCCAAGCACGGTCTACAGCGGGCACTACCGGCAGCTTTAATAGGACAGTTGGCTTACACCAAGGGTCAGCTCTAAGCCCTTACCTTTTCCTGGTGATAATAGATGCTCTTATGTTGGACATCCAGGAAGAGGCTCTCTGGTGTATGCTCTTTGCCAACGACATTGTGCTAGTTGCCGATAGTAGTCCAGAGCAGATTAAAGGTGTGGTCGCGAAGACTGGAGAACGCTTGCCTGAAATTAAGTACAACCAAAACGGAATACTTGTTTTGTGATTTCGGCGGCCTGGATGGATGAAATGGCGGCAGGTCACTGGAACAACTGGCGACCCACGGATGCCCCTCAAGTTAAAGGGGAAAATATACAAGTTCGTGATTAGGCCTGTCGTATTGTATGGGTCGGAATGTAGCGGAGATGAGAATGTTGAGGTGGATATGTAGTGTGACAAAAATGCATAAAATAGGGAATGACTATATTAGAGGAAGTTTGAAAGTTGCGCCAGTTATAGAAAAGTTGAAAGGGAATCGACTGTCTTGGTTTGCCTATACCGAGACAATCGATTCCCTTTCAACTACCTATTTTCAAATTCCTATTTGATGAGGAGGGACAGTGACGATGATGATTTTATTATAGTCTGGAGACCCATCTTAATGCTTATTTTTGCCATTCGGCCCAATATTGTTCATAATAATGATTTTCAATGCACCAATCTGATGGTGTTTGTTAGGTTTGTTATCTCGCTATATTATAGTTTTTCAGCCCATACATCATGTAATTACCACAATTTGGGGTCGGTTTGTAACCCCAAAAAAAATTCTGATTAGTTTCGCTAGACCATTTAATTATACCTGTAACAAATGCAAATTAGTAGTTCCTGCAATATATAGCTGTGCCAGACGAACGGACAGGCAGACGCACCATGTATGCCTTTTCAACCATTTTGATACCGAACCCTGAACTTCTCTGTTGTGTTATCATCTCAAAATATTATTTTTTAGGAAATATTTAAAAGCGTGGAAATGGTTTTCCATCTCTGCAATATGGCCCTCCACATAGATCTTTGATCGATCTAGGTCGAAAACTTTTTGCAAATAACAATTTGAAACTACGGCGCACGAAGGCCTGTTGTTTCTTATCTATATAAACGACCTCCCTAAAGTTATAAACGGACCATGTGTTCTATTTGCTGACGATATCTCTCTGCTCACCTCATGCCAGAACGAGAACAATATTAACGCTAAATTAAATTCCCTTCTTTCTGCAGCTGTAAACTGGATGGATAATCATAACCTAGAAATTAATTTCACCAAAACAAAATTAATTACTTTCCACCCACATCAAAAATCCCCTTTAAAACTAAATTTCACTTTTAATAACACAAAACTGGAACAAGTAAATGAATTTACTCTCCTCGGTTTGTCCATAGATACCCACATAAATTGGAAATCCCATATACAAAAAATAAGAGCAAAACTATCTACATTTTCATACGCCCTATGCGAAATTAAAAAAACTACCAATCTTCAAACAGCACTTGTCACGTACTATGCATACGCTCAGGCATGGCTCAGCTATGGGGTCATGCTGTGGGGAAACAGTACAGATTCGCAGACCATATTTATTTTACAAAAGAAGTTAATTAGAATAATAACAAACATTGAACAAACTGATAGCTGCAAACCACACTTCCAAAACCATAAAATACTCACACTTCCCTGTTTATATATTTTTGAATTATGTAAATTTGTCCGAAAACACCCTGATTTTTATACCACTTGTGAAGAAACACAAACTAGATACACTTTTCGACACAACAAAAACAAAATAAACATACCTCAATCCCGACTTAAAATGCACTCAACCGGCCCTTTAGTTATGTCCACAAAAATTTATAATAAATTGCCAAATGATATTCGAGAAGCAGAAAAAACAAATGTATTTATTAATAAATTGAAACAATTTCTGGAATCCAAGGCATATCAGTACTCAGTAAAGGAGTTTATAGATGACAAATCGATTTCAAAATAAAATAATTCGCTCTCATTATAATATGGAATGTAAGAAACCAAAAATGAAAATATAAATACATAAACAATAATATTATTTAATATAAATGAAACATAGTTCTAATAATTGCATAATAATTATACATAATATAAATACATAATATAAATAATACATAAATAGAAATTATTAATATAGTATATTATACATAATGCACAGATTTAATATTCTAAAAATTTATAAATTCATAATTATACACCCAATAACACATTTAATAATTTATTGATTTGAGATTTGAGATTAAGGGCGGTAAAAGTCCAAATTTCAAAGAAGTTATTTCTAAGGAAATTTATTTTACGCTTCGAAACGTATTACAACTTGAATCAAACAAGTAAAATAATATTTTTGGTACTGATTAAAATGTACCTAAAGAAACACCAAACCAACATTTTTGAACAATTTTGATTATACATATGTATATGTATGAATTTATTTTTTCAACACACTTGCTCGTCAAGTGAGCCTTATTACATCATTCTTAGGGCCATAAACCGAACTTTAACACATACGTGCATAGTAATATTACACACTAGTGCATAACCCAGTGTAGTGTTAGTGTTGTGTGTGTGTGTGTGTGTGTAGTGTTATCCCTACAAAGTTAAGTTAGTACCTAACTGCAAATTATATGCGAGTAAACAGAGCATTTTCAATTTAACGGGGTAATACATTTTTATTTTTGTAACAACAAAGAGGTTATAAGCCGCTGAAAATGCATTTACATTTTTGGAATAAATAAATGTGTCCCTAATTAAGACGAAAAAACCTTTATTATTATCAAATTATTTATAATTCACAATAAAATGGGCTGTGTGGCATATGGCGCGTGCAATAAAAATAAAAACTTGCGCGCCATTTCCCATATTTTTCATATTTTGTTTGTATCGCATTTGTTTCTGTGTGGTAAAACGATTTATGCAATGCATGTTTGTTTTTTCCTTGCAAGTGTGTTGAAAAAGTGCGTATGAAACTCGTGAGCAACTTGCTCACTAGACACTAGGCTGATTTACGCCCTCGCCTACGGCTCGGGCTGCAACCCACAGCCTCGTATATAGTGAGCAACTTAGCTCACTTGTATCATAAGATACTATTGTTAATACAAAACCAGTACCTATCGTTATACAATTATCATGTTGATTTTATTTTTGTTTCAAAAATGTTGAGGATTTTGTTTTTACTTTTCTTATTTTCTACGGCCATAACTATCGATTTGCAAGCTGCTACCGACTAACCGTAGTATAAGACTGGTATTACAGAGAAAACTCTCACAAACAAACATATACCTATGTATAAGAAAATTGGTGTATTTAAAAAAATAATTAAATTGAGCTATTTAATCATTATCTAGTGTGACGGGTGTTTTCTAAATTAATATTATATTAAAATTTGTCCAAGCCCCCGACTCATGGCAATGGTAATTAGTCGGGAGCTCGGGAGACATGGGTATGGTATCAATCCGACATGTTTAAGGGCAACATCACCAGTTACGGGTCATGCAAATTAGGGTGACCCCCGCATTTCGGAAGCTAGTATTTAGTTCAGATTTACCTGTCTTAACTTTGCTAAATCTTAGCCGTGTATTGTAATATCTGCGCCGACAACTGTGTTTCTTGTAATGTGTCGTCGAAGCTCGGCTGGGTTTCTTCAAACCCTACGGGGTTGGTTGGGCCTAAGCTGAGTTTTCTTAAAGATATGCGCCGTGTGCTCATTATTTCATACAATGATGACAAGAGTGTCCGACCTGAACTAAGCGACAGATGTACTTTAAAAAAAAAACGGTGTCCACTAAGGACTTTTGTCTGGCAGAAACTGAGGGTGCCATTCCATAATAGCCCTCAACTGCGAACCTGGATTGCAAGTCAATTTCTTTAGGTAAAACTCTGAAAACTACAGTACAAAATTCCTATTACTATATTTGTAAAGAAGCCAACTCTTACAAGTCACGTTAAATTTTGCTATCGAGAAAACCCTTTCTACTTATACCCTATGAGTTTGACATTAAACTGAAGTACTTATTTCATACAACTCTTTAAACCGTAATCGCGTCATAGAAATTACCGATCATTGATAAAAATGTAAGATATAAAATGACTTCAAATTATCTCATTAAAAAATCGGTGTCGAGTCTCAAATTAAAGCCAAGCATCAAAAACTTACTCTTGTTCACTGACGGACTGTAACCGACCGGCAACCTGAAACTTCAAACCAACCGCTTCAAAACAGTGATCTGAACGACATCTGAATAAGGCAAGCTGCTTCTTTATACGGGTTCTTTCAGTTGATAAAAATGTGTATCTAAGATTTTTTATGTATGTCCAATGCATCAGATAATGTTCGTTGGAGATACTTCATCCTTAGTTGACTTTATAGATTGATGGCATAATAAACAGATTTTTCGACATACCACTGATATGATCATAATACATACCGACTTATTTCATGTATTATACAGGGTGGAAGGGATACCGGTGCACAAACGCTTACCAAGTTTTCAGCACATCATCCCGAACACAATGAAATTTTGTTTCAAGTGCAGTAAGGGCAGTTACCTTAATCGTTGCAGGTACAGGAAAACGGTCTGAGGAGACTAATCATAGCTTTCATGTTCACATATTTGGCAAATGTAACGCCATTTTATCCTGCTACATAAAAGGATCCAAAACTTTAAGGCACCAACTGATTTTTTAATACCAGAAAGTCAGAAATTCCAAAAACTGCCCTTACTGTACTATCTTAAAATTCCACCCTGTATACAGTGCGACACAACCAACTCATAAGTAAACGGCCTTTGTTGGGATTTATACAAGGTGTAATATAACAAACGGACGACCTCTCGTGTGGTGACCATGAAAGTGAACAACTTTTGTTCTATGACTTTTGGAAATCGAATTAGTCCGTCACATTATTAAAAAATATTTGACCCGTGTTTGTTTACGTAAACCAAAATTGACGAAGATACGACGCTTTTAAAATTCGTACGCCATGGTATAATTTTTAGCTAGTTCTGACGTCACCAGCCCCCACTCCCGAGTTTTGATGCGTTTTATCTTTGTCAATATTCATTGATTTACAAAAACAAAAAATACGTGTCCATTAATTTCCAATACTCTAACTGACGGACTAAATAGATTTTCAATTTTTTGAAACTGTCGTAATGCCTAATTCCTACAGAAACTCCATGTTTTTTTTGTTGTAAATTTCTTGATCTCGTAGAACAAAAGTTGTTCAGTTTTATGGTCCGATACTCACGAGAGGTTGTGCCCTTGTTATGTTACACCTTGTATACAACCGCTTGAGCAACTCTTTAAACTAGACCTATAAATAATAACTATAAAGTACACATATATCTTATGAATTGCTTGTTTCTATTACTATAATCACTGTATGATGTTTTCTTTATAATTTACACAATTTCATAGGAGATGTCTTACCCCGCACTCTAAAACGTAACTAATCACTTGACTGGTGGTTCTTGACAAAACAATTTTAACATGTGTGCATTATTTCATTAATGTAATCAAAGGATGTATGAGAGTGCGGGCGTGGGTATTAATGGACGAAGTGCTTTTTTTGTAAAAAAAAAACTTTTTTTTTCCAGAGACTCGCAAAACTGTTCGGAAGACGTTCCAAGACAAGACCGATGTTACAATATCGAGTTCTGATGACATTGATATTACACAAGTGAGTAAATCATCATATCAATCGACAGAAGAAAGTAACTTACTGAAAATTCAAAATTTGCAAGATATAGAAACAAAAAAAATTGTTTCGAACATACCTTGGCGTAAACAATCACAGACAGATATAATCCAAGAGACAAAAGAAGAAAATCTCGAAGTAAGGCATTGGAGGAAACAAAAACCAGCAACGAAATCGGTTTCGGAGAAAGTGTCACTAACTGAAGATACTTCTCTTTTGAAAGTACAAGATGATACTGAAATTAGCACAACTAACGAAGTCCAAAACTTGGAAACCAAATCTTGGAGAAAACCCCGACGTGAGGAAAAAACGGTAGAATCAATGTCAGTTACGGAAGATGTAACAATACTAAAAACTGACCAAGATGAAGAGGAAGACCAAAAGAAGACACCACAATGGAGAAAACCTCGTATCGAAGAAAAAACACCCACGATTAGAGACGAAAGAAAAGATTCGATCCCTTGGACACAAGAAAGTATCAAACTGCGTCCTACGAAGGTTGAAAAGACTACAGTTGTAAAAGAACGAATAGAAGATGTGGCTTTAAAGCAAGTAAGAAAAGGATCCATTAAAAAAATTGATACAGAAGAGACAGAAGAAACGTTGACATACGAAGAAGACACTGCAATATTGAAAATAAAAGATGAGGAAGAACAAGAAATCAAAACGAAAGATGATGATGTACCAGTATGGAGACGGAAATTAACCGAAAAACCCGTGGAAGAGGCTAAGCCCGAGGAGCCCAAGTGGCCGACCGGTAGAAGGCGCCCGAAGGAAGAAGAACCTCAAGAAGAAGTGTTACTCAAAACTATTCCTAAGCAAAAGGCACCAGAAGAAGAAAAACCAAAAGATGTACAACTTAAGCCTTTCAAAAAGGAAAAGGTATTGGAAGAAGCTAAGCCCGAAGAACCCAAGTGGCCAACCGGCAGAAGGCGCCCGAAAGAAGAAGAACCTAAAGAAGAAGTAGTCCTCAAGCCAGTTCCAAAGCAAAAGGTACCAGAAGAAGAAAAACCAGAAGAGGTACAACTTAAGCCTATCAAGAAGGAAAAGGTCGTAGAAGAAGCTAAGCCCGAAGAACCCAAGTGGCCAACCGGCCGAAGACGCCCGAAGGAAGAGGAAACTAAAGAAGAAGTAGTCCTCAAGCCAGTTCCTAAGCAAAAGGCACCAGAAGAGGAAAAACCAGACGAAGTAACACTCAAGCCTATAAAGAAGGAAAAGGTTGTGGAAGAAGCTAAGCCCGAGGAGCCCAAGTGGCCAACTGGCAGAAGGCGCCCGAAGGAAGAGGAACCTAAAGAAGAAGTAGTCCTCAAGCCTATTCCGAAGCAAAAGGCACCAGAAGAGGAAAAACCAGATGAAGTACAACTTAAGCCTATTAAGAAGGAAAAGGTTGTGGAAGAAGCTAAGCCTGAGGAGCCTAAGTGGCCAACTGGCAAAAGGCGCCCGAAGGAAGAGGAACCTAAAGAAGAAGTAGTCCTCAAGCCTATTCCGAAGCAAAAGGCACCAGAAGAGGAAAAACCAGATGAAGTACAACTTAAACCTATCACAAAGGAAAAGGTAGTGGAAGATGCTAAGCCTGAAGAACCCAAGTGGCCAACTGGCAGAAGGCGCCCGAAAGAAGAGGAACCTAAAGAGGAAGTGGTCCTCAAGCCTATTCCGAAGCAAAAGGCACCAGATGAGGAAAAACCAGATGAAGTACAACTTAAGCCTATTAAGAAGGAAAAGGTTGTGGAAGAAGCTAAGCCTGAGGAGCCTAAGTGGCCAACTGGCAAAAGGCGCCCGAAGGAAGAGGAACCTAAAGAAGAAGTAGTCCTCAAGCCTATCCCGAAGCAAAAGGCACCAGAAGAGGTAAAACCAGAAGAAGAAACACTAAAGCCTATCAAGAAGGAAAAGGTTGTAGAAGAAGCTAAGCCCGAGGAGTCCAAGTGGCCAACTGGCAGAAGGCGCCCGAAGGAAGAGGAACCTAAAGAAGAAGTAGTCCTCAAGCCTATTCCGAAGCAAAAGGCACCAGAAGAGGAAAAACCAGATGAAGTACAACTTAAGCCTATTAAGAAGGAAAAGGTTGTGGAAGAAGCTATGCCTGAGGAGCCTAAGTGGCCAACTGGCAAAAGGCGCCCGAAGGAAGAGGAACCTAAAGAAGAAGTAGTCCTCAAGCCTATCCCGAAGCAAAAGGCACCAGAAGAGGAAAAACCAGATGAAGTAACACTAAAGCCTATCAAGAAGGAAAAGGTTGTAGAAGAAGCTAAGCCGGAAGAGCCCAAGTGGCCAACTGGCAGAAGGCGCCCGAAAGAAGAGGAACCTAAAGAGGAAGTGGTCCTCAAGCCTATTCCGAAGCAAAAGGCACCAGATGAGGAAAAACCAGATGAAGTACAACTTAAGCCTATTAAGAAGGAAAAGGTTGTGGAAGAAGCTAAGCCTGAGGAGCCTAAGTGGCCAACTGGCAAAAGGCGCCCGAAGGAAGAGGAACCTAAAGAAGAAGTAGTCCTCAAGCCTATTCCGAAGCAAAAGGCACCAGAAGAGGAAAAACCAGATGAAGTAACACTAAAGCCTATCAAGAAGGAAAAGGTTGTAGAAGAAGCTAAGCAAGAAGAGCCCAAGTGGCCAACTGGCAGAAGGCGCCCGAAGGAAGAGGAACCTAAAGAAGAAGTAGTCCTCAAGCCTATTCCTAAGCAAAAGGCACCAGAAGAAGAAAAACCAGAAGAAGTAACACTAAAGCCTATCAAGAAGGAAAAGGTTGTAGAAGAAGCTAAGCCGGAAGAGCCCAAGTGGCCAACTGGCAGAAGGCGCCCGAAGGAAGAGGAACCTAAAGAAGAAGTAGTCCTCAAGCCTATTCCGAAGCAAAAGGCACCAGAAGAGGAAAAACCAGATGAAGTACAACTTAAGCCTATTAAGAAGGAAAAGGTTGTGGAAGAAGCTAAGCCTGAGGAGCCCAAGTGGCCAACTGGCAAAAGGCGCCCGAAGGAAGAGGAAACTAAAGAAGAAGTAGTCCTCAAGCCTATCCCGAAGCAAAAGACACCAGAAGAGGAAAAACCAGAAGAAGAAACACTAAAGCCTATCAAAAAGGAAAAGGTTGTGGAAGAAGCTAAGCCCGAGGAGCCCAAGTGGCCAACTGGCAGAAGGCGCCCGAAGGAAGAGGAACCTAAAGAAGAAGTAGTCCTCAAGCCTATTCCTAAGCAAAAGGCACCAGAAGAAGAAAAACCAGAAGAAGTAACACTAAAGCCTATCAAGAAGGAAAAGGTTGTAGAAGAAGCTAAGCCGGAAGAGCCCAAGTGGCCAACTGGCAGAAGGCGCCCGAAGGAAGAGGAACCTAAAGAAGAAGTAGTCCTCAAGCCTATTCCGAAGCAAAAGGCACCAGAAGAGGAAAAACCAGATGAAGTACAACTTAAGCCTATTAAGAAGGAAAAGGTTGTGGAAGAAGCTAAGCCTGAGGAGCCCAAGTGGCCAACTGGCAAAAGGCGCCCGAAGGAAGAGGAAACTAAAGAAGAAGTAGTCCTCAAGCCTATTCCGAAGCAAAAGGCACCAGAAGAGGAAAAACCAGATGAAGTACAACTTAAGCCTATTAAGAAGGAAAAGGTAGTGGAAGAAGCTAAGCCTGAGGAGCCTAAGTGGCCAACCGGCAAAAGGCGCCCGAAGGAAGAGGAACCTAAAGAAGAAGTAGTCCTCAAGCCTATCCCGAAGCAAAAGGCACCAGAAGAGGAAAAACCAGATGAAGTAACACTAAAGCCTATCATAAAGGAGAAACCAGTTGAAGAGGTCAAAGAAACGCTTCTCAAACCAATTCTTAAGCAAAAAACATTACCTGAAACAGTGGCGCCTGAAAAAGACCAGCATGAAACCGACGCGCCTGAAAAAGTTACTGTTGACGTTAAGACAGAAGAAAAGAAAAAGAAAAAAAATAAAAAAGAAAAGTCTGTTGAAGAGACAGTTGTTCAGGAAACGACTTTAGTTAGAGTCGATGAGCCAGTTGAAGAAATTGAGGAAGAAACAACGACAGTCGTTAAACGGAAGCAAATAAAGAAAATTCAGAAGGATAAAAAGAAAGGTACGATATAATATTTAATTCAAAATAATTAAATAAAGGACGATCGGATAGGTAATTATAGGGAAATCAAATAAAACGTGTCTTTTCATTGACTATTTTCAAACAGATGCATGGTTACTTTCATTATTTTGTATCTAACAAACGCGATGTAAATACCAAAATATATATTTACTTCTGAGAACAAGTTCATCAACCTATTTGAGGACATAAGAATTCATTGTTTATACATTCTTGAATGCATTATAAGCAGAAAACTGAATTCCTACTTTACTGTCTGTTTATGAATGATAAAATAAAAAAAATAAGGAACATTTGTAATACCTTCTGACACTTTTTGACCAATCCAAGTTATACAATGGATAACTCTAATGATAAATACTTACTGTCCTCTAGCTACAATAAATCCAGTAAAACTTTTAACATATTGGTAAATCAGTATTCTTTCGCATCATAATGCTTTAGGGGTCGGGAATACTAAGAAAGCTTTTATTAATTTTTTATTTTTATTTATGAAGTCATGTTTCAATAGACGTACATGCATTTATTACAATTGCGTCAGGTTGTATTATGTAGTAGGTGCCCTTCATTTTGACAAACTGCATGTGACCTCATTGTGATAAAATCTTTAGACTAACTAGTACACTATTTTACAGAGGGGGAACCATTGATAATTAAGCCAATTAAGGCTTTGAACATATCGGAAAATAGCACATTAGAATTGACAGTTGTGTATGAGCCTGCGGATGATAACATTGTGAAGTGGTACCGCAACAATCAACTCCTAGAACAAAGTGATGACTGTGTTATTCATACTGAAAATGGAATATCAACATTAAAAGTACAAAAAGTAGACAAAAAGAAAGTAGGAAAATATGAAGTGATTGTTGAAAAAAATAACGTGGTGGCAAAATCAGGAAGTTCCATAAAACTACTAAAATCATTCGATGAAGACCAAATTTTGCCACCCGTTTTCATAAAACCTTTACGACCAAAAATGGTTATTTTAGGGGATATTGTATTACTAGAGGTTGGAGTTACTTCAAGTCCAACTGCTTCCTTCCAATGGTTCATAGACACAAGAGAAGTAACCACATATGCTAAACAAAATAAATTAACTAACATATATGTAACAGACAGGGAAAACGTGTCGTGTCTCTGTATTGAAAATATAAGCAAAGATTTCTTAGGGGTCATTACATGTAGAGCAGAAAATTTTGCAGGATCTGTTTCATGTTCTGCTTCACTACTAGAACAACCAGATAAGGAATTTATTGGGCAAGCGCCAATAATTATTACTCCCTTAGACTCAGTTTTAATAATGGATGGGGAACCAATAAAAATTTCGTGTAGAATCAACGGTCAGCCGTGGCCACGAATAGATTGGTATCATGAAGGTACACCTGTTCAAAGAGCTAGAGATATAACTGTGGCCCGACAAGAATCAGGCCTGTGTGAATTATGCATAAAAGAAGCTTTCCCCGAAATGTCAGGAATATACCGTTGTGTAGCTACAAACGACTTTGGAAGTTGTAGCTGTGAATGTACTGTTGAGATTGAAGGTAGCGAAATAAATTCTACTTTCACCATTGCATGAGAAATAGTTTGCATGTATATTGATACATACGGAGTGTACGATTTTTTCATATTAATTCACCCCAAGCACCTAATAACATTGACATTTGCCATGCATCTGTAGAACAATTATTTGAAGTTTGATTTTAATAGACACTGCAGTGTTGAATCTTTATTTTCAAAGCTTAAATTAAAACAAAATTTAACACATTGGGTTCTATTAAAATAAATAAGGAGCGTAGTGATACTTCAGTAGTTACTACAA
The DNA here is from genome assembly GCA_963853795.1 of Xestia rhomboidea. Classification (NCBI taxonomy): domain Eukaryota; kingdom Metazoa; phylum Arthropoda; class Insecta; order Lepidoptera; family Noctuidae; genus Xestia; species Xestia rhomboidea. The sequence continues at coordinate 21,641,188 of OY970756.1, read as the reverse complement.
ACATAAGTTTTACCGTAAATAGATATTTTAATACTAGATCACTTCGATTTTAGAACAGTAAATCAACTTACGAGTTTTTATTATAAGTTTGCCTCCTGCGATAAGATAAAAAGTTAAGTTAAAAAAGATGAAATCGATATGCTTGTGTTATGAGAGCTTCTTGAATGTTAACTGCGTCGCATCCTGTTGTTGTGGGTGTATTTGGGTTGTGAAAAACAACCTAAAAAAAGTATTTTTAACACATTAACGGCCAAATTATGAGACTTGAATATTGCACAGGAATTAAGCACTGGTGATTAATGTTAATTATAGAGCTGAGTTTTCGTTTTAACTATTTTCTGTTTTATTTTCTAGCATACGAATATGTACCAAGTGCCTCAGAGGAAGATATACTAAGTGATGAGGTAAGAATATAGATGATAGTACCTACTACCAACTTTCTAAAAGTGTTCAGGAATTTTGTATTCAGTGTCCTTGTTAACGTCGCAGTTGAGATTATCTAAAATACAATTTTCTGATTTTTTTCCGCTAATTGGTCGAAAAAAGCTATTGTCCTATATTCCATAGTTCATTTAATTAAGCATCTAAAATACTTAGATACTCACAAATAACATAGACATAACCGTTAAATTATTATGAACAGAAACATTCTATAAATTATTTGTATTAGATTAGTATTGTATTTAGTCTCGACTCATTTTTAATCATTTTCCCCGGGAACTCCGAAGGAAATGGACCATGATTTGCTCGTCAGTCATAAGCTAGCGCCTGAAATGAAAAAATATCTTTACCATCACAACTTTATTTCACAGAAAACGAGTGACATAGAGGAATTTGCGCCGCGCATTGTAAAAGCATTGCCAACTGTAGTTACTACTACAGTAGGAGAACTAACCAGGTTGGGAACAAATTTCTGATTCGTTAATAATAAATTATTGCAACCACTAGACTATATAACATGCTATTATTTATTTAGGGTCATTTATAATCGCATCGTACCCTAAATATACACATTGCTCATATCTGGACAATGAACCTACACAGACTCTTTGCATCATCGTGATTCGGTTGAGCCAGGATTGCATGGAATGTGCCTACTTTCAGTCTGTTCAATCTCAAGACTCTAAACAGGTCATTTCTCCGAGATTCATACCGAAAACAGTCCATCAAAAAGTGGTGTAAGTCTTCAACAACTCCACACACTTAGGCGGGTTCGTTTCTTCATCATGAACCCTTATTACATGGAATGTGTCCAGATCTGAGTCTTTGAATCGAAACAACTAATTTTCGACTTAAATAAAAAAAAAACCCACATTTTTGATCGTTTTCACAACCCGATTTTTGATCGTTTCTTAAGGGTTATGTCACCCTGCATTTTTTCCTTACATTCCACTCATAAGGATAGGTACTGGTACCTATGCATGAAGACAGCTACAGGTTTATATTATGTATATAATAGGTGCATACGAGTACTAAATGAATTATAAACATTGTTTAGGTTCGAAGCAAAGGCTATAGGTATCCCCAAGCCCCAAGTAAGGTGGCTTAAACAAGGTGTGGAGATAATTCAGTCGCAAGAATACCAAATCGAAGAAATGGAAGATGGCACTTCGATACTAATTATACCTGAAGTGTATCAAGACGACACCGGGGAAATAGTATTTGAAGCATTTAATCCACTGGGAGTAACTTCGACAATTGCAGCACTTTCTGTTGAAAGTAAGTATCAATAATTTATGTGTTACTTCATACCTACACTTTTTTAAAGTTGTATATTAATTACGATTTTATGCTTACAGTTGCAGCAGTTTTCAGTGGCTTGATTATAACAATTTATAATGTATGAATATTGTTATCAACTACCCATTCTTCCTTTTCCTTGCAGCCCATACTTACGTCAAATACTGTATACTTACACTAAACACCTACGCTTAAATACCGAATAAAGCAGGCACTACAATTTAGTCCAACTTTTGTTAGGTTGTTCAAGTTGCCGCAACCCTTCTTTACAAGGATGATTGCCCGCGAAATTTCGAAACCGTTATTTGAAATTTGATAAAACGAAATTTGAAATGCGTCTTCCTGGGGACTCCAATCAGTTTGATTATATCCCTGTGCTTCATTTCAAACTATCAGATAAACTTATCTTACAATACGAAATAACAACTACTTTGACATTCACTTTACCTTAAAAAAAAATGTAAAACATATTCTTGTGTTATCTTGAAGGTATAATTGGAACCAAAGAGTACCGAAAGCCAGAATGGGTCACACACATGGAAGAGTTACAAGCGGCGTTAAAAGGTACCACGTTTTTATTTTCACAGCTGAACTGGCCGCTTTAGCAGAATCATATTAGGATAATAATAATATGAATCACGTTAAAATTCAATAAATGGTCACAGACGTAGTTAATATTATCGATTGGCACTTTGTAACCATTTTACAAATTATAACAAAATTCATATTATTATCCTATTAAGATTCTGCGAAAGTGGCAATTTTAGACCCCCTAAACTATTTTTATTAGCCCTTCTCGCATTATAATAATAATCGCGGGTAATAAGAGTCCGAAAATCGTTCCACCGGTCAGGCTTGGAGGAATGCCGTTAAGTAGGGTCACAAAATTTAAATACCTGGGGCACTGGGTCACCGAGGACCTCTCAGATGATTTAGATATTGAGCGGGAACGTAGGGCATTGGCAGTGAGATGCAATATGCTGGCGCGCAGGTTTGCACGGTGCACAAAAGAGGTTAAAGTTGCTCTTTTTAAAGCATACTGCCAGACATTTTATACCTGCAGCCTGTGGGTCCGCTATTCGCGTAGATCTTTCAATGCCCTACGGGTCCTGTACAATAATGGTTTTAGGATGCTGTTGGGGTTGCCTCGCTTTTGCAGTGCATCAGGTATGTTTGCTAAGGCCAGCACTGACTGCTTTAGGGCTATAGTACGGAAAAGAGTGGCCTCCCTGATGCGTCGGGGCAGCACCAACAGCCTTCTGAATACCATATTGGAAAGGGTTGATTGTCCGGTTGTGAGGCACTGGAATACCGTTCACGGATCTGGAGGGGTCCTTTTCAATGTAAAATAAATTAAATGAAATAAATTAATAATTTAAAGTTGACATTGAATAGTAATATAGGTACTAACATAGTTATAAGTATGATTTACTAACATTCTATGGAATATGTTTTAATTCTGATAATAAATGTATAATAATAATAATTATCGTCGGAAAATAAAAAGGTACTCACCTTGTTACTTGAGACCGTATGTTCACATTTCTTAACGCGCTCTCTCACCTGAGCATTCACTTGTAACAAACAATGATTCGATTTTGAGCACCACCAAGATTCAATTTGAAGCGCCTTTAACTTCGCTTCTTCAGATCCCAGCCTGTAATATTATAACAGTTCAGATTCACTTGTTTCTTACACACTGTGTTCTGTACATAATCGAAACTTCTCGAAGCGTCATGGTAATCCGCACAATTTAACTATTGTTTCGTCTGTTGCAATTTGCATGATGACTAATTGATTTGCAATCGTCAAAAATGTGTGTCCACAAAATCATCAATAAAACTCCTGAAATTCTTATCGCCCTAGATAAGAATTTCAGGAGTTTTATTGATGATTTTGATTATTTCATGAACTCATGACGTTTTAGGTCATCGATAATTGTAATGTTTATTCAAATGGTTATCACTTTTTAAATACATAGGTACATATTTGTTGCGATCGCAAATCAATCAGTGTTAATCGAGAAGAAAAATAAAAAGAAGAAGGGTTATTACTTAAATCCTTTAATATTTAAAAACCTTTTAATATCTGCTTCAACTTAATCGGTGTAGGTACAGCGTTAAACATTCATTAATCTTAAAGATATGTGACATGTCTTATTTTTTACAGCTACTCAATCAGTGCCTACATTTGTGAAAGACATACTAGGAGAACGAGTCGACGAAGAACAAACCGTTACTTTCGAAGCTTTATACAGTGGAAACCCTACCCCAGGTCTGTTTTCATGGTGTCACTGATATGACTGATGGCATGATTCCTAGCAATCGAATATTGATTTCTTTTTTAATAGTCAGTCTTGATCATTTCAATTTTTAGTGCCGGTGTAGTTAGATTTACCGAAAACCTTGAATAGACCCAAAGTACTCACTGATCAAAATGTATAACTTTTACTAAGGGATCACTCATGAAATCGCGAACATAAAAGATTCCTTGTCCATACATTTATATTCGCATAATCAAAAATTATTGTTTCAGAAATAATTTGGTACAAAGACGATAAGGTAATAAGAACAGATGAATGTTATACAATCGAAAATAAAGATAATCGCACGACATGTACGGTCAAAAAGTGTGTAAAAGCTTCAGAGGGAACATACATGTGTAAAGCAGTAAGTGACATAGGTATGGCTATAACTAAAGCTAAACTGCAAGTATATGACGCCACAGACAAGATGCGAAAAGCAAAACATCTTAAACAGAAAGATAAAAAGGAAAAAGTCATTAAGCGCGAAGAAGAGATAGTTACAGAAGAAACTGCAAAGGTTACCGAAGATGTAATAGATTCTGCAGTAGTAACAGAAGAAGTTCAGGTTATGGAAAAACCTAAAACTGTGAAAAAAATTGACAAACACAAAGCAAAATCAGTCGTCACTGAAGCTGACTATGTTGAAACCGTGGACGTTGCAACTTATAAAAAAGCTGATAAAAAAGAGAAATCAGAACCAAAGGAAGAAAAAGCAGAGCCGATCGTTACTCCACAAGAATATTTAATATCGTCACAACCAGAAAAGGAAGAAATGGTACAACCATTTGAAGAGCCATATGAAACCCAAAAAGGTATTATTAGAATGGTAGAGGGTGATTCACGTGTTGTTGCAGAGATAAATGAGTTATTAGAAGTAATCAACGCTAAAGAGTTTGGCCCTGGTGAATCACCATTAAGAGAATTAGCTAAAATCGGTTTCATGATGAGGAACGGTCTCACGACAGAACAAATAGAAAGTCTTTACGATTCTCAATATTTCCCTGCGTTAAGAGTTCCACAATCTCAGTCAGCTTTAGTTCGTTTAGTAGAACGACAAGGACATGGCGCACTTATTACTGAAGTACTTACGGAAGAAACCACTCAGGATGAAGATGTAATCGCAGCCAAAGTTGGATTCCGTGCTTTCTTAAAAATGGTGGAATTAAAACATTCGTCAGTCGAAGAAGTAATTGCTCATTTTTATCCAGAAGATTTCAAACCACGTTCCTGGGAACAAAAGGAGGCGCACGAGGTACAAACACTATTAATTTATATAACATAACATCACGCCTGTAATCACCATAGGGTTAGGCAGATAGCACACACCCAATTCGCCAGTTATATTTATGTCCCATATAATAGGGGATGAGACTATTGTCATCGGCCGGGCTCAAATCCAGACAGCGGGATGCTACTGAGAAATTTTTGGTGGTATAACCCAATAACACTTTGCTCGAAACAGGGAATGGAACCCAGAAACTCATGCTCAGTAGTACCTCTTGTGGCCACTATTAACGAGGCAATTAAAATCTAAACATTTAATTGTAATTAATTTCATTATCTAGCCATAATTATTGCAACGAAAATTCATAAGAATAAAATGTGGTCATACAAAAAAAAATGGCCTAGTGCGAGTTGGACTCGCGCACCGAGGGTTCCGTATAAACTTGTAGGTATTTTGTAATTAAACTACATATTAACGGTTTTCCCATTTTTTTCCTTTACATGTGCTGCAAATTTGGCAAAATGCAAGGTCTTAACCTTGCATTTTGCCAAATTTCGTGATTCTAGGTCAACGGGAACTTTAGGGTACTTCCGGTTGACCTAGAATTGTCAATTTTGGTTAAAAGCAAGGTCTTACAGCACAAGTAAAGGGAAAATTCTGAAAAATAAAATATGTTAAAAAATAATGTACATTTTGATACTTACAAGTTTTCGCGAAAATCTAAATTTCCCCATATCTTTTTATCGTGTTACACCTAATGGTAGGTATACACCTAATAGGGACTATAGACCTCAGTTTCTGGTATAAATTTCAACTTGCTAGGTCCACCCGTTCCTGAGAAAATCGGTGGTGACACACGCACAGACGGACAAGAGAGTGATGTCATAAGGGTTCCTTTTTTACCTTTTGATGTTCGGACCCCTAAAAAAAGACAAATTCAGACGGAATAATATTGACTGTTTCTGTGGCGGAGCATTACGAGTCAGTTATAACGAAGCATACAAGCAAACCAAAACGACTCCAAACAGTTATTCATTTTATCAAAATCACATGCAAATTTCAATAAATGTGTAATGCTTTTATTTTATAGGTTATAGTGGAGTCATCAGCTGAACAGACGGCGGAGATACATACAGCTACAGTTATAAAAGGTAACATTTTTATGCACGCAAACTAGGAGGCCAAAATGACAAAATTTGCAGATATTAAATACAGTTACAAATAATTATGAATGAAAATACTACCTTTTAACGTGGGTATTTTATTTAAAAAAAAAGTAATCGCACGTCCAACGTAAACAATTTGACATCGAAAGTGCCTTTATAATAAGTATATAATATAATTTGAATGTAAATCAATTATACTATACTTTTGTGACTGACTCATGAATGCCACTGATTATAAATTTATCTGTTTTAGATATTACCAAAATATCGGAAGCTGTTCAAGGTAAGTTTATTCATCAAATAGTTATGTTAAATATTATATGTAGTTCTTTTACAAATTACGCTTTGAATGTTTTTATGCTAAAATGCTTCGTTGGAATGGAGTGTATTTGCTTTAATATAATACGTAAAAATATAACAAACAATGAATTGTAAAAAATGAAAATGCAGTTAACACAAGCTATTACGTATTCAAAAAAGCTGATTTTGTCAAAATAGCGTTGCTTGTTCGCTTCAAAACTTGAGGATGTCTTTTTAAAAGTTCATAGAAATTTCTTGCAAAATCAAGAAAAAAGGACATAATATTATCAAAAAAGATTTTCCAAGCAAATGAGTGACCCAGTGACCCAGGTCGCTTTCAATTAGAATTAACACTAGGGCCACTAGGCCGTCATTTGTTCGAAAAATCGGAAGGCACACTCTGGCGACACTAGGCCACGCTCGGATTCCTTGGATGAAATTAACACGACTATAGCTTAGGCCTTAGAATCAGACCAGAATATAATTTATTTTAGTAATTAAAAGCGCTCGAAACTAATTCGTACCAGTTAAGTTAGCAGCATGTCACGTTATTTATATGTGAAAACATTACCATAAAAAGTATTTGCAAACGACCTTTTCACTTTCGCGAGTTAACATATCACTAGAGACCAGATTATAAATGCAACTTAAAACCGTCGAAATATGCATCATAAATGCTCAAAATATGTAAAAAGTGCCAAAATATGAAACACCACCACCACCACCGCCCGCGACTTCGTCCGCAGAAATTGTGATAGCTCTGCTAATTTGCATGATATAAATATTATTTATGGCCTATGTTACTTCCTGATAATTTAACTTTCTAATGGTGAAAGAAATTTTGTAATCGGTCCAGTAGTTTTAATTTTATTCGTTACAAACATAAAAAAATCAAATCTTTCCTCTTTATAATATTAGTGTAGATTAGTGTAGATAACATTGAAATAAGTTCTGCAATATAGTGGTTTTTTGTTTAGACCAAATATTATTATCATTTCGTTCTTGAAAACTTTCATAATCGAGTACTGTTGCAAGTTATTAGTAGTATTGAGCCTTCAATTATTTAAAATATTTTTAAAACTTGAACACGATCGTTCTACTTCACTCAAAACTATTTGGGCTTCTCTTGAACAATAAAGCTTTTTAATTTTTTATTTAATAATTATTATGTTTAGGTGCTTTATTTGCAGTAGGCATATTTGTCATTTTTCCAGTTACATACAGTTCAAGGAAACATGCCCGAAATATGCACGATCAGCCTTGTCAGCACAATGCAAACAATTGCATATAATCCGGTCTCTATCACTTAAACAGGATGGACAAAGAAACTCTTCATAATAAAAAGATTACACTTAAAATTTCGGACCTCCCTACAATTTTCCACTCAGCAGAAGAGTTTAGTGTAGAGTCGGTAGGACGATGTCCAGAAAGCCAACAGTTTGAGATAGAAAGACGATGTTAACAATCGTACTGATCATTTTAAAACGTATTTTAAATCCAACTGGATTTTTTTCCATGTTTTGCATCAAATTAAAAAAGTATCATAAGTATAATCAATCACATTTTAGTGGATAGATTATAACCTTCCAAAGGAGCCCAACTAAGTTTGAAAAGGGTGTCGTCATCTGCTACTTGCAGTATGTTACAAACTATGTCCGTAACTATACGTAGTTACGGACATAGTTACGACATACGTGTCGTAATATACGTGTGGCTACAACTCTAAATGGATTTCTACCATCATTAGTAAGAAGCTGAAGTCTGTAAGAGCAGTCTGTCAAAATGATGCCTGTTAAAATGTAAATAATATGAATGAATAAATTACATTAAAAAACTAATCTTCAATGATAAACATGGTCCTACAGAACACCATATCATCAATACATCGGTCAGCTATCGTTCTCTCTTTCTCTAAGTTTTTATATTTCATATTTCAGTAAACTGTAAAGTTTTGAATGTGTTTTCGCATATAAAACCAGCTTAATCGTGTGTCATTTTATTCTATACAGCATTTAAATACTTCGTATGGCTTCAAGAATGTGCTTCATTTTGAATAATAAATACTTTATTTTAATCACGTATTACTCAAGCAGGAGTTAAAGTAAGTATTAACATAAATTTTGTTCATGCATATGATTTAAAATAACTTAATACCAGTATAATACAATATACCTACGAGTACTATACGCTAGCTTAAATAAACACACAATATGCCATTTTTTTACATCGAAATTTATGTTGTTATATTTATATATATTTTTTCACTTCAAACACTATACTATAATTTCACAGATTTCAAAGAAAAAGAACAAGTCAAACGCAAAAAACACACTAAACAGAAAATAGCTTTTGAAGAGCAGCAAGTAGAAGATACATCATCAGAAGAACAAGTAGTTACTATAAAAACAATGAAATCAAAGGAAAAACAAGAACATTACATTGAGGACGAAACCGGTGTACTTGAAAAGGATGAAATACCCTATTTTACCACAATTGCTACGGATATTTCTGAAAATAAGGTCGAGGTAGTACCTGCTAGCCAGGTGACTCATATACTTTCTGATAAGGCAATCACAGATGTAACAGCGAATCTGAAAATTGATACAAATTATTCTATAATCGCCGATATGCAAGAAGTCCATGAAAAAGAATCAGAACTGCAAATAAAAGAAAATCCTAAATTAACAATAAAACCATCACTAAATGAAATCGAGCCTTTAGTAGTAACCGAAGTCGAAATAAGTAGTTCTGTAGATGACTACCAAATAAATAAAAGTACTACTGAAAATATTGCAAACAAAGGTATTGTACCAGCAGAATCATTTGTCACAACAGAAATCCATGCCAATATGTCTACATCAGACTTTAAAAAAGAAGAAAAGCAAGCAGAAAATGCGAAAACGACTATGCTTTTAAAAGACGCTCTTAACATATCCGAGGAAATTATATCTATGAACGAGTCACCACTTCATGAATCACCAACAAAAAGATCGAATGCAACTATTGCGTTTTCTCCTTTGGTGGGTCTAAATGTTCTAGAGATTAATGAGGAAATTAAAGAAAGCGACGTAGAAGTTGTAAACATTGAAAAAGCAGCAACGTCCAAACTTAATTTCAATTTATTGGAATCAATACAAGTTGGGGAAGTTTTTGTTGAAGATAAGTCAGGAAAATACTATCCTGAGTTGATAGTGCCAACTGAAATGGCACGTAAAGACGTTCTAGTTTCGAATCAAGTTGTAACAGAAGTTCACAATGTTCAAGAACGGGAAGGCATTCTATCAGCACTAAAATTGCCGCCGACTCAGGAAGCAAGTATTGATATTGCATCGAAAGATAGTTTAGTTATATCTATTGAAGAACTACATGAAAAAGAAGGGGAGTTTCCAGCAAAAGAAATGCCTGCTCAAGTTTCAGTCAGTAAAGACATAATGTTGCATACTAGCCTGGATAACACAGTCACAACATCGCACATAAAGGAATCCGAATTCCTAGCTGATACTGTAGTTCTTAAAAATGCTAGTGTCGGTATCAGTGAATTGCAGCATACATTTGAATTAGAAACTAGTGTTCACGATTCGGAGACTTCGTTCGAAGAAACAAAATCTATTCCTGGCTCTCATGCTGACATAGCAATATCAGCATTAGATAAAAATGTTGTGCATGAAGTCAATGTTCATGAAAGTGAAAAAGATCTCGTATTAAAAGATGATAAATTTACAGCTAAAGCTGATTTCGATTTTAAGGCATTTGAACCACTTATAACTTCAGAGACTTTAGAAATGACTGCTACTGATGACATCAAATCATCAGAAAAGCCTGCAGAGGATTCTGCAACAGAAAGCGTTATAACTTCTAATGCTAAAATTGTCACATATCCTCTTATTCACGACAAAGAATCAACAGAAGAATATAGATCAAGGAAACCCGAAGTTGTACTTCCATCGCTTATTCCGAATTTACCAATTACTGTTTCTGAAACGGAATCTTCGGAAAGTGAAAATATGTTGACATTAAATAAAATACCCGAAACAGTGCATGCTCAGTCAGCATCTAGTCATCCTTTGAAAACTCCACTATCTGAAGAAGTAAATACATCTGATCAAATTGATTTTATGGCTGAACAACCAAATTTATCTGAAAATGCGTCGGAGACAAGGGATTTACAAAAAGAAATAACAGTACTTCAAACAAATGTAGAAGACCAGCTTTTACAGCTAGAAGAAAATACAATTTTGCAGAGTGCTGCTCAAGCTGTTTTTATTGGCAAAGAAAGTTTAAATATTACTGAAGTTGTTACAAGTTCAAGTGAACAAAATCTCGATGCCGATAAACCAAAGCCAACTACATTTGCAAAGATTGACATAGAGTCAGATCGTAAAATAGCAGTAGTTTTGGAAGTAAACTCACGTGATACTCTATCAAATCTTGAAACACTGACTCCGAATTATGAAGAAGCGCAAATTGTTGCTAACAATTTGATTTCTTTACAAATATCTCAAAATGAAACTTTAGACAGTCAGTCCGTGTTGCAAAATAATATTCAACCAGATTTAAAGTTTATCAATCCCGAAATCATTCCAACTGAAGAAAGTCTTAATGTTACGGAAATATTGCAGCATGAAAAAGAAAATGATTATGATACAACAGCTCCACAAACATTTACAGTATCTTCAGACATTACTGGGCGCCCAGTTGCTGTGCTATCAGAAGTCACTGTAGATTCAAGTGTCGGTTATACGGATGATAGTATTAAAGACGTATCCAAAAAAGCCTCTATTGAAAACATTGCTCACAATGAAATAATTGTTAGCACAACGAATTACAACGAAAAAGAAAATGAACTGGATACTAATGTTAAAACGAATACAGTTTTGGCTACATTTAATATTGATTCCAATCAGGCTATTTTAATTGAAGAAAATAGAAGTGAGATTGCACCGGAAGTTTTAGATAGTATGAATAAGCTTTTATGGGCTAATGCTAAACAAGGAGCTACCGTGACAGAAGCTATAAGTCAAGAGGAAATTATGGTTCATTCTTCGGAAGAAAAACTAGTTCAGAAAGAAACTGATAATTTGACAAAACCCATTATATCTCTGTCAACATTACAAGCACCTCAGTATGACGAAAAACTGACTATGGAACAGGAAAATGCACTATCTGCAAACAAAGTACCAGAAAACCAACAAGCGGAACTCTCAATAATTTGCCAGCAAAGCTTACAAACTTCAGAAGTTATATCGCATTCTGATAATATTGAAGATGCCGAAGAGTTTAAAAGGGACTACAAAAAAGCAATACCCAAATTTGATGAAATATATGGAAAAACTGCTCATACTGAAGAAATTATTACAAGTGAAATACCTAAAGAATTTCGGGACGAGAAAATCATATTACAAAACACAAGCGTAAGTCCTATATTTAAAAATACATTCGAGCAAATGGAAATCATACTAGGTGAAAGTGAAACGTTAATACATGAACAGCCACTGACTACATCTACTATTACTGGAGACATAACTGAAACAGAAGCTGTCATAACAAGTTATACTGAAACTATTGACAAAGAAAATGAGTTTGATGCGCAAATATTACAGCCAAAACATGACGCTTCAATTGGCTATGTTCCATTTAGTAGTTCCATTAATACTGAAGTAATAATTTCTAGTAATGTTGAGGACTTTTTGGAAACTACTGTCAAAACATCAAAGGCATCATTGACTCGTGATGACCTACAAAAACACATACATAGGACAGAAGTATTAGTTGGCGAAAAGGAAACGAGTTTAACAGATACTAAAACAGATTCATTCAAAGCGACCGAAAATATTATTGAAACCACAGCTAAAGAAATCACAGAAATACAAACAGTAGAAAAAGAGGATGCGCTGAATCGACTAACAGAACCATTCTCTACAACTGCTCATTCTTTAATTACTGAAAAACAGTCTATACTTAGTACAGAAGTGCTAGCAAGTCAAGACGTTGAAGATTTCCATACACCTAAAAATACAGTAACAAGTGCGACAACAACGCATGGAGTGCAAGAAGCTATCGAAGAAATACAACCATTCATTTGTGAGACGGAAGAGGCCTATAAAAAAGCCGTGCTTGCTGAACAAAAATCAACGGGTATCATTGAAGAGCAAAAATCAGTCGATATTACAGAAACAATTGTTACCGAATCAGAAAAAACATTAGAAACAATGGCTCCGATTAAAAGTGAGACTGTTAATTTAAGTTTTCAAGCTAAAAATTATGTTAATATAACTCAAATAACATCTTCTGATAAAGAAGAAGATTTCCAAACCAAAGAATTGATACCAGAGACTAGAACAATAAAACCTACAGTTGATATGCCATTACATACAAGCATTGGTATCAATGAAACAGTTCTTAGTGAAAAAGAAGTTATTTTAGAATCTCTTAGTCAAATGAAATCACTTCAAGTCGGAGTAAGTGTAGAGCCAAGGGATAGTTTAAACGTATCAGAAAATATATTAGCGGAAAAAGAAGAGGAATTGAAAGAAGATAAAATTCCAAAGGCCGTTACAAACGATGTTAGCTTAACTACACATAAACACATAAATACTGAATTGTTAGAAATGTTAGAAATCGAAGAAAACATGGATTTGGTTAGCAAAAAGAAAACAGAAATCGGCGATATTACTATAGAAGCCGTGAAACCACTTCATGTACAAGAGACAAACTACGAAGAAAGACCAACCGAATTTAAGGCTTTAGAAGGAGTAAAAGAAATTATTCCTTCAGTTAACTTAGAAGTAGGTCAACATCTTACAGTTACAGAAGTTGAGATAACGGAGACTGAAAACCTGATAGACACGAAAGAAATTAGTTCACCTAAGCAAGTAGAAGAAACATATATTACTAATTTACCTATTCAAATAGAGGAAATAACTTTAAAAGAATCGGAAGTTACTTTATCCCAAGACAAAACACCACTGCAAGAAGTACCTGGTGTTATAATCGAGCCCAAACAACATATTACAATAACGGACACTGTAGAAGAAGAGAAAGAGCAAGACATGCCAATCAATATAGCTCCAATAAGCGGAAAACAAAAAGTAGAAATAAAAACAATTAACCACATCACAACAACAGAAACTATACCAATGGAAGAATTTGAAATTTTAAAAGATAAAATTACTAAAGATGAGAAAGCTTTAGCGAAGCAAGAGACTTTCAACGAACTCATTAATATTCAACCTCATCCGATAGAGGGCTTAAAAAATATTGATGTCAAGTTTGAACCTACAGAAAGTGAAACTCGTTATGAGCTTGAACTACACAAAAGCTACACTACTTCTGAAAATTTGATACACGAAATTTCTGATGAAATATTGAGTCATGAGGAAAACTACAAAACTGCTGAAAAAGCGATAACAGAAATGAAATCAATTCAGCAATTTGAAATTATAGCAGGAGAAAAACCAAAAATTAAATCTTTCGATAAGCCAAATGATCAAAAAATGGAAAAGGCGGATGAAAGTCATATAATCCTTCAAGAAATATCTAACGTTAAACCAGATATTGTAGAAAAAATTGAAGATTTACCTAGTTTCTTAAAACCAGATATTAATACGGCATCTTTCGACGTTGAAGCTCATAAGTCCTACATCGTAACAGAAAATATCTCTGAAGAAAAGCCATGGGATATGACTGTCACCAATGAGTCCATCAAAGAAGTAACGGAACAACTGTTAGAAATGAAACCCATTGAACAAATCGAAATTGTTACCGGTGAGAATATTTCAGCAATAAAATCTTTAGATCATGAGGAAATAAACGTACGTGGAAAACACATTGAACTGCAACCAATTACTCAAAGTTCTGTAGTTGTAAATGAAAGTGAAATAAGTTCAAACTTCGAACAAGTAGCACCTCTGGAAAAAGCTTCAGTATCTTTGAATACCAAAGAAAGTATAACTGTTGACGAAATTACACATGAAGATTCACAAGACACTTTCAGAACAGACCAAGTTAAATCTGCTAAGGCTGAAAAATCTATTACATTATTGACACACGTACAATGCACTGAAAACGTCGCAGAGACTCAAGTTAAAGATTTAATAACACCAAAAACACAGACTGAAACCACAAAAATCACATCAACTAGTGTAACGCCACTAATAATTACAGACAGTGGAAGTCTTCAACATGAAACCGAATTACATATACCAGAAACTAAATCACAAAAAATAAGGAAAAGTTTTACAGTCGCCAATGAATTAGAGGTTTCTACAGAATTTGTGGATGAACAAGCACTACCGTACTCCGAAAAGAAGCCAAAATTATCCGAGAGTAAAATTACCACGACTGATGAGGACCATCATAGAATTTTAATTACAGAACAGGAATCTCAAACCCATGGTAAGTCCAATTTATTTTACTATGTAGTAATCACAAACCTGCGGAAACTGTATTTATCTCTTGAAAATTTAGTATGGACCACCAAAATGGGAAAAAATACTATTTTTGCATAAGTATATTTTAACTGTGAACAGTCGTTACAGGTACTCGGTGACCTGAAAGTCTGACAACCAGTCTTACCAACCGGTATCATACCCAGTACTGACTGGATTGTGGAGGTCAGATAGGTAGTCGCTCCATGTAAAATACTGATATTCAGCTGTATCCGATTGGGCTGGAAGCCGACCCCAACATAGTTGGGAATAGGCTAGGCAGTTGATGATGTTTTAACTGTAATATTATAAGTAAATCCAAACCACGGACTCGTTTAACATTTATTCAAAAATGGAGTGGGTTAAGTGTCGGTCTGACCGTAAATAAACACAAAGGTTTAATTGTCAAATAATTTAAACACTAGCGGCATTTTTAAAACAGTCTACGTAATGCTTACAGAACAGAACAGGTTTAGTAAATGTTGTTTCTTATAATAATATTATTTGGAATTCTAAAGATTTTAAATAATCTTTTAAAAAATATACTACCAATACTTATAACTCGTGTAAGTGTGAATGCATCTATATCTGTTTTTATACTAATATTTAATTTAAAATGAAGAATTCTAATGCTTCGGTTTCCATAAGAGTTTTACGGCATAAATAAACACTGGTGTGAACACATTTGATCAGGTTCCATGCCCAAAAAACAAAACGAAACGTCACTCCTTTGTCAGACTTAATTTTATTAAAATACACACATCAAAAGTGTCTAGGGATATTTTGGTTATTCACGTATTTAAACAAAACTATAAAGAATTTCTTAAAGCATCCTTATATCAAAGTACATAAAATTGTATACTCTCAACAGAAAATTTCATTAAAAAACTGAACTTTTTTTTATTTTATGAGGGTTTTTAGATAAAAAATTTAAAAGTTAAAATTTTGCTAAAATTTGTCTTATTGTTTTTGGTGATTAATGCAGGAAACAAAATTAAATTAAACAATTTTTTTTTGTATAAAATAACAATTAATAAAAATGTGAGAGCACCTCGAATGTTTACAACACATCTGCAAAGGTTATTCGTGCTCAAAACAATGTTGTCAAGTTCGTCTTGTGGTGTAACGTAGAAGGTCCGACGCAAATGTATATACGCATAAAGTGCCAGCATCACGGTATTTTGCAGCCGTTAAAGTGCATTTTATCGAAACGCAGTCAGTTCTCCCTCCTAGACGAAGTCCCGCCAATACCATGATTGTTTCACTTTGATTTGGATGGACATTCTAGCAATTTCGCAAGTGGGTCTCACGTCCAGGTGTTCGCCAAACATTTATTCTTCGTGTATCTGGAAGGGTGCCGAACCGGGATTCATCTGAAAGTATCACCAGTGATTCCCAAAGTGGTCCAGGTGGACCCCTAAGTCCACGAGAGACCCGCCGGGGGTCTACGTTGGCGTGAAAAATAAATGGGGGTTCACAAGTTTTAAGTGGGGGGGTCCACGAAAATTTATCTGGTTTCGATACTAAAGAACAAAAATGTTAAATGGCTTTATCTATCATTGTAGGCAGATAATAAGCTACACGAAAAAGTACAAAAAAAAAAGTACCGGTGATGACAAGTTGTATTTCGGTGAAAATGGTTGTATTGAGAATTTAAGCATTTCGTAGCTCTTATAGCTTCGAAATTCTAATTTTCAGATTATTTGCCAAAAAAAATCTTAGGGGCTACGGTCCTCATGCAATCTTTACAGATAGCGCGAACAACTAATATTGCAAATTTCTTGCTTTTATTACCGTTTTCATATTTTGGACCAAACCCGATTTCAGACCAAACTAGTTTGTCCTAGGATCTAGGACAAACTGGTTTACAAAAAATATTCATTCATTGGTTGCGTAACTCACTATATTATCTGAAATACCTCATACTTACATTCGACGAAATATCGAACAGCACGCCACCAACTACAAACAAAAGACAAGCAGCTATTATAAACACAAAATCAACAAACCAAAACAGAAAAAAAAAAATCGTAGATAATTATTATACAGAGTGATTCTTTTATGTGGGACAATACGGGTAAATCAGAATCCATAAAAGATACCAGGAAACTTTCTTAAGAAACTTAAGCTCTTTTTTATGAAATCAAGACTGAGTTGTCCATAATTATTTTCCAAACTGATCAATTAAAGAATCTGTTCCATACACTTGCATTTCTACACTTTACTACCTACTGAAGAAGTGTTTTCATATCATCACTAAAACACATAAACTACTATTTTCAGAGATAACACAAATTTCACCAAAGTCATCTGACATAGAAGAAAGTGAAGAAATTGTAACAAAGTTTGTACAAGCACCAGGAAATTCAGAACCCATCCAAATTAAAACAAAAAGAACAATACTAAGAAAGAAAAAGCGAACTAAACATGACAATTCTGAACAGGGAGATGTAGTAATCGAAGAAACAATAGAAGATGAAGATGCGAAGAAACCAACGACGGATATTTGTCATGATTTAAATATTGTAGAATACGAAGGAGACGAAGCATCAGAAACCGAAATTAACGAAAAAAGTACGATTGAAATGCCTGATGAGTTTCTGCATATACCCAAAATGCAACCACAGGTTCAAATTGAAGAGTTAATTGACGAAGAAAAGTCTTCTGTAATATTTGAACTTTTAGAAGACTCTGGGGATGATACAACGGACTTTACATCAAAATCAATACAAATTAAATCAAAGCAAACTGAAGAAAAGTATAGCAAACCACTTGAAATCGTCGAACTCCCCGAAGAAACCACTATTGAAGAATCTACGGCACCAGATGGTAAGCCCAAACATAAGAAAATTACAAAACGAATCATTAAAAAGAAGGTAGGTCCAAAGGTCGAAACAACAGAAATAACAACTGAACAAACGGACGACACACTACCCATTATCACAGTACACAAAACTGAGGAAATCGTTGACGAAACTACCACAACTCTTGAAGACTTACGCGAACCGGAAAAAGCGAAACCCGTCGAAGAAGCACCCGAAACGGTTCAAGTTACACAAGTGCGTACCGAAACTGGGGACATTAAGACCGTCAAAACGACTAAACGTGTGATCAAGAAGAAACGCGGTCAAAAACAAGAAGTAACAGAGATTACGACCATCGAAAAAGACGACGAAGCTCCAATCACAACTGTTACCGTCATTGAAGAAAAAACTCCCCAAGAAATAGAAGACATCAGGCCAGTTGAAATCGTCGAACTGCCCGAAGAGACTACTGTTGAAGAATCTACGGCGCCAGATGGTAAGACCAAACACAAGAAAATCACTAAACGAATAATTAAAAAGAAGGTAGGTCCAAGAGTTGAGACAACAGAAATAACAACTGAACAAACAGATAACACACAACCCATCATCACAGTACACAAAACAGAGGAAATCGTTGACGACAACACCGCACCTCTTGAAGACTTACACAAACCAGAAAAAGCTAAACAAGTCGAGGAAGCACCCGAAACAGTTCAAGTAACACAAGTGCGTACCGAAACTGGGGACATTAAAACCGTCAAAACGACTAAACGTGTCATTAAGAAGAAGCGGGGTCAAAAACAAGAAGTTACAGAGATTACGACCATAGAAAAGGAAGACGAAGCTCCGATCACAACTGTAAACGTCATCGAAGAAATAACTCCCGAAGAAATAGAGGACATCAAGCCTGTTGAAATAGTCGAACTCCCGGAAGAGACCACTGTTGAAGAATCTACGGCACCAGATGGTAGGCCCAAACACAAGAAAATCACAAAGAGAATCATTAAAAAGAAGGTAGGTCCGAAAGTAGAGACTACAGAGATAACAACAGAACAAACTGACGACACACAACCCATCATCACGGTACACAAAACAGAGGAAATCGTTGACGACACCACCACACCTCTCGAAGACCTACAAAAATCAGAAAAAGCTAAGCCAGTCGAGGAAGCCCCCGAAACGGTCCAAGTGACACAGGTGCGTACCGACACTGGGGATATTCAGCACGTCAAAACGACTAAACGTGTCATCAAGAAAAAGCGCGGTCAAAAACAAGAAGTTACCGAGATAACGACCATCGAAAAGGACGACGAAACTCCGATAACAACTGTCACCGTCACCGAAGAAAAATCTCCAGAAGAAATAAAGGCCATCAAGCCATTTGAAATCGTCGAACTCCCCGAAGAAACAACTGTTGAAGAATCTACGGCACCAGATGGTAAGCCCACACACAAGAAAATAACTAAACGAATCATTAAAAAGAAGGTAGGTCCAAAAGTAGAGACAACAGAAATAACAACCGAACAAACAGACAACACGCAACCCATCGTAACAGTACATAAAACAGAGGAAATCATTGACGACACCACCACTCCTCTCGAAGACTTAAGGAAACCAGAAAAAGCTAGCCCGGTCGAGGAAGCACCCGAAACGGTTCAAGTTACACAAGTGCGTACTGAAACTGGGGACATTAAAACCGTCAAAACGACTAAACGTGTGATCAAGAAGAAACGCGGTCAAAAACAAGAAGTTACAGAAATTACGACAATCGAAAAGGACGGTGAAGTTCCGATCACAACTGTTACCGTCATCGAAGAAAAAACTCCCGAAGAAATGGAGGACATCAAGCCAGTTGAAATTGTCGAACTCCCCGAAGAGACCACTGTTGAAGAATCTACGGCACCAGATGGTAAGCTCCAACAGAAGAAAATCACAAAGAGAATCATTAAAAAGAAAGTAGGTCCGAAAGTAGAGACTACAGAGATAACAACAGAACAAACTGACGACGCACAACCCATCATCACAGTACACAAAACAGAGGAAATCGTTGACGACACCACCACACCTCTCGAAGACCTACAAAAATCAGAAAAAGCTAAGCCAGTCGAGGAAGCCCCAGAAACGGTCCAAGTGACACAGGTGCGTACCGACACTGGGGACATTCAGCACGTCAAAACGACTAAACGTGTCATCAAGAAAAAACGCGGTAAAAAACAAGAAGTTACCGAGATAACGACCATCGAAAAAGATGACGAAGCTCCAATCACAACTGTTACCGTCATTGAAGAAAAATCTCCCCAAGAAAGAGAGGACATCAGGCCAGTTGAAATCGTCGAACTTCCCGAAGAGACTACTGTTGAAGAATCTACGGCGCCAGATGGTAAGACCAAACACAAGAAAATCACTAAACGAATAATTAAAAAGAAGGTAGGTCCGAAAGTCGAGACTACAGAAATAACAACTGAACAAACAGATGACACACAACCCATCATCACAGTACACAAAACAGAGGAATTCGTTGACGACACCACCAAACCTCTCGAAGACTTACACAAACCAGAAAAAGCTAAACAAGTCGAAGAAGCACCCGAAACAGTTCAAACAACACAAGTGCGTACCGAAACTGGGGATATTAAAACCGTCAAAACGACTAAACGTGTCATCAAGAAGAAGCAGGGTCAAAAACAAGAAGTTACAGAGATTACGACCATAGAAAAGGAAGACGAAGCTCCGATCACAACTGTAACCGTCATCGAAGAAAAAGCTCCTGAAGAAATAGAGGACATCAAGCCTGTTAAAATAGTAGAACTCCCGGAAGAGACCAGTGTTGAAGAATTTACGGCACCAGATGGTAAGCCCAAACACAAG
This sequence comes from Xestia rhomboidea, assembly GCA_963853795.1. NCBI lineage: Eukaryota > Metazoa > Arthropoda > Insecta > Lepidoptera > Noctuidae > Xestia > Xestia rhomboidea. The sequence continues at coordinate 21,620,354 of OY970756.1, read as the reverse complement.
AAAATCACAAAAAGAATAATTAAAAAGAAGGTAGGTCCGAAAGTGGAGACTACAGAGATAACAACAGAACAAACTGACGACGCACAACCCATCATCACAGTACACACAACAGAGGAAATCGTTGACGACACAACCACACCTCTCGAAGACCTACAAAAATCAGAAAAAGCTAAGCCAGTCGAGGAAGCCCCCGAAACGGTCCAAGTGACACAGGTGCGTACCGACACTGGGGATATTCAGCACGTCAAAACGACTAAACGTGTCATCAAGAAAAAGCGCGGTCAAAAACAAGAAGTAACCGAGATAACGACCATCGAAAAGGACGACGAAACTCCGATAACAACTGTCACCGTCACCGAAGAAAAATCTCCCGAAGAAATAGAGGACATCAAGCCAGTTGAAATCGTAGAACTCCCCGAAGAAACAACTGTTGAAGAATCTACGGCACCAGATGGTAAGCCCACACACAAGAAAATCACTAAACGAATTATCAAAAAGAAAGTAGGTCCGAAAGTCGAGACTACAGAAATAACAACTGAACAAACAGATGACACACAACCCATCATCACAGTACACAAAACAGAGGAATTCGTTGACGACACCACCAAACCTCTCGAAGACTTACACAAACCAGGAAAAGCTAAAACTGTTGAGGAAGCTCCCGAGACTGTTCAAGTAACACAAGTGCGAACCGAAACGGGCAAATTGAAGACAGTCAAAACGACTAAACGTGTGATCAAAAAGAAGAGAGGACCAAAACAAGAAGTCACTGAGATCACAACAATCGAAAAAGACGACGAAGCTCCGATCACAACAGTTACCGTCACCGAAGAACTGTCTCCTGAAGAAACTGAGGACATCAAGCCAGTTGAAGTTGTCGAACTCCCCGAAGAGACTACTGTTGAAGAATCTACTGCACCAGATGGTAAGCCCAAATACAAGAAAATAACAAAACGAATCATTAAAAAGAAAGTAGGCCCTAAAGTTGAAACTACACATATTACAACTGAACACACAGATGACTTACAACCCATTGTCACAGTACACAAGACTGAGGAAATCGTAGATGACACAACTACCCCACTCAGTGACTCCCACACAGCAGACACAGCTAGAGTAGTTGAGGAAGCACCGGAGACTATACAAATTACACAAGTGCGGACGGAAACAGGTGACGTCAAAACTGTTAAGACGACAAAACGGGTGATTAAGAAGAAAAAGGGACCAAAACAAGAAGTCACAGAAATAACAACAATCGAAAAAGATGACGAATCACCTATCACAACCGTAACCGTTACCGAAGAAAAATCACCCGAGAAAACAGAAGACAAAGAGCCAAATGAAACCGTTGAACTACCCGAGGAGACAACTGTAGAGGAATCTCTTGCACCAGATGGTAAGCCCAAACACAAGAAAATTACTAAACGAATAATTAAAAAGAAGGTAGGTCCAAAAGTTGAGACTACAGAAATAACAACTGAACAAACAGATGATACACAACCCATCATCACAGTACACAAAACAGAGGAAATCGTTGACGATATCACCACTCCACTCGAGGACTTACACAAACCAGAAAAAGCAAAACCTGTTGAAGAAGCTCCCGAGACGATTCAAATAACACAAGTGCGCACCAAAACCGGAGGCTTGCAGAACGTCAAAACGACAAAACGTGTGATCAAGAAGAAAAGAGGACCAAAGCAAGAAGTCACAGAGATTACTACTATCGAAAAAGAGGACGAAGCTCCGATCACAACTGTTACCGTCACCGAAGAACAGTCTCCTGAAGAAATTGAGGAAATCAAGCCAGTTGAAGTTATTGAACTCCCCGAGGAGACTACTGTTGAGGAATCTACATCCTCAGATGGTAAGATCAAACACAAGAAAATCACTAAACGACTCATTAAAAAGAAAATAGGTCCGAAAGTCGAGACTACAGAAATAACAACTGAACAAACAGATGACAAACAACCCATCATCACAGTTCACAAAACAGAGGAAATCGTTGACGACACCACCAAACCTCTCGAAGACTTACACAAACCAGGAAAAGCTAAACCTGTTGAAGAAGCACCCGAGACTGTTCAAGTTACACAAGTGCGAACCGAAACGGGCAAATTGAAAACAATCAAAACGACTAAACGTGTGATCAAAAAGAAGAGAGGACCAAAACAAGAAGTCACTGAGATCACAACAATCGAAAAAGACGACGAAGCTCCGATCACAACAGTTACCGTCACCGAAGAACTGTCTCCTGAAGAAACTGAGGACATCAAGCCAGTTGAAGTTGTCGAACTCCCCGAAGAGACTACTGTTGAAGAATCTACTGCACCAGATGGTAAGCCCAAATACAAGAAAATAACAAAACGAATCATTAAAAAGAAAGTAGGCCCTAAAGTTGAAACTACACATATTACAACTGAACACACAGATGACTTACAACCCATTGTCACAGTACACAAGACTGAGGAAATCGTAGATGACACAACTACCCCACTCAGTGACTCACACACAGCAGACACAGCTAGAGTAGTTGAGGAAGCACCGGAGACTGTACAAATTACACAAGTGCGGACGGAAACAGGAGACGTCACAACTGTAAAGACGACAAAACGGGTGATTAGGAAGAAAAAGGGACCCAAACAAGAAGTCACAGAAATAACAACAATCGAAAAAGATGACGAATCACCAATCACAACAGTAACCGTTACCGAAGAAAAATCACCCGAGAAAACAGAAGACAAAGAGCAAAATGAAACCGTTGAACTACCCGAGGAGACAACTGTAGAGGAATCTCTTGCACCAGATGGTAAGCCCAAACACAAGAAAATTACTAAACGAATAATTAAAAAGAAGGTAGGTCCAAAGGTTGAGACTACAGAAATAACAACTGAACAAACAGATGACACACAACCCATCATCACAGTACACAAAACAGAGGAAATAGTTGACGATATCACCACTCCTCTCAAAGACTTACAAAAAGCAGAAGAAGCAAAACCTGTTGAGGAAGCTCCCGAGACGGTTCAAGTAACACAAGTACGCACCAAATCCGGGGACATTCAGAACGTCAAAACCACTAAACGTGTGATCAAAAAGAAGAGAGGACCAAAACAAGAAGTCACGGAGATAACTACCATCGAAAAAGATGACGAGGCCCCGATTACCACGGTAACCGTCACTGAAGAAACGCCTCCCGAAGAAGTAGAGGACTTTAAGCCTGTTGAAATTGTCGAACTCCCCGAGGAGACTACTGTTGAAGACTCTACGGCACCAGATGGTAAGCCCAAACACAAGAAAATCACTAAACGAATCATTAAAAAGAAGGTGGGTCCAAAAATTGAGACAACAGAAATTACAACTGAACAAATAGACGACACTCAACCCATCATCACAGTACACAAAACCGAAGAAATTATTGACGACACCACCACACCTCTTGAAGACTTACACAAACCACAAAAAGCAAAACCTGTTGAGGAAGCTCCCGAGACGGTTCAAGTTACACAAGTGCGCACCGAAACCGGGGACATTCAGAACGTCAAAACAACTAAACGTGTGATCAAAAAGAAGAGAGGACCAAAACAAGAAGTCACGGAGATAACTACCATCGAAAAAGATGATGAGGCTCCGATTACCACGGTAACCGTCACTGAAGAAACGTCTGCCGAAGAAGTAGAGGATAGTAAGCCAGTTCAAGTCATCGAACTACCCGAAGAGACCACTGTCGAAGAATCTACAGCGCCTGACGGTAAGAAAACACAAAAGAAAATCACTAAACGCATTATCAAAAAGAAAGTAGGTCCTAAGGTTGAAACTACACACATCACAACTGAACACACAGATGACACACAGCCCATTATCACAATACACAAAACCGAAGAAATTGTTGACGACACCACCACACCTCTTGAAGACTTACACAAACCAGAAAAAGCAAAACCTGTTGAGGAAGCTCCCGAGACGGTTCAAGTAACACAAGTGCGCACCGAAACCGGGGACATTCAGACCGTCAAAACGACTAAACGTGTGATCAAGAAGAAGAGAGGACCAAAACAAGAAGTCACGGAGATTACTACAATCGAAAAAGATAACGAGGCTCCAATTACCACGGTCACCGTTACTGAAGAAAAGTCTCCCGAAGAAGTAGAGGATAGTAAGCCAGTTGAAATCATCGAACTCCCCGAAGAAACCACTGTCGAGGAATCTACAGCGCCAGATGGTAAACCCAAACACAAGAAAGTCACTAAAAGAATTATTAAAAGGAAGGTAGGTCCGAAAGTCGAGACCACAGAAATCACAACTGAACAAACAGACGACACACAACCTATCGTCACAGTACACAAAACCGAGGAAATAGTTGACGATATCACCACTCCTCTCAAAGACTTGCACAAAAAAGAAAAAGCTAAACCTGTTGAGGAAGCTCCCGAGACGGTTCAAATAACACAAGTGCATACCGAAACCGGGGACATTCAGACTGTCAAAACGACTAAACGTGTGATCAAGAAGAAGAGAGGACCAAAACAAGAAGTCACAGAGATTACTACCATCGAAAAAGACGACGAGGCTCCAATTACCACCGTAACCGTCACTGAAGAAAAGGCTTCCGAAGAAGTAGAGGAGAGTAAGCCAACTGAAATCATCGAACTTCCCGAGGAGACCACTGTCGAAGAATCTACAGGGCCTGACGGTAAGAAAACACAAAAGAAAGTCACAAAACGCATTATTAAAAATAAGGTAGGTCCTAAGGTTGAAACTACACACATCACAACTGAACGCACAGATGACACACAGCCCATTATCACAGTACACAAAACCGAAGAAATTGTTGACGACACCACCACACCTCTTGAAGACTTACACAAACCACAAAAAGCTGAACCTATCGAGGGAGCACATGAGTCGGTTCAAGTAACACAAGTTCGCACCGAAACCGGAGACATTCAGACCGTCAAAACAATCAAACGTGTGATCAAGAAGAAGAGAGGACCAAAACAAGAAGTCACGGAAATCACAACAATCGAAAAAGACGACGAAGCTCCGATCACAACAGTTACCGTCACCGAAGAACTGTCTCCTGAAGAAACTGAGGACATAAAGCCAGTAGAAACTGTCGAACTACCCGAGGAGACCACTGTCGAAGAATCAACAGCGCCGGATGGTAAGCCCAAACACAAGAAAATCACAAAAAGAATTATTAAAAAGAAGGTAGGTCCGAAAGTCGAGACTACTGAAATCACAACAGAACAAACAGACGACACACAACCCATCATCACAGTACATAAAACAGAGGAAAACGTTGACAATATCACCACTTCACTCGAAGAGTTACACAAACCCCAAAAAGCAAAACTTGTTGAGGAAGTTCCCGAGACGATTCAAGTAACACAAGTTCGCACCGAAACCGGAGACATTCAGACCGTCAAAACGACTAAACGTGTGATCAAAAAGAAAAGAGGTCCAAAACAAGAAGTCACAGAGATTACTACCATCGAAAAAGACGACGAAGCTCCAATTACCACCGTAACCGTCACTGAAGAAAAGGCTCCCAAAGAAGTAGAGGATAGTAAGCCAGATGAAGTCATCGAACTCCCCGAGGAGACAACTGTCGAAGAATCTAAATCGCCAGATGGTAAACCCAAACACAAGAAAATCACTAAACGCATTATCAAAAAGAAAGTAGGTCCGAAAATCGAAACAACAGAAATAACAACTGAACAAACAGATGACACACAACCCATCATCACAGTACACAAAACAGAGGAAATCGTTGACGATATCACCACTCCTCTCGAAGACTTACACAAATCAGAAAAAGCAAAACCTGTTGAGGAAGCTCCCGAGACGATTCAAATAACACAAGTGCGCACCAAAACCGGAGGCTTGCAGAACGTCAAAACGACAAAACGTGTGATCAAGAAGAAAAGAGGACCAAAGCAAGAAGTCACAGAGATTACTACTATCGAAAAAGAGGACGAAGCTCCGATCACAACTGTTACCGTCACCGAAGAACAGTCTCCTGAAGAAACTGAGGACATCAAGCCAGTTGAAACTGTCGAACTCCCAGAGGAGACTACTGTTGAAGAATCTACGGCACCAGATGGTAAGCTCAAACACAAGAAAATCACTAAACGAATCATTAAAAAGAAAGTAGGTCCGAAAGTTGAGACAACAGAAATTACAACTGAACAAACAGACGACACACAACCCATCATCACAGTACACACAACAGAAGAACTCATTGATGACACCACAACACCTTTCGAATTTTTACGTGAACCAGAGACAGCAAAAGTAGTAGAAGAAGCGCCGGAAACAGTACAAATTTCACAAGTGCAGACTGAAACAGGTGACGTCAAGACTGTCAAAACGACAAAACGCATCATAAAGAAGAAACGTGGACCAAAACAAGAAGTCACGGAAATAACTACTATCGAAAAAGACAACGAAGCTCCAATTACCACAGTTACCGTCACTGAAGAAAAGTCCCTTGAAGAACTAGAAGATAGTAAGCCAACTGAAATCATCGAATTCCCCGAGGAGACTACTGTCGAGGAATCTACAGGGCCAGACGGTAAGAAAACACAAAAGAAAATCACTAAACGCATTATCAAAAAGAAGGTAGGTCCTAAGGTTGAAACTACACACATCACAACTGAACACACAGATGACACAAAGCCCATTATCACAGTACACAAAACCGAAGAAATTGTTGACGACACCACCACACCACTTGAAGACTTACACAAACCACAAAAAGCTAAACCTGTCGAGGAAGCACCCGAGACGGTTCAAGTAACACAAATTCGCACCGAAAACGGAGACATTCAGACCGTCAAAACGACTAAACGTGTGATCAAAAAGAAGAGGGGACCAAAACAAGAAATCACGGAGATTACTACCATCGAAAAAGACGAAGACGAGCCGATTACCACGGTAACCGTCACTGAAGAAAAGTCCCACGACGTACTACAGGATAGTAAGCCAGTTGAAATCATCGAACTCCCCGAGGAGACTACTGTCGAGGAATCTACAGCGCCGGATGGTAAGCCCAAACACAAGAAAATCACAAAAAGAATTATTAAAAAGAAGGTAGGTCCGAAAGTCGAGACTACTGAAATCACAACTGAACAAACAGACGACACACAACCCATCATCACAGTACACAAAACAGAGGAAATCGTTGACAATATAACCACTCCTCTCGAAGACTTACACAAACCACAAAAAGCTAAACCTGTCGAGGAAGCACCCGAGACAGTTCAAGTAACACAAGTGCGCACCGAAACCGGGGACATTCAAAACGTCAAAACAACTAAACGTGTGATCAAAAAGAAGAGAGGACCAAAACAAGAAGTCACGGAGATAACTACCATCGAAAAAGATGACGAGGCCCCGATTACCACGGTTACCGTCACCGAAGAAACGTCTCCCGAAGAAGTAGAGGATAGTAAGCCAGTTCAAGTCATCGAACTACCCGAAGAGACCACTGTCGAAGAATCTACAGCGCCTGACGGTAAGAAAACGCAAAAGAGAATCACTAAACGCATTATCAAAAAGAAGGTAGGTCCTAAGGTTGAAACTACACACATCACAACTGAACACACAGATGACACACAGCCCATTATAACAGTACACAAAACCGAAGAAATTGTTGACGACACCACCACTCCTTTCGAAGACTTACACAAACCACAAAAAGCAAAACCTGTTGAGGAAGCTCCCGAGACGGTTCAAGTTACACAAGTGCGCACCGAAACCGGAGACATTCAGACCGTCAAAACGACTAAACGTGTGATCAAGAAGAAAAGAGGACCAAAACAAGAAGTCACGGAAATCACAACAACCGAAAAAGACGACGAAGCTCCGATCACAACAGTTACCATCACCGAAGAACAGTCTCCTGAAGAAACTGAGGACATAAAGCCAGTTGAAACTGTCGAATTCCCTGAAGAGACCACTGTCGAGGAATCAACAGCGCCGGATGGAAAGCCCAAACACAAGAAAATCACTAAAAGAATTATTAAAAAGAAGGTAGGTCCGAAAGTCGAAACTACTGAAATCACAACTGAACAAACAGACGACACTCAACCGATCATCACAGTACGCAAAACAGAGGAAATCGTTGACGACACCACCACACCTCTTAAAGACTTACACAAACCACAAAAAGCAAAACCTGTTGAGGAAGCTCCCGAGACGGTTCAAGTTACACAAGTGCGCACCGAAACCGGGGACATTCAGAACGTCAAAACAACTAAACGTGTGATCAAAAAGAAGAGAGGACCAAAACAAGAAGTCACGGAGATAACTACCATCGAAAAAAATGACGAGGCCCCGATTACCACGGTAACCGTCACTGAAGAAACGTCTCCCGAAGAAGTAGAGGATAGTAAGCCAGTTCAAGTCATCGAACTACCCGAAGAGACCACTGTCGAAGAATCTACAGCGCCTGACGGTAAGAAAACACAAAAGAGAATCACTAAACGCATTATCAAAAAGAAGGTAGGTCCGAAGGTTGAAACTACACACATCACAACTGAACACACGGATGACACACAGCCCATTATCACAGTACACAAAACCGAAGAAATTGTTGACGACACCACCACACCTCTTGAAGACTTACACAAACCACAAAAAGCAAAACCTGTTGAGGAAACTCCCGAGACGGTTCAAGTTACACAAGTGCGCAACGAAACCGGGGACGTTCAGAACGTCAAAACGACTAAACGTGTGATCAAAAAGAAGAGAGGACCAAAACAAGAAGTCACGGAGATAACAACCATCGAAAAAGACGACGAGGCTCCGATTACCACGGTAACCGTCACTGAAGAAAAGTCTCCTGAAGAAATCGAGGATAGTAAGCCAGTTGAAGTCATCGAACTACCTGAAGAGACCACTGTTGAAGAATCTACAGCGCCTGACGGTAAGAAAACACAAAAGAAAATCACTAAACGCATTATCAAAAAGAAAGTAGGTCCTAAGGTTGAAACTACACACATCACAACTGAACACACAGATGACACACAGCCCATTATCACAGTACACAAAACCGAAGAAATTGTTGACGACACCACCACACCTCTTGAAGACTTACACAAACCACAAAAAGCAAAACCTGTTGAGGAAGCTCCCGAGACGGTTCAAGTTACACAAGTGCGCACCGAAACCGGGGACATTCAAACCGTCAAAACGACTAAACGTGTGATCAAAGAGAAGAGAGGACCAAAACAAGAAGTAACGGAGATAACTACCATCGAAAAAGACGACCAGGCTCCGATTACCACGGTAACCGTCACTGAAGAAAATTCTCCTGAAGAAAAAGAGGATAGTGAGCCAGTTGAAATCATCGAACTACCCGAAGAGACCATTGTTGAAGAATCTACAGCGCCTGACGGTAAGAAAACACAAAAGAAAATCACAAAACGCATTATCAAAAAGAAAGTAGGACCTAAGGTTGAAACTACACACATCACAACTGAACACACAGATGACACACAGCCCATTATCACAGTACACAAAACCGAAGAAATTGTTGACGACACCACCACACCTCTTGAAGACTTACACAAACCACAAAAAGCAAAACCTGTTGAGGAAGCTCCCGAGACGGTTCAAGTTACACAAGTGCGCACCGAAACCGGGGACATTCAGAACGTCAAAACCACTAAACGTGTGATCAAAAAGAAGAGAGGACCAAAACAAGAAGTCACGGAGATAACTACAATCGAAAAAGACGACGAGGCTCCGATTACCACGGTAACCGTCACTGAAGAAACGTCTCCCGAAGAAGTAGAGGATAGTAAGCCAGTTCAAGTCATCGAACTACCCGAAGAGACCACTGTCGAAGAATCTACAGCGCCTGACGGTAAGAAAACACAAAAGAGAATCACTAAACGCATTATCAAAAAGAAGGTAGGTCCGAAGGTTGAAACTACACACATCACAACTGAACACACGGATGACACACAGCCCATTATCACAGTACACAAAACCGAAGAAATTGTTGACGACACCACCACACCTCTTGAAGACTTACACAAACCACAAAAAGCAAAACCTGTTGAGGAAGCTCCCGAGACAGTTCAAGTTACACAAGTGCGCACCGAAACCGGGGACATTCAGAACGTCAAAACAACTAAACGTGTGATCAAAAAGAAGAGAGGACCAAAACAAGAAGTCACGGAGATAACTACCATCGAAAAAGACGACGAGGCTCCAATTACCACGGTAACCGTCACTGAAGAAACGTCTCCCGAAGAAGTAGAGGATAGTAAGCCACTTCAAGTCATCGAACTACCCGAAGAGACCACTGTCGAAGAATCTACAGCGCCTGACGGTAAGAAAACACAAAAGAGAATCACTAAACGCATTATCAAAAAGAAGGTAGGTCCTAAGGTTGAAACTACACACATCACAACTGAACACACGGATGACACACAGCCCATTATCACAGTACACAAAACCGAAGAAATTGTTGACGACACCACCACACCTCTTGAAGACTTACACAAACCACAAAAAGCAAAACCTGTCGAGGAAGCTCCCGAAACGGTTCAAGTTACACAAGTGCGCACCGAAACCGGGGACATTCAGAACGTCAAAACAACTAAACGTGTGATCAAAAAGAAGAGAGGACCAAAACAAGAAGTCACGGAGATAACTACCATCGAAAAAGACGACGAGGCTCCAATTACCACGGTAACCGTCACTGAAGAAAAGTCTCCTGAAGAAATCGAGGATAGTAAGCCAGTTGAAGTCATCGAACTACCCGAAGAGACCACTGTTGAAGAATCTACAGCGCCTGACGGTAAGAAAACACAAAAGAAAATCACTAAACGCATTATCAAAAAGAAAGTAGGTCCTAAGGTTGAAACTACACACATCACAACTGAACACACAGATGACACACAGCCCATTATCACAGTACACAAAACCGAAAAAATTGTTGACGACACTACTACACCTCTTGAAGACTTACACAAACCACAAAAAGCAAAACCTGTTGAGGAAGCTCCCGAGACGGTTCAAGTTACACAAGTGCGCACCGAAACCGGAGACATTCAGAACGTCAAAACAACTAAACGTGTGATCAAAAAGAAGAGAGGACCAAAACAAGAAGTCACGGAGATAACTACCATTGAAAAAGATGACGAGGCCCCGATTACCACGGTAACCGTCACTGAAGAAACGTCTCCCGAAGAAGTAGAGGATAGTAAGCAACTTGAAGTCATCGAACTACCCGAAGAGACCACTGTCGAGGAATCTACAGCGCCTGACGGTAAGAAAACACAAAAGACAATCACTAAACGCATTATCAAAAAGAAAGTAGGTCCTAAGGTTGAAACTACACACATCACAACTGAACACACAGATGACACACAGCCCATTATCACAGTACACAAAACCGAAGAAATTGTTGACGACACTACTACACCTCTTGAAGACTTACACAAACCACAAAAAGCAAAACCTGTTGAGGAAGCTCCCGAGACGGTTCAAGTTACACAAGTGCGCACCGAAACTGGAGACATTCAGAACGTCAAAACAACTAAACGTGTGATCAAAAAGAAGAGAGGACCAAAACAAGAAGTCACGGAGATAACCACCATTGAAAAAGATGACGAGGCCCCGATTACCACGGTAACCGTCACTGAAGAAACGTCTCCCGAAGAAGTAGAGGATAGTAAGCCACTTGATGTCATCGAACTACCCGAAGAGAGCACTGTCGAGGAATCTACAGCGCCTGACGGTAAGAAAACACAAAAGAGAATCACTAAACGCATTATCAAAAAGAAGGTAGGTCCTAAGGTTGAAACTACACACATCACAACTGAACACACAGATGACACACAGCCCATTATCACAGTACACAAAACCAATGAAATTGTTGACGACACCACCACACCTCTTGAAGACTTACACAAACCACAAAAAGCAAAACCTGTTGAAGAAGCTCCCGAGACGGTTCAAGTTACACAAAGGCGCACCGAAACCGGGGACATTCAAACCGTCAAAACGACTAAACGTGTGATCAAAAAGAAGAGAGGACCAAAACAAGAAGTCACGGAGATAACTACCATCGAAAAAGACGACGAGGCTCCGATTACCATGGTAACCGTCACTGAAGAAAAGTCTCCTGAAGAAATCGAGGATAATAAGCCAGTTGAAGTCATTGAACTACCCGAAGAGACCACTGTCGAAGAATCTACAGCGCCTGACGGTAAGAAAACTCAAAAGAGAATCACTAGACGCATTATCAAAAAGAAGGTAGGGCCGAAGGTTGAAACTACACACATCACAACTGAACACACAGATGAAACACAGCCCATCATCACAGTACTTAAAACCGAAGAAATTGTTGACGACACCACCACACCTCTTGAAGACTTACACAATCCACAAAAAGCAAAACCTGTTGAGGAAGCTCTCGAGACGGTGCAAGTTACACAAGTGCGCACCGAAACCGGAGACATTCAGAACGTCAAAACAACTAAACGTGTGATCAAAAAGAAGAGAGGACCAAAACAAGAAGTCACGGAGATAACTACCATAGAAAAAAATGACGAGGCACCGATTACCACGGTAACCGTCACTGAAGAAACGTCTCCCGAAGAAGTAGAGGATAGTAAGCCACTTCAAGTCATCGAACTACCCGAAGAGACCACTGTCGAAGAATCTACAGCGCCTGACGGTAAGAAAACACAAAAGAGAATCACTAAACGCATTATCAAAAAGAAGGTAGGTCCTAAGGTTGAAACTACACACATCACAACTGAACACATCGATGACACACAGCCCATTATCACAGTACACAAAACCGAAGAAATTGTTGATGACACCACCACACCTCTTGAAGACTTACACAAACCACAAAAAGCAAAACCTGTTGAGGAAGCTCCCGAGACAATTCAAGTTACACAAGTGCGCACCGAAACCGGGGACATTCAGAACGTCAAAACAACTAAACGTGTGATCAAAAAGAAGAGAGGACCAAAACAAGAAGTCACGGAGATAACTACCATAGAAAAAGATGACGAGGCTCCGATTACCACGGTAACCGTCACTGAAGAAACGTCTCCCGAAGAAGTAGAGGATAGTAAGCCAGTTCAAGTCATCGAACTACCCGAAGAGACCACTGTCGAAGAATCTACAGCGCCTGACGGTAAGAAAACACAAAAGAGAATCACTAAACGCATTATCAAAAAGAAGGTAGGTCCGAAGGTTGAAACTACACACATCACAACTGAACACACAGATGACACACAGCCCATTATCACAGTACACAAAACCGAAGAAATTGTTGACGACACCACCACACCTTTTGAAGACTTACACAAACCACAAAAAGCAAAACCTGTTGAGGAAGCTCCCGAGACAGTTCAAGTTACACAAGTGCGCACCGAAACCGGGGACATTCAGAACGTCAAAACAACTAAACGAGTGATCAAAAAGAAGAGAGGACCAAAACAAGAAGTCACGGCGATAACTACCATCGAAAAAGATGACGAGGCCCCGATTACCACGGTAACCGTCACTGAAGAATCGTCTCCCGAAGAAGTAGAGGATAGTAAGCCAGTTCAAGTCATCGAACTACCCGAAGAGACCACTGTCGAAGAATCTACAGCGCCTGACGGTAAGAAAACACAAAAGAGAATCACTAAACGCATTATCAAAAAGAAGGTAGGTCCTACGGTTGAAACTACACACATCACAACTGAACACACAGATAACACACAGCCCATTATCACAGTACACAAAACCGAAGAAATTGTTGACGACACCACCACACCTTTTGAAGACTTACACAAACCACAAAAAGCAAAACCTGTTGAGGAAGCTCCCGAGACAGTTCAAGTTACACAAGTGCGCACCGAAACCGGGGACATTCAGAACGTCAAAACAACTAAACGTGTGATCAAAAAGAAGAGAGGACCAAAACAAGAAGTCACGGAGATAACTACCATAGAAAAAGATGACGAGGCACCGATTACCACGGTAACCGTCACTGAAGAAACATCTACCGAAGAAGTAGAGGATAGTAAGCCAGTTCAAGTCATCGAACTACCCGAAGAGACCACTGTCGAAGAATCTACAGCGCCTGACGGTAAGAAAACACAAAAGAGAATCACTAAACGCATTATCAAAAAGAAGGTAGGTCCGAAGGTGGAAACTACACACATCACAACTGATTACACAGATAACACACAGCCCATTATCACAGTACACAAAACCGAAGAAATTGTTGACGACACCACCACACCTCTTGAAGACTTACACAAACCACAAAAAGCAAAACCTGTTGAGGAAGCTCCCGAGACGGTTCAAGTTACACAAGTGCGCACCGAAACCGGGGACATTCAAACCGTCAAAACGACTAAACGTGTGATCAAAAAGAAGAGAGGACCAAAACAAGAAGTCACGGAGATAACTACCATCGAAAAAGATGACGAGGCCCCGATTACCACGGTAACCGTCACTGAAGAAACGTTTCCCGAAGAAGTAGAGGATAGTAAGCCACTTCAAGTCATCGAACTACCCGAAGAGACCACTGTCGAAGAATCTACAGCGCCTGACGGTAAGAAAACACAAAAGAAAATCACTAAACGCATTATCAAAAAGAAAGTAGGTCCTAAGGTTGAAACTACACACATCACAACTGAACACACAGATGACACACAGCCCATTATCACAGTACACAAAACCGAAGAAATTGTTGACGACACCACCACACCTCTTGAAGACTTACACAAACCACAAAAAGCAAAACCTGTTGAGGAAGCTCCCGAGACGGTTCAAGTAACACAAGTGCGCACCGAAACCGGGGACATTCAGAACGTCAAAACAACTAAACGTGTGATCAAAAAGAAGAGAGGACCAAAACAAGAAGTCACGGAGATAACTACCATCGAAAAAGATGACGAGGCCCCGATTACCACGGTAACCGTCACTGAAGAAACGTTTCCCGAAGAAGTAGAGGATAGTAAGCCACTTCAAGTCATCGAACTACCCGAAGAGACCACTGTCGAAGAATCTACAGCGCCTGACGGTAAGAAAACACAAAAGAGAATCACTAAACGCATTATCAAAAAGAAGGTAGGTCCGAAGGTTGAAACTACACACATCACAACTGAACACACAGATGACACACAGCCCATTATCACAGTACACAAAACCGAAGAAATTGTTGACGACACCACCACACCTCTTGAAGACTTACACAAACCACAAAAAGCAAAACCTGTTGAGGAAGCTCCCGAGACGGTTCAAGTTACACAAGTGCGCACCGAAACCGGGGACATTCAAACCGTCAAAACAACTAAACGTGTGATCAAAAAGAAGAGAGGACCAAAACAAGAAGTCACGGAGATAACTACTATCGAAAAAGATGACGAGGCCCCGATTACCACGGTAACCGTCACTGAAGAAAAGTCTCCTGAAGAAATAGAGGATAGTAAGCCAGTTGAAGTCATCGAACTACCCCAGGAGACAACTGTTGAGGAATCTACAGCGCCTGACGGTAAGAAAACACAAAAAACAATCACGAAACGCATTCTCAAAAAGAAGGTAGGTCCTAAGGTTGAGACTACACACATCACAACTGAACAAACAGATGACACACAACCCATTATCACAGTACACAAAACAGAGGAACTCATCGATGACACAACAACACCTTTCGAATTTGTACGCGAACCGGAGACAGCCAAACTAGTCGAAGAAGCGCCCGAGACGGTTCAACTAACACAAGTTCGCACCGAAACCGGAGACATTCAAGCCGTCAAAACGACTAAACGTGTGATCAAAAAGAAGAGAGGACCAAAACAAGAAGTCACGGAGATAACTACCATCGTTAAAGACGACGAGGCTCCGATTACCACGGTAACCGTCACTGAAGAAAACTCTTCTGAAGAAATAGAGGATAGTACGCCAGTTGAAGTCATCGAACTACCCGAGGAGACAACTGTTGAGGAATCTACAGCGCCTGACGGTAAGAAAACACAAAAGACAATCACGAAACGCATTCTCAAAAAGAAGGTAGGTCCTAAGGTTGAAACTACACACATCACAACTGAACACACAGGTGACACACAACCCATTATCACAGTACACAAAACAGAGGAACTCATCGATGACACAACAACACCTTTCGAATTTTTACGCGAACCGGAGACAGCCAAACTAGTCGAAGAAGCGCCCGAGACGGTTCAAGTAACACAAGTTCGCACCGAAACCGGAGACATTCAAGCCGTCAAAACGACTAAACGTGTGATCAAAAAGAAGAGAGGACCAAAACAAGAAGTCACGGAGATAACTACCATCGTAAAAGACGACGAGGCTCCGATTACCACGGTAACCGTCACTGAAGAAAACTCTTCTGAAGAAATAGAGGATAGTAAGCCAATTGAAGTCATCGAACTACCCGAGGAGACAACTGTTGAGGAATCTACAGCGCCTGACGGTAAGAAAACACAAAAGACAATCACGAAACGCATTCTCAAAAAGAAGGTAGGTCCTAAGGTTGAAACTACACACATCACAACTGAACACACAGATGACACACAACCCATTATCACAGTACACAAAACAGAGGAACTCATCGATGACACAACAACACCTTTTGAATTTTTACGCGAACCGGAGACAGCCAAACTAGTCGAAGAAGCGCCCGAGACGGTTCAAGTAACACAAGTTCGCACCGAAACCGGAGACATTCAAGCCGTCAAAACAACTAAACGTGTGATCAAAAAGAAGAGAGGACCAAAACAAGAAGTCACGGAGATAACTACCATCGTAAAAGACGACGAGGCTCCGATTACCACGGTAACCGTCACTGAAGAAAACTCTTCTGAAGAAATAGAGGATAGTAAGCCAGTTGAAGTCATCGAACTACCCGAGGAGACAACTGTTGAGGAATCTACAGCGCCTGACGGTAAGACAACACAAAAGACAATCACGAAACGCATTATCAAAAAGAAGGTAGGTCCTAAGGTTGAAACTACACACATCACGACTGAACATACAGATGACACACAACCCATTATCACAGTACACAAAACAGAGGAACTCATCGATGACACAACAACACCTTTTGAATTTGTACGCGAACCGGAGACAGCCAAACTAGTCGAAGAAGCGCCCGAGACGGTTCAACTAACACAAGTTCGCACCGAAACCGGAGACATTCAAGCCGTCAAAACGACTAAACGTGTGATCAAAAAGAAGAGAGGACCAAAACAAGAAGTCACGGAGATAACTACCATCGAAAAAGACGACGAGGCTCCGATTACCACGGTAACCGTCACTGAAGAAAAGTCTCCTGAAGAAATAGAGGATAGTAGGCCAGTTGAAGTCATCGAACTACCCGAGGAGACAACTGTTGAGGAATCTACAGCGCCTGACGGTAAGACAACACAAAAGACAATCACGAAACGCATTATCAAAAAGAAGGTAGGTCCTAAGGTTGAAACTACACACATCACAACTGAACACACAGATGACACACAACCCATTATCACAGTACACAAAACAGAGGAACTCATCGATGACACAACAACACCTTTCGAATTTGTACGCGAACCGGAGACAGCCAAACTAGTCGAAGAAGCGCCCGAGACGGTTCAACTAACACAAGTTCGCACCGAAACCGGAGACATTCAAGCCGTCAAAACAACTAAACGTTTGATCAAAAAGAAGAGAGGACCAAAACAAGAAGTCACGGAGATAACTACCATCGAAAAAGACGACGAGGCTCCGATTACCACGGTAACCGTCACTGAAGAAAAGTCTTCTGAAGAAATAAAGGATAGTAAGCCAGTTGAAGTCATCGAACTACCCGAGGAGACAACTGTTGAGGAATCTACAGCGCCTGACGGTAAGACAACACAAAAGACAATCACGAAACGCATTATCAAAAAGAAGGTAGGTCCTAAGGTTGAAACTACACACATCACGACTGAACATACAGATGACACACAACCCATTATCACAGTACACAAAACAGAGGAACTCATCGATGACACAACAACACCTTTCGAATTTGTACGCGAACCGGAGACAGCCAAACTAGTCGAAGAAGCGCCCGAGACGGTTCAACTAACACAAGTTTGCACCGAAACCGGAGACATTCAAGCCGTCAAAACGCCTAAACGTGTGATCAAAAAGAAGAGAGGACCAAAACAAGAAGTCACGGAGATAACTACCATCGAAAAAGACGACGAGGCTCCGATTACCACGGTAACCGTCACTGAAGAAAAGTCTCCTGAAGAAATAGAGGATAGTAAGCCAGTTGAAGTCATCGAACTACCCGAGGAGACAACTGTTGAGGAATCTACAGCGCCTGACGGTAAGAAAACACAAAAAACAATCACGAAACGCATTCTCAAAAAGAAGGTAGGTCCTAAGGTTGAAACTACACACATCACAACTGAACGCACAGATGACACACAACCCATTATCACAGTACACAAAACAGAGGAACTCATCGATGACACAACAACACCTTTCGAATTTGTACGCGAACCGGAGACAGCCAAACTAGTCGAAGAAGCGCCCGAGACGGTTCAACTAACACAAGTTCGCACCGAAACCGGAGACATTCAAGCCGTCAAAACGACTAAACGTGTGATCAAAAAGAAGAGAGGACCAAAACAAGAAGTCACGGAGATAACTACCATCGTAAAAGACGACGAGGCTCCGATTACCACGGTAACCGTCACTGAAGAAAAGTCTCCTGAAGAAATAGAGGATAGTAAGCCAGTTGAAGTCATCGAACTACCCGAGGAGACAACTGTTGAGGAATCTACAGCGCCTGACGGTAAGAAAACACAAAAAACAATCACGAAACGCATTCTCAAAAAGAAGGTAGGTCCTAAGGTTGAAACTACACACATCACAACTGAACACACAGATGACACACAACCCATTATCACAGTACACAAAACAGAGGAACTCATCGATGACACAACAACACCTTTCGAATTTGTACGCGAACCGGAGACAGCCAAACTAGTCGAAGAAGCGCCCGAGACGGTTCATCTAACACAAGTTCGCACCGAAACCGGAGACATTCAAGCCGTCAAAACGACTAAACGTGTGATCAAAAAGAAGAGAGGACCGAAACAAGAAGTCACGGAGATAACTACCATCGAAAAAGACGACGAGGCTCCGATTACCACGGTAACCGTCACTGAAGAAAAGTCTCCTGAAGAAATAGAGGATAGTAAGCCAGTTGAAGTCATCGAACTACCCGAGGAGACAACTGTTGAGGAATCTACAGCGCCTGACGGTAAGAAAACACAAAAAACAATCACGAAACGCATTCTCAAAAAGAAGGTAGGTCCTAAGGTTGAAACTACACACATCACAACTGAACACACCGATGACACACAACCCATTATCACAGTACACAAAACAGAGGAACTCATCGATGACACAACAACACCTTTCGAATTTTTACGCGAACCGGAGACAGCCAAACTAGTCGAAGAAGCGCCCGAGACGGTTCAAGTAACACAAGTTCGCACCGAAACCGGAGACATTCAAGCCGTCAAAACAACTAAACGTGTGATCAAAAAGAAGAAAGGACCAAAACAAGAAGTCACGGAGATAACTACCATCGAAAAAGACGACGAGGTTCCGATTACCACGGTAACCGTCACTGAAGAAAAGTCTCCTGAAGAAATAGAGGATAGTAGGCCAGTTGAAGTCATCGAACTACCCGAGGAGACAACTGTTGAGGAATCTACAGCGCCTGACGGTAAGACAACACAAAAGACAATCACGAAACGCATTATCAAAAAGAAGGTAGGTCCTAAGGTTGAAACTACACACATCACAACTGAACACACAGATGACACACAACCCATTATCACAGTACACAAAACAGAGGAACTCATCGATGACACAACAACACCTTTCGAATTTGTACGCGAACCGGAGACAGCCAAACTAGTCGAAGAAGCGCCCGAGACGGTTCAACTAACACAAGTTCGCACCGAAACCGGAGACATTCAAGCCGTCAAAACGACTAAACGTGTGATCAAAAAGAAGAGAGGACCAAAACAAGAAGTCACGGAGATAACTACCATCGAAAAAGACGACGAGGCTCCGATTACCACAGTAACCGTCACTGAAGAAACGTCTCCTGAAGAAATAGAGGATAGTAAGCTAGTTGAAGTCATCGAACTACCCGAGGAGACAACTGTTGAGGAATCTACAGCGCCTGACGGTAAGACAACACAAAAGACAATCACGAAACGCATTATCAAAAAGAAGGTAGGTCCTAAGGTTGAAACTACACACATCACAACTGAACACACAGATGACACACAACCCATTATCACAGTACACAAAACAGAGGAACTCATCGATGACACAACAACACCTTTCGAATTTGTACGCGAACCGGAGACAGCCAAACTAGTCGAAGAAGCGCCCGAGACGGTTCAACTAACACAAGTTCGCACCGAAACCGGAGACATTCAAGCCGTCAAAACGACTAAACGTGTGATCAAAAAGAAGAGAGGACCAAAACAAGAAGTCACGGAGATAACTACCATCGAAAAAGACGACGAGGCTCCGATTACCACGGTAACCGTCACTGAAGAAAAGTCTCCTGAAGAAATAGAGGATAGTATGCCAGTTGAAGTCATCGAACTACCCGAGGAGACAACTGTTGAGGAATCTACAGCGCCTGACGGTAAGACAACACAAAAGACAATCACGAAACGCATTATCAAAAAGAAGGTAGGTCCTAAGGTTGAAACTATACACATCACAACTGAACACACAGATGACACACAACCCATTATCACAGTACACAAAACAGAGGAACTCATCGATGACACAACAACACCTTTCGAATTTGTACGCGAACCGGAGACAGCCAAACTAGTCGAAGAAGCGCCCGAGACGGTTCAACTAACACAAGTTCGCACCGAAACCGGAGACATTCAAGCCGTCAAAACGACTAAACGTGTGATCAAAAAGAAGAGAGGACCAAAACAAGAAGTCACGGAGATAACTACCATCGTAAAAGACGACGAGGCTCCGATTACCACGGTAACCGTCACTGAAGAAAACTCTTCTGAAGAAATAGAGGATAGTAAGCCAGTTGAAGTCATCGAACTACCCGAGGAGACAACTGTTGAGGAATCTACAGCGCCTGACGGTAAGAAAACACAAAAGACAATCACGAAACGCATTCTCAAAAAGAAGGTAGGTCCTAAGGTTGAAACTACACACATCACAACTGAACACACAGATGACACACAACCCATTATCACAGTACACAAAACAGAGGAACTCATCGATGACACAACAACACCTTTCGAATTTGTACACGAATCGGAGACAGCCAAACTAGTCGAAGAAGCGCCCGAGACGGTTCAACTAACACAAGTTCGCCCCGAAACCGAGGACATTCAAGCCGTCAAAACGACTAAACGTGTGATCAAAAAGAAGAGAGGACCAAAACAAGAAGTCACGGAGATAACTACCATCGAAAAAGACGACGAGGCTCCGATTACCACGGTAACCGTCACTGAAGAAAAGTCTCCTGAAGAAATAGAGGATAGTAAGCCAGTTGAAGTCATCGAACTACCCGAGGAGACAACTGTTGAGGAATCTACAGCGCCTGACGGTAAGAAAACACAAAAGACAATCACGAAACGCATTCTCAAAAAGAAGGTAGGTCCTAAGGTTGAAACTACACACATCAGAACTGAACACACAGATGACACACAACCCATTATCACAGTACACAAAACAGAGGAACTCATCGATGACACAACAACACCTTTCGAATTTTTACGCGAACCGGAGACAGCCAAACTAGTCGAAGAAGCGCCCGAGACGGTTCAAGTTACACAAGTTCGCACCGAAACCGGAGACATTCAAGCCGTCAAAACAACTAAACGTGTGATCAAAAAGAAGAGAGGACCAAAACAAGAAGTCACGGAGATAACTACCATCGAAAAAGACGACGAGGCTCCGATTACCACGGTAACCGTCACTGAAGAAAAGTCTTCTGAAGAAATAAAGGATAGTAAGCCAGTTGAAGTCATCGAACTACCCGAGGAGACAACTGTTGAGGAATCTACAGCGCCTGACGGTAAGAAAACACAAAAGACAATCACGAAACGCATTCTCAAAAAGAAGGTAGGTCCTAGGGTTGAAACTACACACATCACAACTGAACATACAGATGACACACAACCTATTATCACAGTACACAAAACAGACGAACTCACATATGACACTACCACACCACTCAATTCATTACTCACACCAGTTTACGCTAGAGTAGTCGAAGAAGAGTCAGAATCAGTGCAAGTTAATCGGGTGCGTACCGAAACAGGAGAAGTCAACACTATCAAGACAACAAAACGAGTAATCAGAAAGAAGAAGGGACCTAAACAAGAAGTTACTGAGTTCACAACGATCGAAAAAGATGACGAAGTGCCGATCACAACAGTGACCGTCACTGAAGAAGAGTCTCCCGAAAACATAGAAGGCCACAAACCGATCGAAATCGTTGAACTGCCTCAGGAGACCACAGTCGAGGAACTTACGGCGCCAGATGATAAACGGAAACACAACAATATCACAAAGAGAATCGTTAAAAACAATGTAGGTCCGAAAGTCGAGACTACTGAAATTACAACTAGGCGAATAGATGACACACAACCTATTATCACAATACACAAAACAGAAGAAATCGTTGACGACACGACAACACCTCTCGAAAACTCCCACAAACCAGTAAAACCAAAACCTGTCGAGGAAGCACTCGAGACGGTTCAAGTAACACAGGTGCGCACCGATACTGGTCAAGACCATACTATCAAGACGACTAAGCGGGTCATTAATAAGAAGAAGGAACCGAAGCGAGAAGTCACCGAAATTACAACCATCAACAAAGATGACAAAGCCCCAATGACAACTGTCACCGTAACTGAAGAAAAGACTGAAGACATTGAAAACGCTGAGCCCGTTGAAGTAGTTGAATTTCCCGAAGAAACTTCTATCGAAGAGTTCGAAACGTCAGACGGTAAGGCAACTCAAAAGAAAGTAACTTAACGCATAATCAAATAGAAGGTAGGTCTTGAGTTGAAACTACACACATCACAACTGAACACACAGATGACACGGTAGCTATTATAACAGGACGCTTTTCTGAGATACTCGTATCACTCAAATCAGATCGGTGTGGGCAACCACACCAGTTAACACTAAACTAGCCAATGAGGAACCCGCAGCAGGTCTAATTTGTAACAGGTAAAGATGTCGAGACGATTAAGCTAAATAAAAAATTACTACAGTTTTTAAATTGTTATTGTCTTTGTAAGTTAAATGAATCTAAATCAACAAGTACGCTGTTTGAACATTAGGTAACTGCCTCGGAACAACTGGCAAACTGTTTTTACTTTTCAGATGATTTGCATTTGTTTTTATCAGTAAGTAGAATGTTTAAGAAAAACGAAATGGTGCACATCGCACATGAAACTTTTGAAGAAACTGTATTCATTAGAACTTCCTTCTACTTAAAAAGCCTTTTTTTGAACAAAACTGGTGAATAAGGTAGATAGGTTGGGCTGTACACGCTACCGCTAAACATGAGGTGCACGTTCTATTCATAGATCGGGTAAAGTTACATAAAGTTTTTCCGTCAGGAATTTCTTCGTATCTCTAGAGTTGTGCCCTGTTGCCACATGAGACTTACATTATTGGCGAAATATGCATATACATTCACCTCTGCTTATCCCTTCTAGGAAATCAGAGATGTCATGTTATGATGATAAAATACATCCAGATGATACTTACGTCACGGGACTGCGCATTTAAAAAATATTTCAGTTATTAGTTTATTTTCACATGAGCTCGTGGCTAAATAATAAAAGCCACACGGATCGATCTCAAGATTAAGCAGCACTTGCCAAGCTCAGTCCGTGGATGGGTGACCATTATTACATACCGAGGCTCCTTCGTGCCTTGGAAAGCACGTTGAGCCGTCCGTCCCGGCTGTCATTTGTAGATCTTTGATAGTCGTAACAAGTAGTTAGTGGCCCGAAAGTCTGATAAATCAGTCTTACAAAGGGGTATCCTATTACCCAGCTCTTTCACCGGGTTGTGAGGATCAAATAGGCAGTAGCTCTACATAAAATACAGGTATTCGGCTGCATCCGGTTAAACTAGAAGCCGATGGATGTAAAGACAAAAATAAATGTATATCAATATTACGTTTTTAAAGAAGTTTTTTTTTAATAAAATGTTTTCTTTAGCTATTTTGTAGAATGTTTCTTTTATTTCTTTGTATACTTGACTGTCTTTAAATTAAGATGTTGTATAACAATAATTCGACTATAAGAACCTTTTTCAAAGGTATTAGGTTCTAAGGTAATCATCTGCTGAAAAAAATGTGTAAAAGCAAGGTTCAAGGTTCACTTTAAAAGAAAATAATTAGAATTTAATATATTTGCAGATACCAATGAAAAAGCTGACTTCAAGAAACCACAGATAATCAAACCTCATATCAAAAAAGAAGCAGAAGATAAACCTCAAGACGCCCAAGTCCAAGACACAGTAAAATCAAAATCTGCAAAAAAATTAAAACCAGTACCCATGCAAATTGAAGAAGTTAAAGTAACTGAAGCACAACATGCTCAAGAAATTCAGGGCCCGCAGTTCACGCAACTAAAGCTAAAGAAGCCAACTCAGAAACCTAAGCAAGAATTAAAAACAGTTTCCTTACCAAAAGTTCAACTCAAAAGTCGAATTAGGTATAACAAAGAATGGCCTCCTGCAGAATTGAAACCTGCAATAACATTTTTAGGTAGTGTAAGACAAAATGGTGAACTATCGAGAAATATAAAGGAAGCCGCAAAGTTGAAAAAGAAACCTCTTAAAATTAAGGATATTCCAGATTTAGATAAAGTAGAACTAGAAAAACCCGAAGAATTTGATTTCAATGCACAAAAACCTAGTGAGGATGTGGAAACTAAAATCGAGCACCCTGGTTTTGAGGAACAAGAACCTAATAAGCCACTGCAACCATTAACTGAAAAAGTTGAAGAAAAAGAACCAAAACCGAAAGAAGTTCTAGATGAAAGTGTTGTAGAAAAACCTAAAAATCTTGAAATCAAACATCCTGAAACTATCACACAAGATTACGTTGATGACCATGAAAGTGAGGAACCGAA
Organism: Xestia rhomboidea; assembly: GCA_963853795.1. Classification (NCBI taxonomy): domain Eukaryota; kingdom Metazoa; phylum Arthropoda; class Insecta; order Lepidoptera; family Noctuidae; genus Xestia; species Xestia rhomboidea. The sequence continues at coordinate 21,595,146 of OY970756.1, read as the reverse complement.
ATCAGATGAAGTTGAAATACCATCTGAGGACATAACTAAGACAGAGGTCGAGAGCAAAATAATTAAACAAAAACAGCCGACTGATGATGAACAAACAATTAAGCAACCTACTGCAGAAAAACCAAAAAAGAAAAGGAGTAAAGTACCTGTTAAACGTGAAGAACCTCACGACTTGATCCTACAAACTGAGCAGACAGTTCCTGATGAACAGTTAAAACAACCAGATGATATTCCTGTAACCGAAACTAGTGAAAAACCTTCCATAGAAAAGAAAACAAAATCGAAAAAGAAAGAAAAACCTATCACACCTTCAGTTCAAGAAGAGGTTTCAAAAGAAGAGCCCGAACCGGTTCAAGCAAAAGAAATGTCTGAAATCATTGAGGAGATAGAAAGTAACATAGAAGCACAACCAGTCATTCCCAGTAAAACAGACACTGAATTTATATTAACAGACAAAAAGCCTAAAAAGACAAAGAAACCCAAACAAAAAGATAGCCCTCAAGAACCAGTTGAAGAAATACCAGAAAAGGAAGATTTTGTGGAACTAGACCAGGTTATAGAAAAACCAATAAAAAAGAAGCTAACTCCTATAAAGATAGAAAGAAAAAAAGTAGAAATAAGTAAACCCCAGCATGCAGAAAGTATAGAAGGACCTCAATTCACTAAGCTCAAATTAAAGAAATCAACAGCAAAACCAAAACAAGATGCACCATTAGTGACTCTCCCCAAATTCCAGCTGAAAAGTCGAATAAAATATGTGAAAGATTGGCCTCCAGTCTTAATTAAACCTACTGTAACATTTTTAGGCAGCGTCCGCCAGAATGGAATTTTATCAAGAAATGTTAAAGAGGCAGAAAAGATAAAGAAAAAGGTATATAAGCAGCCAAAATTACCTGAAATAGAAAAAACTGAATTAGAAATACCAATGTTTGGCTATGAAGATATAGTTGCTAAAACACAAAGTGAAATTGCAGAAAAAGATGAACCAATGGATGTTGAAACATCTGAAGTGCAAGACGATGAACCTGAACAATTCACTATTAAACCTAAACGCCCAAGTATTAAAAAGACTACTGAAGAAATTGAAGACGAAGTTACAATCAAAAAGAAATTGAAGACTGTAAGAAAGCCTTCTGTAACCCTGCCTGAGATTACTGAACCAGAAAATGTAACTTTTAGGCCAAAATCCACAAAAACAAAAGAAGACGTTGAGCAAGAATTTAATATACAATTAGATTCATATGCAGAGGAAGAGATATCAATTGCAAGTAAAGTAAAACTTAAACCACTTAGACGACCAACTTTTAATGAAGAAGCTAATGAAACTTCCATCCAGTTTTATGAGGAGAACGATGAAGCGCCAGATGTTATTGAAATTTTCGAAAGTGATGAAGAGAAATCAGAGGAAACCACTAATGTGATGATGCCTCTGAAAAAAATTAAAGATTTTAAAGAGGAAACACACGAAGAAATATCTTCATCCATTACGGTATCTAAACCAAAAGAGAAGGAGGAGTCCGAAGTTTCGCAAGACATAAGTGTTAAGTTACAGAGAAAGCCAAAATACACAGTCGATGAACAAGAAGAAGTATCTTTTGATGTAAAGCCACAAATCGAACAATATACACAGGAAGAACTATCTCTTTCAAGCAAAATTAAATTAAAACCAAAAAAGAAAATAACTCTATCAGAGGCAGCAGATGAAACTTCAATCCAACTAAAACAAGAAGTAGAGGATGATAGTCAGGCTGAAGAAATTATTATAAGTGAAGGCGAAACTGATGAAAATATTGAAATGACAATTAAACGTAAGCCTAAAAAACCAGTGTATGAAGTCAGCGAAGTAGAAGAACTAAGTGTCGAGTTTAAACCTAAAAGAGTTAATGAAGATGCGTTTGAAGAGGAACAAATCACCATTTCAACTAAAAGAAAACCTAGAAAACCCTCAAAACTGCAAGGTATTAAATTAAGTGATGGAATTGTATTGAATATGAACCGCTTCAAAAGCTTAGCAGTGCAATAACAAGCTTTTTGATTGAATTTATAATAAATGTAGAAATGCTTTTAACTTATTATATTTAATATGCCTATTATTATTTACATATAAAGGATTTTAGTTTGATTTTTAACAACCGCTATAATAATCTTTATGCCTCAAATGGGTAAATGCTAAATTTATTTAGGATGAGCTGTTTAGTCAGAAAGAGTGCTAAACCTTTATTATCACTACGACATTTTACACTTTGTATAAACACTAAAGACACCTTAATGAATGCCTAAATAAAAGCACGATGTTGCTTTTTTCCGCTCGGATCAACGCGGTTTAAAATAGTGCAATAATTTTATTGCATTTAGGCGTTAAATTAGGTGTCGCTTAGTGAGGGTGAAAACGGGCATTATATTCGTAACCTTTATTTATATAACGGAGCACAAACATAAATATAAAATTCATATCAATGTATACAGAATATACTTTATCTTTTATTATAGCTCACTTCTGTACAACAAAAAAAAAACATTAAAAATAGTATCATATAAATCAGCATTCCCTTTTGATCTGTAAAATGATTTGAACTGACTAACAGCCTATCCCCTAGTTTCTTTTGTTATTAGTATTCACTAATAACTACGCTCACAAACATAATAATAAGATTAGAATATGTAATGAATTTACTATATTTTAATTGACTATTTGTTACTGAGTTTTTAATAAAATGTAATTCTGAATTATAATATAATTAAAAAATAAAACAATGTTGGCTCTGATAATAAAACACTAAATGCTTTAATTTTTACTGAAACCAAAGCATGATTTTAAGACATTCTGTAACCTTACAATAAAAAAACATTGAATCCTACCATTACCTAACTTTGAAAATAATTTAATTGCAGAAGCTGATGCGTCGATGAGCATAGCCAGAGAACAAGAATTTCCTGGTAAGTAATACTACAGTCAGTCAGTACAGTCTATACGAAAGTTAGTTATACAGAATTAATAAGTTGGATTGTAAAAGAGACGAAGAAGATTTTCAACCTCAATAAGCATTAGTTAGGTAGGCTTGTATTTACACAGCGGGTAAGGTGTGCTTTTGACAAACACTCAAATGTGCAACTTGGAAATATTGTCTGATAGTCGAAATACAGGCACTGCCTAGTTCGGCTACATCAGATGACTACACAACTTATACTGACCTAAATTAGCCTGTTAAAACATTTTGTAACCTATGTCTAAGCTTTCTATAAATAAACATTATCATTAATCATTGTTAATGGTATTAATTGGATATTGGATGTTCAGATTTCCATATTATTTTTAACCGACTTCTAAACAAGGAGGAGGTTATGTATTCGGCGCAGGGATCCCATGCACGTCATTGTTTCCTAAAAAGTAATTCACCGGAACCTCTGAAATAAATCTTCCCTATTTTGTCGACTGTCATCGTATTCGAGACAAGCGCAATTATGTTTTTTTTTTTTCAGAAACTCCTGTTGACGTTCGCAGTGGTGATACAGTATTTGCTGTGTATTCTTATGTTGCGGAGACAGACGAGGCTATTAATTTAGTGGAAGGCGAACGGTTATACATATTAGGTAATAAAATGAAAAAGAAATCTAAAGCCGCCGAACACAGCTTTAAAGATTTGAACACTACTTTTGAAGACTTAGCAAGACAGTTTGGCTAAGTGCAAAATATGTGTTGAAACTTGTCGCGTATTTAAGCTGTCTGACTCCCGCTTAATGATTGATACACGATAAATGTTTATGATATGAATACAAAAAATACTTTTACGGTACTTTTTATTTTAGAAACGACAAACCAGGATTGGTGGTTTGTGCGTAAACACCTCACAGAAGAAAAAGGATGGGTACCTGCACAATACTTAATGGATGAAGCAAATTACACACTGTATTTGCAAAAGAAACTAAATGAGAAGATTGATAAACTTCCAGTATTTGAAAGTGAGTGCAAGATTATCTTATTTAAAAAAAACTCTTCATTTGTGTCAGTTTTTCATAGTACTAAATAGGTAGATTTATTACACGATTTTAATGTAGGTATTCTTTACTATAGTGTTAATAACTAAATAAAAATCAAAAGCCCTTTTTTGTTAAATACATACCAACATAATTGTTCTGATTTAACTGAGAGTGCGTGGTTGTGTCCTGCCTGGTTCTTTAGCTCTTTTCGGTTTGTGTTATAGTTATCATGTTTGTTGTACATACATTTGTTGCATGTTTGACGAATCCTCACATTATACATTACAGAACCAACACCAGAAGAGCAAGCAATTGCACCAATATTTATTGAAAAGTTACGTCCCAAACACACGCCTGATGGATCTACGGTACAATTCGAATGTCAAGTTGAAGGATATCCTAGACCACAGATTACTTGGTTTAGACAAACTGCCATCATAAAGCCATCACAAGACTTCCAAATGTATTATGATGATGATAATGTAGCTACTTTGGTCATAAGAGAAGTGTTCCCAGAAGATGCGGGAACATTTACTTGTGTAGCTAAAAACGCAGCTGGATTTGCATCAAGCACAACAGAATTAACAGTTGAAGCTCCACTCTCTGATCACGGATCAGAAATGACCATTCTTTCTAGAAAGAGTCTTTCTCGAGAATCTTCTTTGGCAGATATTCTGGAAGGCATCCCACCGACCTTTTCAAAGAGACCAAAGGCTCAATATGTTGATGAAGGATCTCAAATATTTTTGGAATGTAGATTGGTAGCAATTCCAGAACCAGATATAGCTTGGTTATTTAAAGGTGAAGAAATAATTCCTACTGAAAACATTTCTATAGCTACTGAGTCGGACATGCATATGTATTGCAGTGTATTAAAAATTTCTGATGTTAAGAAATTCCAAGAGGGAACCTATACAGTAGTTGCGGTTAACAGAGAAGGTGAAGCCAGCTTACCCATTGTACTAAAAATAAAAACAGGTCAAAAGGAAAAACCACAAGTTATTGAACCACTTAAAAGTATGACTATAAGAGAGGGAGAAAGTGTAGTCCTATCAACTCAAGTTGTTGGTAATCCACAACCAAAGGTGACCTGGTACAAAAATAATAAACCTGTTAAATCACTCACGACAAAATCCGATGGGGATACTCATACCGTCACAATTATCAAACCGAAAAAAGGGAAAGACGACGGAGTTTACACATTGAAAGCGGTTAATTCGGAAGGTTCTACAGAAACCACTGCAGTCATAACCATAGAAGGTAAGACCGAATACTTTTTTATAATAGATTTAAAATAATATATCACGAAACTTTATAGACGTGGTGGATGTATCCATCTAAGTATAATATAAGCTCAAACATTAAATAGATAACTACATTATTTGTTCTCTAACATTGCTGCCATTCATTGTTTTCATTACACATCGATTATGTTAAAGTTCTTTTGGTTACCATGACTAAAGAATAAATACCAATCTTTAATATATTTACATCTACTATAAAAACATTTGCCAATTCTTTTGTAAAAAATCTAAACACACACTTATGTTATATTTTCGTCTATAAATTTTCGACAATACACGAAAATGAGTTTTTAAGAGGAAACACTGAGGTTGAGAGAATTGAAAAATAGGTATTTGTAAAATGAAGTGCCCGAATAAACGCGCGCAGAGCGCGAAAGAGAACTGCAGCTTGGATCGAAAATATCAATTATAAAAGTACAGAAAATCAACGTTTTAGTCCCCTGATTACTTCTCCAAAACTTGACTGATTTTACTATTTTTTTAAATAAAAAATTAAGAAAGGTTTTGGTCGTGTTCCTGTTTTTCTTTTTTTATATAATCTAGCCAAATTTGTTTTCTGGATGTTTGAACGCAGCGGAAAATCTGGCCATTTTTTTAGGTTTTTGAAGATTCATATCTCTTTTAATAATTAATTTATGAAAAAAATGAAAACATAGAGACATGTCAATAGTGGCCATAGATTTTTTGGAGAAAAGAATATTGCTCTTATACTGGCATTATCCGGGGAGGAAACAGGGGACAACGTTTGTATGGAAAAACGTCAGTGGTGTTTCCTCTTAATGGTTTTGTTTTGTATTTTTTATTTCAAATCATTCACGTTTTAGCCATACTAAATATTTACATTTGTTTTAGAACCAACCGAAGAAAATGCTGAACCGCCATTATTTATCAATAGATTCCAGGAAATAACAGTTAAAGAAAATGAAATCATCAAATTAGTAGCAAAAGTAACAGGCAACCCTGTGCCTTCCATCACTTGGTATAGAAATAATCACATAATCACTCCATCCGAGACTGTCACACAAAATTTCGATGGCGAAAATATTGAATTAATAATTTCAAATGTTGATTCAGAGATTGATTCTGGTGACTATAAATGTGTTGCATCAAACAGTGCGGGAAAAGCTTCACATGGAGCACGAGTAACAATTGATGTCGATAAAGTGACATTTGTAAAGAATTTGAGAAGTACTTATGAAATAGAAGAAGGCAAAACTGTAATTCTTGAATGTCAGACATCTCATACTGTGTCAACAAAATGGTATCATAATAACAAAGAAGTAAGTGGAATGGATCATAGAGAAATAGTACAAGAAGGACGCGTACATAAACTTAGAATTAAGAAGACTAAATTAACAGATCTTGGATTAATCAAATGTGTAGTGAAAGATCAAGAGACCAGTACCAAATTAACGGTTCACGAAACCATACCTGAATTTATTAGACGCCTACAAGACTTTGAAGTTAAAGAGAGAGATATCGCTATTTTAGAAGTTGAAATTAATTCTGAAACTGCCGACGTTTTTTGGGAGAAGGATGGCGAAAGAATCAAGGCTAAGAAAAATAAATATGAACTTGAAAAGCGAGGAAATGTACGAAAATTATTTATTAGAAATACTTCAGTTCACGATGAAGGCGAATACACATGTAAACTTCGTGATGATTCTTGCACGGCTGAAGTGACTGTGGTGGAACTGCCACCTGAGATTATATCACGTCTACAAGATCAGAAAGTGAACAAGGGAAACAAAGCAACTTTCGATATCGAACTAACAAAGGGTGACGCTTTAGTTCAATGGTTCAAAGATGGATCAGAAATTCAATTTTCGAATCATATTCAATTAACTATTGACGGTAAAAAGCAGAAACTTAAAATTTATGACAGTGAATTGTCCGACGCAGGAATTTACACTTGTGAAGTCGGAAATGACAAATGTTCAGCTAGATTGACCGTGGAACAGCCTTCTATTGATTTTGTTTTGCGACTGCCTGAAGTTGTAGTAGTTCCCGCAAACACCGATGCCTATTTGACAGTTGAAATACCAGATGAGACTATGGATGTTACCTGGTACAAAAAGAAGACAATCGTTGAAGATACCGAAAAATTCACTCTGATATCGGATGTTACAAAACGCACTTTAATTATAAGAAAATGTACTGAAGAAGATCAATGTGAATATTCATGTGTATTGTTTGATGCCAAATGTTCAACCAAATTGATAGTAGAAGGTATGAATTTAATTTATTTCACTACTTGTTCATGTGGGTAAGGTTTTTTAAAATAGTGAATATTCCTGAGCACATGGCACTCTATTCTTAAGTAGCAATCAACATACGAGTTCATTTAAATAATATCATAACACTTAAATGTACGTTTTTTTACCTTTTTATTGGCATCTATCCAGCTAGTTTATGTAATATGACAGCAGTGACCGATACTAACTATTTGTTTCAATTAAATTACTAAAATATCTGGTATATTTTCTGAGAAAAATACTAGTAAGTGGAACAATGTTCTAGTAAAAAAAGGTTGTATGTAAAATCAATTGCTCTCAGTTTTAGAATTCCCGCCGAAGATTATCGATTACGACAGCGAATACAGGATAAAGCGAGGTGGTGATATTACTCTCCATGTTCAATATGAAGCAGTTCCTCAGCCCAACGATGAATGGGTGGTAAACTCAAAAATTATTAAGAAAACCAAACATACCAAACCTTCAATAGACTCCAAGTCCGCAAGCCTAACTATTAAAAAAGTAGAAAATACAGATGCTGGAATTTATAAACTTCGTCTGGAAAATAACTGTGGAGAAGCAAACATTGAAATCAACTTACTCGTCATAGGTGAGTTATTGACTTAATAAGACTGGAAGTTATATTATCATCGTTACCTACCTACTTAATTTATGAATTGATTTGAAAAACAAAATCCAATAAATGCGTTGGAATTTACAGATATACCTTCACCACCGGGAAAACCGACTGTTCTAGAAATAAGAAACAATTCAATAAACTTATGTTGGGATGAACCTGAGAATAAAGGAAACTCAGAAATAGATTGTTATATTCTTGAATATCAAGAAATTAATACTACAGAGTAAGTATTCCAGATGATTATGTAATACATCTGCCCTTTTCCTGTACAAGGGTGTAAATTAGTTTTAATACCCATAGCAAAATAACCTTTGCCATCACTCATCAACACAAACAACGTATCGAAATAAATAAATAAATCTGTTCAACCACGAATGGATTTTATAGCTGCTGGTCACAACATAAAATCTAAATCAATTAATACTTTCAGATGGATATCGATCGAAAACATCAAACGGACACAATTCTCTGTAGAGAATTTGAAAACCAAGTCATCATATAGGTTCAGAGCATTTGCCGTCAATGAAGTAGGTGTAAGTGAATCATCTGAAATAACTGAATATATTCTTATACAAGAGATCGTTAAGGGCCAAGCTCCAACTGTAGAAAAACCACTTAAAGATGTGGTTAGTGAGCCAAAAGAAGATATCGAATTAACGTGCATATTTGGAGGTGTTCCGGAACCTAAAGTTTCATGGCTCAGAGAGAATAAGAAATTAAAGACTGCTAAAGCAACTTACATCAATAGGGTAGCCACGTTGGTCGTGACGGCTACAGAAAGTACGGAAGGAAAATATAGTTGCATTGCTACTAACGAACATGGTGAAATAGAAACATCGAGTACCGTTGAAGTACAACAAAAACCTATTATCAAAGTACCTGACGACGAGGTCAATCAAAAGCACAGAGTTGGAGAACAGTGGTCTGTGGAGGCATTAGTTAATGGTATACCTAAACCTACAACTCAGTGGTACATAAATGGTACTAAGATTGAAGAATCAGAGGATATTCAAATAACAACAAAAGATAACGTTATTACCATCACAATAACCCAATTGACTCGTTCACACTCTGGTAAATACACAATTGAAGCCCATAACAAAGCTGGAAGTACTTCCTTCGATCTTTCACTTAAAGTTTACGGTAAGTTAAGATACAGTTAACATTAACTTTATGAAAAAACCTTACGAAATCCCCACTTATATTTGTATTTTATTTTTATGCCTAACTTATACGCAAGTTACTATTAAATCAGGTGATAATTAATTTCAAAAACATTACAGACAAGCCTAGCAAACCTGAAGGTCCAGTTGTGATGCGAGAAATAAGCAGAGAATCGGTAACAATCGAATGGAAACCGCCCCTCGATGATGGTGGTTTAGAATTGACTAAATACGCAATAGAAAAGCATGAACCCGATACTAACAAATGGGTTAAGGTTGCCGATGTAGATAAAGATGTCGATACCTATTGCATACAAAGACTGAATGAGAATTGTGAATATATGTTCCGAGTAATGGCCCAAAATCCCATAGGGTTCTCTGAAGCCTTGGAAAGTGAACCGATAGTCATCAAGACAGCGCTCGGTAATAATCATTGTTGTTTTGTAATTGAATGAGAACTTACATTTAATGAGCCACAAGTATTACGACAATTATTACTGTTTTTCTAATTTTTAACAATGTTTCAGATGTGCCATCTCCACCTCTAGGCCCACTGGGCTTGTTTGGTGCTAATAGTGACTCCCTTACTATAACATGGTATCCATCTGAGAAAAATGGAGGATCACCAATCATCGACTACAGCGTTGAAATTAAACAAGAAGGGAAAAAATGGAAGCACGTGGCGACTGTTACGAAGACTAGTGCTAAAATAGAAAAGCTGACTATAAACACTACTTACCAATTTAGGATATGTGCAAGAAATGAGATCGGAACAAGTCTTCCTTATATATCTGACGAAAAAATTACGATAGGAAAGACGTTGTGTAAGTTCTATTTCATTTCCTTGGATTGTTTATTAAAATTTTTAGTGACTGGCAATTTTTTATGAAACATGTTCTGATTTATTTTAGCACCACCATCGCAGCCACAAAACTTTGCTGTAAGAGAAACTACTTCAAGATCAGTGACTCTACAATGGGCTGCGCCAGAGAGTGACGGAGGAAGTGTTGTGACAAGTACGTTAAATTAATTTCTTTATTTATTTAATTAAGGTTCACCAACAGTTGTGATAGGAACATACAAGTAATTGTGTCTTAAATCTAACTGCACAACCAATTACAGGCAAACACCACATGCAAAATGCCCTTTGTAGTTATAAATTTAATTATAAAGACTTGATGTACTTAGATTCTAGACAACTATATTAGATTATATTAAAAACAAATACTAATTACGTCTGACAAACGTCGATATTGAGTCTGCGTGGACGTCAACCAGATCGCTGCGTTCGTTTATGAGTTTGCACATGCGGGGTACCTATAGGTGAATTAGCACCAAACACTGTACGGCGAAGAGGTGGAGCTAAGGGTGTTATAGGTTTGCGAGGGAGTCTACGGGGTACTCTGAAATTAAACTTACTAACCAATTTTGGACAGTCAATGGTGTTATTGAGCAGCTTATATGCGAATCTCAAATCCAAAAGCTCCCTTTGAGCTTCCTGGGTAACATTTTGTAGCAGCCTAGTTTATCAAGGTAGGAAAGATATTTAAAATGCCTTCTTGTGTTAAAAAACACCTAAATGTAGACTTTCTTAGAATTTCGTACATAGGTATTTTATGTTAGCCAAGGTAACTGATGAAATCATATATCATCATCATACAATCATCATATCATACGTAATTCATAACGTAACATCATACCCATAATCCCGGAAGGGTTAAGCAGAGGTGTACCTAATGCAATGGTACATACCTTAGGGGGCGAGCTGATTGCCATCCATCCATCTGGGCATAAATCCAGACTCCGTGGCTGCAACTAACTAACTCTTGATGGAAAAACCCAATAACACTGCCAGATCTAGGAATCGAACCCAGAACCTCATGCTCAGCGCTCGCACTTGCGTCACTAGACCAACGGGATGTCATGAAACATAAAATCTTATTAAATTATGTACTTTTTGACTTAACCATGTTGACAATGAAGTGGCTTTGCCCTCATTTCAGTAATAAATATAAAATTTCTCAAATACTGAGTAAGCCTTCTTCTAGTCTAGTCCATCTAGAATCAGATATTCTCGGTTGACTTCTCAACCGAGACCCCTATTTGCAGAACCGGTGTCTCTATTCGCAATGACTAAATCATTGTGAAAACAGTTAATATGTTAAAAGTTATTAAGGCTAGACACTCAACAAAATTTTAATTTTAGATTACATCATTGAATACAAGACTGCAAAAGCCAAGTCATGGACCAAAGTAATTACTGTTAATGGAACAGTTTATGAACACTGCATTGAAAATATTAAGGAAAAAGAAGAAATAGTCTTCAGGATATCAGCTGAGAACGCTATAGGCGTCAGTTTGCCAGCAGAATCCCAAGGAGTAAGACTAGAGAAACATGCGAGTAAGTAATCATTGCTTGACAGAAGATATTTTACAAACTTTTTTTTTAATTATTTATTTTGATACTACTGATAGCTTCCTGTATCCTGATCTTCGACGCTAGATATATGTTTATTTATATAGATATTTTTACAATCATTAGTAATTTAAAAGTAACGCATTTTCTTATTTTCTATTTGTAGCTGTACCATCACCACCAACAGCTCCACTTGAAATACGATCAGTGAGTAGCAACATTGTGATGACCTCGTGGGGTACTCCTGAATGGGATGGTGGGGCACCACTGTTGGGATACAACATTGCCATACGAGACGTTACTAAAACAATGTGGATGGAGGTTGGAAAAGTGGATGCAAATACACTTAAATTCAATATAAAGGATTTGAGTGAAAATCATACTTACATGATAAGAATATATGCTCGCAACGAAATAGGAATTAGTGAGCCCTTGGAGTCGGATGAACCTTTCAAGGTTATCCCTGGAGAAGGTATGCCTTATTTAAAACATTTGTATTATGTACAAAAGATAGAAACCCTTTGACATTTTCTTGGTATTGATACAGCATGACATTAAACTTAAAATGTTCAAAGGAACTCAAACTCAAAAGAACTTATTCTTTTATGGACACATAATTGTTAAGGAAACAAGAAGATAATTAATTACAATGCTTCCAGACGCGGACGCGGACGAGGAGATTGGCGAGCAGACCGAGATGACGGAGCCGACGTCGTTCAGTACCCAGACGACAACGTCCTGGATGCGTGAACACAACATGGACGCCGACATCCGATCGTACGCGCGAGGCTCGCTCCTCCGGCGCGACGAATACTTCTTCAGAATATGGCACTACGCTAAACAACTCTTCAAGTGATGCGACAACACGTCCGCGCATTCATAAACCTGTGATATTTAACGACAAAAATATTTAAAGTTCATAGTTGGCGGATAGTAATGTATAGATACACTTACTTCAACTAGACAGTGAATCCACCCACAAACTCTGTCATTTTTTTAATTTTATATTATTATGTTTTTTTGTATCGGCATGTAATATTTAATTATTTATTTTAGATAAGGATCAACTATTTATTTATTTAATTTTTCATAATGAAAAAATTTGACTGGTGACATCATTTGAGTCTCATTCAATACTTTTTATGGGAGACGTTTTAAATATAGGTGCAAAATATTTATTCGATAAATTGAGTGAGGCTCAAATTCATCATCAGACAGATTTATTAAAAGATTTAATATAGCAATTGTAAAAATTGTGCCGTGTTTTATTGCTTTTCTAAATCCAATAATAACAACCCAGTTTTCGGTCTAAATATGTCACATACATACATTTACACATCATATTAGTAATTGAGTATAACCAAAGTTGGTATCTGCTTTATGGTACCTACTTACCTTTATTTGTGTAGAACTGAGTTGGACTACTACCAGCTTAAACCACTTGGTGGTATCTTCAGTGTCATGTGGATACGTGTTGGAAAGCAATAGTGCTCCTCTTTTATTATGCTGATGGTACATCCCCGGAGCAAAGGCTTTTATATAATGCTAGCTGTGTGACCTACTTTTATGTGAAATTATTATGAAACTATTACTTCCTTGAATCAAATTTAAGTATTAACAATTTCATTGGTTTACAATTTTTAGCACAGAACTTTAATCCTTTTTCTAAAATAAAAGTAGCCAAAGTTACTACATATAACATCAGCTATCTGCCAGCAAAAGTCTAGTTAAAATCTGTCAGGCCGTTTCAAAGACTAGCCGGAAACCACGCAGACAAAAATTTTAAAAAGCTTTTTACATAAGTAGGTAGGTACTGCATGCAGTTCTTCATTCAGAACTATTATGTCCAATTACTCAACACTAAGTACCTACTGATAACAAGCAAAGACCAGTTTATCCTTTCATGCTTCTAGAAGGTCTAAAGTAGAGGATGTTATTATGGACTATCCCCTTTAGTTTTGCTAAACAGTTCTTCTATAGAACGAATGAGAATATTTGTTCCCACTAGTCCTACGATTTAGGGTGATACAAAATTGTAGAACCAATGCTAGTGGGACCAAATATTCCCATTTGTTCTATTACACAATTCAACTTTAAAACGAATGGGGTTCTTGTTCTCACTAGTACTATGTTTTGTCGTATGTCATACGTATTCACATTGTGCAAAACTCATACTAATGCGAATTTAGATTTTCGCTTTAGATTTCCTAGTAGTATATGTATTGGCACAAATAGGCCTCAGGTAACTGTGCAAGTTTACACTTGAAGATTATGTAGTAGAAAATTGGCAAGGACAAGTAGGATTATGCGAAATAATTATAGTATAGTCTCACAAACTACTAAGAGGCCAGAATCATGAAGGTATTGTATATACTTAATAGGGATCTTACAATCAATTCATTTCGAGTTCATGCAGCATGCAATTCAGATAGGACTTCTTCATGATTCTGGCCTCCTGGTAATTTTCCTGGGGCTTATCGTACCAATATACTATTAGCAAATTCAAAGAGGAATAAATTCGCATTAGAGCGAGTTTTGCAGAGTGTGAATGTACGAACTACGCCAAAACGTAGTACTAATGAGAACAAAAACCCCATTCGTGTTAAAGTAGAATTGTGTAATAGAACAGTAGAACAAATGAAGTTTTGGTCCCACTAGTTCTACGATTTATTTTACCTAAAGATTTATATCTATTACAGTTTTTCTTGTTTTAGAGTGTTTTACAAGTCTAGCACTCAAAGACAAGTAAAATATAGATTTTTATTTAAAGCGCTTCTTACTTTCTCGGGCATATATATTTTTTTATTTTGTGGCCATGTCTAAACCATAATCACACATCAAAACTCACAGTTTAGATGTGTGAATATGGATTGATTATTTCTCCTAAATAAAAATCAATATTTTCTTTGTATTTGAGTGTTACACTCTTAAAACACTCAAATACAAGAAAAAATGTGATAGCCAGCTTAAATCGTAGGACTAGTGGGAAAAATATTCCCAATATTCACTATTTTAAGGTTTCACGGTTTATGACTAAACTAATACTGTCAATTTCGGGATATTGTCTTTCTCGTGATTGGTATTTAGTTTGAGCTGCCGATATTTTAACACTGTTGTTAGCGCCTTGATCGCGGGTTGTCTGGAAAATAAGGGTGTCTGTTAGGAGCTGAGAAATTTGTCTACCCTCTTTCTTTGTCTTTTGCTACGCGCCCTACTGGAACTCGACACTAAGGGCTACCGCACATTATAGACAAGACTGTCTTTATACAGACAATTACTGCGACACACATTGAGCGAGACAGACTATGTATTCTCGATAGTCTTGTCTATAATGTGCGGTAGCCCTTAGTCACGGCAAAACACACTCTCAGTATCACCAGGTTTTATGGAGTCTTTATTATGATGCCGGTTGCTACTTTTGAGCATACCTACTCAAAACTGGATTCCACGTACTTGACAATATGAAGCCCCCGATGATCCCCTCGATTGGCCTTTTTGGGTTTCCTTAGTTCAATTTGCTTCTCTTGTCAGCCTTGGTACCAAAGCGAAAACGAAACACAAAATTGTAAGCCACAAGCACTTTCAGAACCAGTTTAAATAGAAATTTCACCAAACTTAAAGTTTTTAAAGTTGTGTTTATTAGAATTGGCGGCTTCAATTCAAGGCCTGTCAAGATGAAAAATGTCAGTTGAATGACAGAGATGCAGTTGTGCCAACCTTAGCACTTTTATGCCCGGGATTCACGAGGCTTGTTTTTCAAAGCTAAGGGCAAGAAACTTACATACTAACTGGAATGAGGACGGGCAAGCCAAGAAACGTTCCGAGCGAGAAAGCTTCAAGAGTGGATGTTGTCTCTTTCTAATAGGGTGTCCAATAATCATACTAACTCTTGAGACAGTTTAAGAGTAGCTGTTATTTTATTATTTAATGATGATGACCTGCAACTGCAAATAGCTTCAAGAGTGGATGTCATTAACTTTTTATGTTAACTTTTAAATGTATGTCTGTACCGTCCAGTTGCAAATTATCCATTTTGTAACCTGTCTAACCAGACGACTTTTTTATTCGGGGATTCGAGGACTCCGTTAGTATTATATATTTTTTCAGACTTAGTAAATCGCATATTCAAGTTATGACTGTTTACCTATAATGTTTTAGTAACATTCGCCAATATTTATTTTATATTCCGAAACCATTCATTTTCACTCGCAGCTCGCCAAATGGATTCTTTTGCTGGAGAAGCATGGAAAAATCCTTAAGACACGGCATGGTGCGGCGGACTCTTTTTTCTTCAATATTTGTATTTAAAAAGAAAACTAGGTACTACCGAAACCATGTGCGATGTCCGATGTTTCTAATTTATAAAATATACTTTTGATTACTATGTACGACAACGGTGTTCGAAACTTCGAACTTACTTACTTAATTTATTTGGATATTTCCCGTTTGTCAATCTAAAACTTGGTAACCCTAGTCGTAATAAACAAACAAAGTTAAAAAACTTCCCTAAAAAACGAAATTCCACATCCAGCAAACCCTTACTACTACTACACCCCTTCAAACAACACAATTTTACCATTTTTAAAGCGGTTTATTTCACTTATATACAATAAAAGTACTTAAGGCGCTCTAAGCAGCCAATGTTTAGGTTTTTGCGGAGGTGAAGCAGGGGAAGCGGCGCGGCGCGTAGCTCCGCCCACTACAGCCCCGCTGACGTTATCGGCAGCGCGTGGCCTTATACTGGCGCGGTACCGCGGCGCATTCTAGATCCAGGGATTTTTTAAAAACCCGCGATTCCGGGATCGATAAATTTAGTGTTATGTTGCGTCTTTTGTGTGTTAGGTTTTGTTTTCAAATAATATTTCAGATACATTATTAATAGGATCGTAGCTTATGTGGTGTCTGCCTACCCCCATGATGGGAAAAAGGCATGACTTTATGTATTTATGTATTTTACAAGCCGCTTCTATAGTTTTGTAAGCAGCAACTATTTGCAGGTAAATACCTATGCATCCGATTATCCGACCTCTGAAATGACTTACAATTTATGAGTAAAACATTATTTTCTTTACATGGTGATAAAAATCTTTAGGCTTGAATTATAATAATAACTAGCTGATGCCCGCGGCTACGGCCGCGTGATTGTCAATACTTCCTTATTTGAATCGGGTTTTACGAATACTTTACAGACGTGATGGGTATACATATTATAGATCATCGAGTACTTACCTAAGTATGAGAATTTATCGAGAAGTAGTAAGTATTTAGAGGGTATGTTAGGGATGATAAAATAAAATAGCAATTGTGATTATAAAATCTTTTTTACACATAGTACCTACCTACATCTAAATTTATGTTTAGAAATCAAACCATTTCTGCTTTCTCCTATCAGTGATACATAAATCTTTTAAATTGCAATCAATTATAGAACTATGACTGGATTTTTTTTGAAGTTGCTGTCTGAAGTCGGTACATCATGATATTTACAATTCTTCGACCCTGTATATTGGTAGGTATGAATTTTCTTGAGAATCTGTTTCAAACAAGGTGCTCGTCTTCGGTGGTTTCTCTAAAAAAAAATCAGATAAATGGGTTATCTTAGCAATATGTAAAGGTAAATGTTTTTGTTAGTTCGTATTTTAATCGCGCTGAAATGAAGTCAAAACCTCAACTTTAGATTAATAGGTGGGTATGCAACCGATTATCCGATCTCTGATAAATAAAACCCAGAATATTATTTAGGAATTTAGTAGGTACCTATATAACTACTGAAATATATACAGGGCGGAATTTTTCAATGCCACCTGGAGCGAAAGTACTCGAAATACTGGAGATAGCAATTTTACTCAAAAGAAACATAAAAGAATGTTTCTTTTGAGTAAAAAAAAAACAAATTGAATTCGTAGATTTTCGAAAACGGTGCGACGCCGCCGCCGGAGCGCATTGTGTGACATGCCACAGATATTTCTATGTAAGACGACGCAGCGACACCGCTCCAGCGCCGCACCGCCGCCGCACGCATCGTGTGGCCCTTAGTGGTCGCCGACGCCGCCGCGCGCCCCCGTGATAACAATCATAATAATATGTATTGTTTTGTTTACTTATGTCGCTACTTATCAATCCAGAAATAAGTATGTTTCAGATATTGAGGAAATACATACGACCACATAGTATTACGATGATAATAATAATTGTAATTATTTACAGCAAAGGGTGATGAATCTACACGTTCCTACTCACACGTCGACACATTCCAGTATGAACTGATCTCGCGTTGTATATACTTGTCGTACAATACGAGATCAGCTTATACTGGAACGTGTCGTCTATAATTCAATTTTTTATACTTACTCAGATGCAGTATTTTTATTTTTGTTTTATTTTTCCGTTTTCTTGTACCAATCACAGTAGCACTTTATTTCTTTTATTTCCCATTGTTTTGTTATTGTTATTATCACACACGCACAGAATCACGTATCAGTCCCAAATATAACGAAACTCATAAACTAAAGTGTCCAATTATGACACAAAAACCGTATAAAAACAAAAACAAAAAAAAAAGTGTAAGTTTTTACGAAATAACTTATTTTGATAAACGAATTTACGTAATGCTGGAGCGCTGCATGCGCGACGTGACCTCTCTCTGTAAGAGTTAGCCGCAGACTGGGCGTGTCTTTAGCAAGCGCGCGACAGTAGTGCATCGCTGTAAGCAAATAAGGTTGAAAATGGCGATGCGTTTGATTTTAGTTGAACCTCGTGTCCGCCAATATGAAACATATTTCGTAGTTTTAATTTATTTAAAAAAAAAAGTACGCCGTTATGTTAAAATATTTTTACATAACTCTTTAGTCGAATGAATTTCCTATTTGATAGTTTAAAAAAATTGGACAGTTATCGCTCTAAATATTGAGTATTTCGAGACGAAAAAGTTTTTTCGTGTTCTTTCTTGCGATTTTTTTTCTCAAGATTCTGGATTCTTTTTTGAAAATATTTTTGCAAAAGTCTTTAACTTATACATTTGACTACACACCGTATTTTTTTTGGGCTTGTAATATGTACCAATACGGCTAACTCTGCGACGAAAAAGAGGACGTTTTTACGCTGTCCCGATAAGGGTAGCGTCTTAAATGACTTCAACGCGAAAATGTATTGGCCATATTGTTTACATCGGTGACAAGGCAAGACAGGGACACCATCCACCTTTGTCGGTTTCTCGCTCGGAACGTTATGTTTTTTTTCTTTCCTATTGAATCCATTGTACAAATTTAAACTCTAAGCTTTTGAGATAGGGTTTTTTTTTATTATTTTTTTAGCATTTTGTTCGTACTCATTCCAGTTAGTATATGATTTCCTTGGCTAAGGGCTACCGCACACTATAGACAACACAGCAGACAGACTATGTATTTCTCGCTCGCATTAAATAAGGGGTTTATAGCATTTAAATTACTATACTCTTTGGTCTAAAGACAGTCTTGTCTATGGTGTGTGGTAGCCCTAAGATAGCAAGCCAGCATAGCACATGCTAGTGATGTACATATATCATGACAGTTAATTTTAAGCCAGTACCCTTGTAGTGATTAGGTAAAATCACGTCCATTAAATTAGTTAAGGTGGATGCTCCAGGGTAGCCCGCGAAATTCAAATTTTCTTAAGTTTTTTGCAATTTGCAGGCCAGTGCTAGGTTGTATGTTGATTAAAATATTGCTCGCGACTGTAAGACGTATGTAGTTATAGAATTACTTTTTCAAGGTCAAACTCATTCCTGCACCTTTATGCGCTTAGAGGGTTGTATTTATTTTGATGATTATAATTCTATAGCTACATACGTCTTACAGTCGCGAGCAATATTTTAATCAACATACAACTACACGTGGACATTTGTTATTGCAGTTCTCGGCTCAAAAACATCCTCGCCTACGGCTCGGGTGTTAATTTCGCCTCGTATGCAATAATAAACTTTCTTCACATGTATCAAAATGTATATTTTCAATACACTTCCTCGAAACGAAAACGGGTTCTTTTCGCACTAAGATTAGATTCAATATGCAATGTATTTCACACATGTGCGTTTTTTTCATTATCTCGTGTGCGGGAAAAAAAAGCCACAGAAAACTATACTTCATACGAAGTTCAAATCGATTCAATGCCTATAGTCAGAGGTGAATGTTTTTTTTATTTCGGCAAAGCAATATGCGTCTGAGGCGTCAATATGTTTTGATTATTCAAATTGTGTTTGTAAATAGAATATCATAGATAAACGATTATTTAAAACTAATATTTACTTTTAAAAACAAATTAACATTACTTTATTTGTGTTCTGAATTGAAAAATATAAATTAAATACGGAACCCTAAAAACTATTTTTTATATTAGGCTGTTTACCGGCTTGATACCTTTGCCTCTCCTTTAACCTGGCGAAAACAAAGCGCGGAAAAAAATAAAAAATAAATCATTTCATGACAAAAATATTTTTCTTCTTCTTTTTTCCTTTCCTTGTCAGGAGTATGGAACCTTAAAAAGGAATGAACGTAAATCACAATATTTGATTATGATTTGATTGTACCTATCCCACAATTACCATTTAGTTTTTTTGGCTTTAGGAAAAATTAAGAAAATTAAAAGATGAATCAGTCATTGTAAGTTTTACTGACTCTGATTCTGACGGTCTGAGATTTACTGGACCTTTCCTGGGAACCTTCTGGTTACGGAGATATTGTTCCATCGTTATTTCACTTTTTTTTTTAATACCGTCATGAGTCTCGTGACCACTGTAATAGCTTAGGCACAAGGCATTTCGTGCGATACGCGCGCTCCCGTAAACAACGATTTTCGATATTCCTTAATACCTATAATAATCCAAAGTATTAAGACCTAAAAAAATTACAACTCCAAACTTTCTACTGTCTATAATTTTCAGCTTGAAATTGATGTGACTCGAAGGCCCCGGACACGACGTCAGCGGGAGCGGGGTGGTGGTGGCAGCGGCGCGGGGAGCGGCGCATTCCAAATGCAGACGTTACCGGCAATCTGTATAATCCGGTATTCTAAACAATACTTAGGCAATGTATAGAATTAGAATACCGAAAACGTTTAGGTAATGTGTGAAATATTATTTATTTTATACTTTGCCTATGTATTCTATACAATACCGAATGCGCAGCCGGTAATGTGTGTAAAAGAGAGGTGACGTGCGGGCAGGCAGACAATAAACGTGTTGCGTTTACTGTGGTAACAGAAAGGTGCATTATAGGTGGTGACAAGGAACCCTTATAGTTTCACTATGTTCGTCTGTCTGTCCGAGGTTTTGCTAAGAGACCGTTAGTACTAGATAGCTGTAATTTTGTAGAGGTGTTTATTGACAACGCCGACAAAGTGGTAAAAAAAAATTTTGGAAAATATTTTTTTTAGGGCAGCTCCCCTACATGTGAAGTGGGGATGAAATTTTTCGTCGTCTACCCCATAATGAAATGACTTGGGTTGCTAGTACTACTTTTCGATTTAATGCTCCATTTACGAAATATTAAACTATAAAGTGCTGTTCCAGTTGGGCGCCCCCCCTCCCCCCCCCCCTCTAAAAGCTAAACTGAAGGATTGAAAAATCTGGAAAAAATCATGATGATAGTGCATTTCATGAACTTTAAAGGAAAAATATAGCGGCTACGATAACTTTATTAGTTAAGCAGTAATACTCGTTGAACTAAGGTGTTGGATAATTTTGTAGCAAATACAAAATCCTTAGAATAAATCCTATAAATTTACTTAGATAGTAGAAGTAGTTGCTTGTTCATAACGGGTGAAGACTTTCATTGAAAAACAAAATCTAAAATATAACGGGCTACTACGGAACCCTACACTACGCGTGGCCCGACACGCACTTGGCCGGTTTTTAAAGATTATTTTATTGATTATAAAAAAAGTTAAGTACGACTAAAAAGTTTTCATGTCATAAATGTATAATATTATTTCGTTTCAGCCCTATCTTTTTGAGTGCAGTAATTCTTAATTCTTCTGCAGAAAAATGCCTACCCTTTCATAAAGATTATTTTAGGAGCACTCTAACTGTTCATTTTAATAAAGTTGATTTTAAGTAATAGGTAGAACATGTTTCATTTGCCCGTCTTTTTATAGGTAGGCCGGTTAACCTTGATAAATATAGACCAAAATCTACTTTAAGTACATATATATTGCCGGTGGATCAGCAAGTACTCTAAAAATCCCTAGGAATTGTATTCATAACCTAATCGCCAAGCGGTTGGTCGACTCTTCACGTGACCAGAGGGCGGGCCTATTTTTTGGCCAAAGAATCAGCATTGCCATCCAACGTGGCAATGCTGCCAGCCTTCTGGACACTTTTCCTGTTGACAGCGATGTGGACGAATTTCTTGACGCCCTGTAACCGTTTTGTTACTTGTACATATTTTTATTATTACTTAGAGTTATAGTTTGTATAAAAGTAGTGTAATTATTTAAATAAACTTTACCTAGGTAAAGTATGTTATGGACAATAATATTCATAATATTTAATACATTGCCTGAATGCCCTAGGTATTCTATACATAGCCTAGGTATTGTACAGAATACCTACCTGAGTTATACAAATTTCCGATAACACATACATTTATATAGAACTGGCCTCTAAGTCTGCGGCGCGGGGTGCGGGCGGCGAGCGGCGCACGAGCGGTGCCCGCGCGTCTGCATTGACGTAGGAATTTACATCCTCTTTTGCCCACAATAAATAAAACTTAGGGAAGGAATTAGTATCAAAAAGATGTTGTTGTCGTTTAGACATTTCGTTCGCGAACAAAGATATCAATTTCTCGTTTCACAACACTACGCCGCCGCGCCGCTCTAGCGCCGCGCGATCTGCCCGCTGGCTTCGAGATCGGGTACAGCGTTGCCGCGCCGCCGCCGGCCGCCGCCCCGCTCCCTCTGACTTCGTGTCCGATGCCTAAATGTAAATT
This sequence comes from Xestia rhomboidea, assembly GCA_963853795.1. NCBI lineage: Eukaryota > Metazoa > Arthropoda > Insecta > Lepidoptera > Noctuidae > Xestia > Xestia rhomboidea. The sequence continues at coordinate 21,572,450 of OY970756.1, read as the reverse complement.
CGAAATATCCGTTAATTAGTTCATGCTATTTCGTTCGCATCCGTCACGTCAAACGTCTGCAATTTGCTACTACATCCGCATCAGCGTTCATCGCTTAGCGGTTCAATCTACGTTTACTAACAGCATCGCGGGAAGGAAGCTAATGTGAATCAAACCTCTTTATAGTAGTGGACTGGGCCACGGATTCGGAATTGCTGTTTCAATTATATGTTCAAAATATTCTTGTGTTATTTCTATTGTTGCAAACTTTTCAATCAATGGCTTCTAATAACGTTATGATTTAAGGATTCGGACGAAGTTACATAGTACTCTTTATATGAATATACTGGATTACGCCTATGATGTCATCACACTGACTGACTCGATTTACTTCAATTCTTTTCACTTTCAATCCAACTAGCTTCTGCCAGCGGCTTCGCCCGAGTGAAGTTTGATAATTGTCCCATGGGATCTTACTACCAAGATAAAAAAGTATCCTATGTATTAATCCAGGTTAAAAACTATCTGTGAGCCAGATTTCATCGCAATCCCTTCAGTAGTTTTTGCGTGAAAGAGTATCAAACATCCATTTATCCAGACATCGATACTCACAAACTTTCGCATTTATAATATTAAGTAGTAGGAAGTAGAATGTAGCGAATTCAACATCGGAACTTTCTTCATCGATTATATTAATGGCGAGTGATAATTACGTCCTTCAAATTAGACTCACTAAGCTTTCGCTTAGTTCTTTCTCGTGCACAGGACGATAATTAGCTTATATCTATATTAGCTTAGTTTAAGCTTCGGCTGTGGTATAGCTATAGTCGGACTGCCAGTCTGTAACCCGCTTAAACAGTTATATGTAGATGCGGATGTTAATTGTTTAACTCAACTTCAGTTGGATCATAATCATTAAATTTTCGCTTAGAACCCATTTTCCTTTCTTTTTCTTTATAGAAGCCTACTGCCCCACTGCTGGGCAAAAGCCTCCTCCATGGCATTCCAACACTGTTTACAATTTGCCCTCTCCAACCAAAGTCCAGATCGTCACGATCACGACAGCGTTTTTTGGGCCAGCCTCGGTTACGACGCCCATCTTCAGGCACCCACTGTGTGACTATCTTCGCCCATCTGTCCGGCTTCATCCTAGAAACGTGACCTGCCCAATCCCATTTCAGCCTCGCAGACTTATCGCCATTTTACTTTAATAAAACCTTTTTAATTCTACTTTTATTTGAAGCCCAGTGACTCATGTCTAAAATGTTGTTGATCACTTTGTTTATTTTCCCGATGACATCGTCCACAGCTCCACATCATCGGGATACCTGCATGATAATTGCCGAAGATACCAACAACATGTTGCGATCGTCGATCCACTGTCAGTTGTGGCAGTCTTGCTGCATAATATGAGTTGTTCATTGTTATTATGAAGGTACACTGTGTAAATGAAATAATGCAACACCTCGGACAAGCAGGTAATTTTTATTTATTTATGATTCCAGACTCTTTCAATACATTGAGCTTAATACAAAGTAGATAGAATGGGTTTACATATGGGTTCCCTACTCTTAACATACCTAATGCTATTTATCAAAATAAGCGTTTTGCTGAGTTGACATCGCCCGAATATCAGTAATTGGGCGGAGTAAACTTAGCAATACGCTTTCATCAAAATTTAAAATAAACGTTACCCAGTGTGTAACAGAATATGCATTACAATTCTTTTTGTAACATGTGGTATATTCAGCAAATCAACAATTTAAAAAAAAACTGGCATGTGGAGGGCGAGGGACATTTAATTGGGAAGTCAAAATAAACAATCACCATATTAAGTACTTATTTATTTATTAATCTTAATACTAAAGAATTATTTTGATTTACCAGCATTAATAAAGGGAATATGTAGGTACTACTTAACATTAACTAGTGTTCGCACAATTCAATATTAAGAGATAAATTGTACTGTTACTGTATCTAATTATAGGTTTAGAGTGTTTGTAAGAAACGATTTAAAAGTGTTCACTATTTTGGCACTATTGCATAAACAGATGCACCAAGACAAATGCAAAAAGAAAGTTCAATCATAATTCAAGAGACAGTAAATCTTATTGACGATTTCGGCGACCTGTAAAAAGAAAAACATATATTAATTGTTTAACCGATCCAGTTAAAAGATTTCTTAAACTTTAACAAAGGAGGAATAACGAGGAATCGCTTCACACCGATGCGCGATGCTGTTAGTATACCAATACAATAATCACAGGTATTGTAAATACCGCAGTTAGTAGTAAACACAATCGGTACTGGAATGTCATAGTTGGACGCATGCCAACACAAAGACAATACCCGAGAGGCTCACGTTGACAAACGACAACAGTTAATGAAACACCCGGTTAGAATGCAAACTACTATGTGAAGCTGAAATATGTGGTAGGTATGTCTCAGAATTGGAAGATTGCATGACAAATGGGTACATATATGAAACTAAAATATCGGAACGGACCTATTATTGTTAATTAATAATTAATGAGGGGGGTAACAAACCTTTCTTACCCTTGTCTTTGGAGGTCTTGACCTGCTTGTTCTTGTTGCATTTCTTAGTTATGCGCCTACTTTGGTCGCAACTAGAATCGCTATTAGCCTTCAGCATATCAGTTCGGGACATCTCGCCGTTGGGGCTGCATTCGCTCCAAGAAGACTTCTCATAGCGGCATGCTACACAAACACAAAATTATCATTTTTATGGCCGTTGTTGGCGAGCAAAGGAGTAGTAGATACAGAACTACAGACGGACAGCACTCAATTTACATTTGAAATAACCTCTCATTTTCTACGTAACTCCTACTAAGCTTTGTAATAAGTAGGTACTATCGAGGACACTCCCGCCTGATCACCAGTAAGCTAATTTTTGCTTGCACTTAAAACATGGAAACGCTCTCTATCCCCGCCCCGCCTGACTTTATAATAAATAATTAATGAAAAAAATACCGATTGGCGACACATGCCAAACGAGAGTTATTGTTATTTTGCGCGCCAAAGTTGACGCTTTCCTAATAGGCCTAAAGTTTAAGGTGGAGTGTGGCTCGGCGCCTCCGCATGATTTAAGCGAAAAAAAAATTAACTGATCAGGCGGAAAAGACCACGACTGTACCTATTCAAATGTCCAGCAGATGGCGTTATAATAATGTATATGAGTGCTCAAGGGTAGTTTTAGGATGCAGCGAGATCTGTAGATGATGCCCCTTGACCCTCAGAATATACAAAACTACCTTTGGCGCTCCTTGTCACCAGCTCCAAGATCGACCGATCCTCCAGCTCTGTCCCAGGTGCTCGGCATTATAATATGATAAAAATGCGCTTTCTAAATAGGGTGCGCATACTTGTCTACTTGAGCATTCAATAAAAAAGCGGCTAAGTGCGAGTAAGACTCGCCCATGAAGGGTTCCGTAGCAGCAAGTAACATAATATACAAGTTCTTGTAATTCGTTGTAACTTTGATCGATGTTTTAATGATAGTGTATTTTTTTAAATTAAGTTATTGATAAGTACAATAAAAGGTAAATTGCGGTTTACGATTTATGACGTATTAAAAAAAACTACTTACTATATCTCGTTCAAACCAATTTTCGGTGGAAGTTTACATGATAATGTACATCTTATTTTTTTTTTAGTTTTATCATTGTCTTATTTTAGAAGTTTCAGGGGGACACATTTTACCACTTTGGAAGTGTCTCTCGCGCAAACTATTCATTTTAGAAGACCTATCCATAGATACCCACACGTATGTGTGTGACGAAAAAAAAATATTGAGTTTCAGTTCTAAGTATGGGGAACCCCCAAAATTTATTGTTTTTTCCGTAGCCAAATGGCAAAAAACGGAACCCTTATGGATTCGTCATGTCTGTCTGTCTGTCCGTCCGTATGTCACAGCCACTTTTTTCCGAAACTATAAGAACTATGCTGTTGAAACTTGGTAAGTAGATGTATTCTGTGAACCGCATTAAGATCAATAAAGTTTTTTGCCATTAGGCTACGGAACCCTAAAAAAGGTAACCTCCTTATTTTTACTTCCCCAATAGTTTTTATCAAAAGTACTGTGTCATCGTGTGATAACTTCGTAAACATTTCTGAATGTTGCCGGAACGGCAGCCAGCCGTCTGAAAGAGCGAACGTTTGGCATTTCAGACTCTCTTCGCTTTAAAACTCGCTTCTTTGAACAAACTTGGGCGTGTTGACCAGTTTGGTGAAACTGTTTTCAGTTCTATTTTAGGAGAAATTTCGCTTTTCTGAATTTATTTTTATGTGAAGCGTATCTACACAACGTAACATATCGAAAGTGGATAGAAGACAGTTATTCTTTTGGATTATTTATATTCAATGCCTAAATATTGAAATGGCGAGATGAGTTAGACTTTAAGGACTGCAACCTAAAAGTTTGCCCGGAAATCGAGGAAATTTGGAAAAAAGGAATGCATCCTGCTAAGTGACACGCACCTTTCTTGCATTTCTTCTGGATAGTCTTGATGCTTTCGCAGCTGGCAGGGTCTCCTTTCTTCAGGGTTAACTTTCTGGAGCGCATGTTGGTTTTGGAATCGCATTCGCTCCAAGCGCCTCGAATGTAGCGGCAAGTCTCTGTGTTGTTGAAATTGCGTTATTAGATGTACTTATATGTATAAACAAAAGAAAAAAAATAGATTTTATGTTTCCAACTTATTTTGTAGATATTAATCGGTATTTTGAAAATATAGGTTCCCATTAGTTAGCTAGGTACTCATTGAATTTTTTATAGGTATCTAAGTTTGAGCGAGATCCCTCTAAATTACGATCAGGTAGTTTTATTTATTTATTTACCTGGAATAATTAATATTAACATTATGAATTAGCAGACCTACAAGTACCTACAACCGTCTTTGGTTACTGAAACTGTAGTCAGTAAGTATAGAAAATGTGTTTACGTGACTTTTTACAAGTTAGGTAGGACTTTTACACTCCATTACCCCGTAAACCTATTGATTCATCTAGGTACCTACTTCCGTTATCTCTTAAATTCTCTTACCTTTACAAAGTTAATTGAACTAATAATAATTTGGATCTATCAAAACAATCCATTCAAAACAGATTGGTACGATCTTACAATATCGGACTCCTTATAACTCAACGACCAAAGTTTTAGAACGTTTGACAAAAAAAACGGAGTTTAGAATGCATCCCAACAAAACATGTGCAGATGGGGCACAGACAGCGACCCGAGGGATTTATTTTGAGCTGTCTGGATGTAGGGTAGGAATACAAATAAAGAAAACAAAAGACCTCGATGAATATACCTACGACATCTTCGCGTCGTTAACTTGTACCTAAATAGTTAAGATATTGCTACCCACCTACTAAACAGCTATAAACATTTTATCATCACGTTCGTTCATACGAAAACACAGAAAATTTTGTAAGATATTTGAAAAGACAACTTAAGATCTTCTTGCCGGTTCTTTTTCAAAGGAACGTGTATTTAAATGCCTAGTTCCTACTTACTCGACATTATTTTCGAAAGTTCCTTTCAAATTCTTTTACGAATAAACAATTGAATTGAGTGCAAATTCGGAAAACCCAACAGCAGAATGCATTGATGTTGAAAAATACCACGAGTTAAAACGTTTGTTTTACAAACGCAACATTTTTTAGTGCACAATTGAACATATCGAAAGCGTTCCAATTTTAAATTAAAAGGAATAAATAACTCAACATTTCTTTGGAAATGAAAACCATTTAAGTATAGCTGGAATTTGTAGTAAGCATCCGATACGAACGGTTGGTTATTTAAATAGTTTATCAAGAATTACTGAAATATAATGCATCTGCATCGGAAGCGAGTTTAGTTTCGTGCGTTCTAAATACTAACCTCTATTTTTAGCGCCCCTCTCGCTGCGTATGAGGACCTCGTGGTCGCTCTCTTCCCATACCTCACCTTCGGCGGAGACCACGGCTGCCGAGAGTAGGATCAGCCCAGCCACCAGGCGCCACACGTACTTGGCCTAGGACAAACAAAACAACGATCACTACGTAGGTACTTATCTACGACATCAAGGGAAAAATATTGACGGAACTAAAATGTCGCCGGGCCTCCACCAAAACATACTGAACCATCGCACGCACTGACGCATAGCATCTTGTAAACCATATAAAAGGAACGTAAACAAATGAACAGTCAACCTATCGATGTTAGTTAGCAAGAGTTCACGTGTTAAGAATTTATTCGAACAAAGACTTATAGCAATAGATATGATGTAGCAGCGATAACTGGCGGTGCTCAGTCAATGACTTTAATTGTAACTCAGTCATGGCGCCCGCTAAAATTAACTGGATGTCTCAGAGGTCACTACCCAGTGCCACTGCGATAGTCCAGCCGTTATACAGTTTGAGTCATTTGTTGTGCCTACTGTTGACAATCATTCCTTATGGCTCTTTACCGCGTCTATAAATAGGCCAAACACTCAGTAACAGCTGTGAGTTACTATTTTTAATCACCATTGTTGAATTAATTATGTAAGATAACATGATGGTGTTTGTGAATAATTTGAATAGAAATGATAGAAGTAGGTCCATTCATCAATTATATCAAATTAGTTGTTTAGTAGCCATAGTTGGCACGAACTGAAGACGCGATATCACTGCCGACTTTCCGGAGTTAACGCACACAAACAAATCTGTACCCACCCCCACCGTCCCTCTCTGATTGTAGCGGGATGCTGCGCACTCATTTCATTTATATTATGTAACCAATTTAAATATTCCCTATATATTTTTGAAAAGATAGCATATTTTCAACAACTCTAATTCAAATTCGATCAAAGTAAATACCGACGATCACTTAAAAAAACAACAAAAGAAAAATAGATACTTAATTAAATTTAAAAGAAAATAAATTAAATGAATAACAACGTACATAATTTATTTGATCTACATTATGTTTGCACTTCTGTATATTTTCTGTTGCACAAAGAAATGCTTAATTCTGGTAAAATATATTATATTTTTCCACTTTCGCTCATAAAAATTAATTTAGGAACCTTATTAATTACATTGTAGGAAAGCGGAGCGCAGGATGCACAACAAATGAATCCAATGTGCTAAAAGTTGAGATGATGTTAATTGCTGGTTGGGCAAGCTTACCTCCATGACTGGTAGTGTAGTATCGCGGGATCGGAGCGCGGGCGGGGGTCGCGGACGAGGTGCTGCGGCGGCGGGCGAGCAGCGAGTGGCGAGCGGCGGCGGCGCGCCGGGCGGGACCGCGGGCTCGCGGGCCGGGGACACGCAGGACGCCTGCCTATTGATCTGCCTCTTGGGCTCTTGCACCCGGGACCACCTATACACTCGCTAGTCAGTCCTGTACGCATATTCACACCCCCTCCCCTCTCGAGCCGATCTCTCTATCTGCGGCTAGGCAAGATTTATTGCTTTTTCCGGGAATAGCCGGATTTCCTCCGGTATGATACGGCGTCAAACTTTTTGCGTCGGGATGCAGATTAGCTTTTGTATGGATCTAACATTCGCTCCTATCTAATGGTAAATATTTATGAACCCTGGAATCACGGACATACCTACTTGCTTATTTGTAATTATCGCACTTAACTTTTATTTCTCTCAAAATACCCTTCTACTTACGTACGCAGTTCTTCTCATTTTCAATAAGTTTGGTCATATTAGTTTATTAGGGAGTTAATTAGAAACTAAAAACCTATTTTTGCTTCCCACTAACAATTTCGATGAGCCTCAAACCATTATAGACAATCGCCAGCCATTCCATTCTTAAAATCGTCGAGATGAAACTGTTTAGGAACTAAAAATATCTATCATTGATGAACGTGCTTCAGGCGTGGCGAATTAGCGATACGTGTCAAGTGCGATAATATTTTTTTGGCCTTAACTTGCATCTAGCTAGCATAGGGCTGCCATACGTTCTGGTACACTGGGACAGACATGTCCTAGTTTAGAACATTTTGTCCGTGTCCCGGACCAGTACCGGATTTAGAGGTCTGGAGGCCTCGGGGCAACAAAGGAGTGGAGGCCCCCTGGCCCCAAATTATTTTCCAAATATAATGGTCAATTTTTTTCAGTCGAGTTTTCCAATAAATAATTTATTGTGGAACCAAGTAGAGATGCTTTAATTATTTAACAAACATATAAATATAATCGGGAACAAGAATTATCTGAAAATTAGGTGTTGTCAGCCTCTTCCGAGCTTTTTCGCCGAAAAATCGTTGATGATTTCGCTGAACACCAGTTCCCGAAGTAAATCACTTTCAATGCTCAGAAGAGAAAGCTTTGATAGATGGTTATGTCCCATCGTGGTATGAAGCCTTTTTTTATAATTTTCGTTTTTGAAAACGAGGGCTGATAGTGCAATTTGATACCATAAAAACCAACACGTTCTCAATGCAATTTTAAGGTTTGGGAATGTAGCTCTAAAATTTTGATCTTCATGAATTTGGTAGTAAAATAAACACTGTTTTAAGCTTTCACGGTTCATAACTATACTTAAAATGTCACTTACGGGATATCTTCCGTGAGTTGACCCGCGATCATGGCGCTTGCAACAGCGTCGAAATATCGGGAGCTCAAAAACAATAAATAATCACGGAAGATATCCCGTAAGTGACATTTTAAGTATGGGTAGTTAAATAGTTCCAGAGATTGGTCTTTTCCATAGTCCTTTTTGTGAGTCGATCAAAGACACAAATTGAACCAACTCATTACCAAGACTAGGTTCTAAATCATCCTGATAGGCTTTCACTAATGCCTCTGGTGCAGCGTGCAAATTTGCAGCATCCTTTTTCTCGATGTGATTAAGAAATCCAAATCTCGAACGTACAGCTTCATTGGCATTCAATCTTTCGGTAAGAGAAACACATAGCTGGTCGACCACTGGGATAAAGGCGGATACTTTGTATTTCTTCTTCGGTGACAAATTTGCTGTGCGGTGCTTTCTCGTAATCGAGCGGATTCAACCTCACGTTTCTCGTTCATCTGGTCCTGGTGTGTGATTGTACCTACGTATTCGTCAATTCGAGATATTTTTCTGGGGAGCTTCCTCGTATTTATCAAACTCGTTTCTTTTGGATTTACTGTGTTTTACCCCTAAATCCGGCCCTGTCCCGGTAAATAAGTGAGTTGTCCTGGGCCTATCAGAATCGTGAAATTCGTGAAACCAGATAGTTAATAAAAAAAAAAAACTAACAATAAAAACCTCCTTTCAAACCCTGACCTCTACGAAAAAATCTCTTCATAAACCCAGAAAGAAGCCTTCGAAAAATGTATCTTATCCCTACAGTTAACCCTACTTCTATTACAAATATCCCGATCGTCATTTTTATGACAGCCCAGCTGGCAGCTAGTTGATGAGAATCAAACCTAATCAGCACAAACATTTTGCTGACTGGTTGACAAAGTCATATCAAGATTAGTGATTGGTGCTTTAGTGAGACAATTTAGAAACGAACACTTGTTTTGTAACTATTATAGTTATTTCCTTTATTTATTCCTACACATCACATCTACTACCAACTACCTAGGTACTACTTAAAAGACATTTTAAAATAGTTTTACATAAAGTGACTTCCAAAAGTTAGTTGTTCAGATGTTACGATTATCGCCCGAAATCCTATTTTGAAAATTGTTTATATAACGTTTTTAATGACTAATAAAACTATCTTTTTATTTGATAGCCAGTTTTTAGTTGCCAAATTCATAAATTTCAGTCGTCGAAATTTTGAAATGGTCTATGCATTTATCAATATTTTCAGGAATGTAATATAATATTATTTGAACATAATAGCCTCTGCCTAGCACAGTGATAGCCTAGTGGTGTGACCGTCGGACTGCCAAGTCATAGGTCTCAAGTTCAAACCCAAGACACGCACCTCTGATTTTTATGATTCCTTTGCGTATTGTATAATTATCACTTGCTTCGGTGAAGGAAAACATCGTGAGGATGCCAGCATGCCTGAGGCATTTCTAGACGCATATATGGCATAATAACAGAGGAGTAGTCAGTGTATATTATCAATAACATTCACTTGACATAATTTTCATATGCTATAAAAACAAATAACCTAATTTTGTGTGATCTATTTCATATAAACTTCTTTTGCCATAATAACAATTAGTATAACGTTCATTTCATATAATTTTAATTAAGTTATAAATAAATTCATTAATAGATGATTTCGCTGAACATGTACAAAATAATAAAATGTTTTAATACCAAATTAAAGTCATCGTAGTGCTTATAAATAAATAAAAATAAAAAAATTGGCAAAAGTACATCGTATTTATTAGCATAAAAAACTTGAAAAAAATGTCTAAAATAAGTTTACTTTCGGAAATCACTGGCAAAATAGTCTGAGTAGATTACTCGGAGTAAGTACATGTATATGATAACGGAAATATATGTAATCCGTCATCCGTTTGTATGCAATTCCTAGGAAATGTGTACAATTCCTAAAATAGATAGGAAATCTACGTTGTAATATGCACATTTCCTAGGAAATCTATACATTTCCTAACTAGCGATCAGAAATGTATTACATTCTTCATGTTCTTAATTACAGCGGGGATAGTGGTGCGAAAGGCGACTACATGCAGTCGAGAGGACTATTTTTAACCGACTTTAAAAAAGAGGAGGTTATCAAGTCGTTTGTATTTTTTTTTGTGTATGTTCGGCGATATTTTCTCCAATTGTAAACCGATTTCGATGATTATTTTTTGTTTGGAAGAAAATTACTTCACGGTGATCCCGTTTAAATTTGGTGAAGATCTGATGCTGCTCTTCGGAGATAAACAATAGAACTCTTCAATTATAGACAGCAAATCGGTCGTGATTGCTGCAATTGCTTAGATGTTTATTGCTTTCACAACATCATAACATAACATCACGCCTGTATGCTCTGACATATGTACAGTACACCCACATTTCGACAACTACACTGGCCTGCAAAAATACGTATCACACTTTTAAAATTGCAATAACTTTTTATGTACACAAGATATACTTTCGAAACAAAAAGGACTCGAAAAATAATTTAATTTTGTCTGTAGTTTCAAAGAAAGCTCATAAAAATTGCTTTATAACTTTTTTTTATTTTAAATCTCTAACTTCTATAGTACAGGAAAAATTGAAATTTTAAAAGTGTAGTACTTATTTTTGCAGGTCAGTTTATTTATGTTAGATTCCATTTTATTGAGGATAAACCTATTAGCATGACATTTATTGGTAACAATATAAAATAAATGACTGTTTCGTTGGTCTAGTGGTGGCGAATACTGAGCATGAGGTCCTGGGTTCGATCCCCAGGTCGGGAAAAGTGTTATTAGGTTTTTCCATCAGGAATTTCTCAGTAGCAGCCACAGAGTCTGGATTTGCGCCCGCGCTCGCCCACTACTACATGGGACTTAAACATAATCGGCGAGTTGTGGGTACTATTCGGTAGACCTCAGCCCAACCCTTCGGGGTTTACAGGCGTGATATTATGTTATGTTATAACTAAAAATGGAAATATAAAAAACTTTTTTGCAAAAAAATAAAACCGACTTCAAAAACACAACAAAGTGAAAACAGAAAAAAATATTTTATCCTAATACACTTCACAACACACGAACATTAACAAGGCATTTTGGCAAGGAAAACTTAGAATGCAAGAGCTAGCGACTTTGGGCACCCCGACTCCGGACTGGTTGGGTTCGGAGGGGATCCTTTTTGTGTTAGGTTACTTTAAATCCTGAAGGCAAAAATAGGACCCGCGTAGCGGTGCTACGTCGACAACGCCTTATTACAACATTTTGAAATTTAACTTGACTTTGATTTTGAGGAGCTTGTGGCTACATAATAACACCCGCACAGGTCGATCTTCAGGTAAAACCGCGCTTTCCTAGGTTGATTCGAGGATGGGTTACCACTCATTACATACCGAGTTACCTCCGAGCCTCGGAAAGCACGTTAAGCCGTTAGTCCCGGCTGTCATTTGTACATCTTTGACAGTCGTTACAGGTCTTACCAAGGGGTATTGTATTACCCAGTCCTAACTGGGTTGTGGAGGTCAGATAGGCAGTCGTTTTATGAATTTATACTGGTATTCAGGTGTATCCGCCGCATCAGCCGAAAGCCGACCCTAACATAGTCGGAAAAAGGCTAGGCAGATGATTTTGTTGATTTTTATTGTGCTATTTATTTAAATTCACAGAGTTGAGAATTCCGAGATGTTACTAGGAAATATATATACAATGTATGTTACATTGTATATATATTTCCTAGTAACATCTCGGAATTGCATACAATTTCTAGTAAACGCATACATTTCCCAGGAAATGTGTGTGTCAAATAATTTTTGAAACATTATTTAACACAGTCATTTCCTAAGTAGGCTCGGAATTGTATACATTTCCTAGGAATTGTATAGAATTGGTAAAATTAGGTATTAATTCCGATTCTACGGACTAGGTAGGTAATTACTTATTAATAAGCATTAATTTAAATCAGAATTTTGGATGGCTTGCCGATCACGTTTCCCACGTTAGCCATGTCAGGAGATGTAGAGGTTAATGTAGATATTCCGTTATCGGAAACCTTTAGCCGCATATATTTCTCGGTACAGAAACTAGTCCAAGGCCTTGAGCCGCCTGGTACGTCGATACTACATCATAATGTACGAGCGACTCCATCAATAAGTTTATGTAAGTATCGGGGTAGTGTACATGTTACAGTTAAAACCCGTTTTTAGTTAAAAACGCGTTTAACCTAGTTAAAACTAGTTTTTACTAACTGCCTTTAATAGAACTAGTATTGACTGCTGTTCAAAAATGAATATCAGTGATAACTAATTCTAACTAGGGAAAACGTGTTTTGTCGTAATGATTCAGTTAAAACTGTTTCATTTCATTTTATGTATGCTTCTAATTGAGCTTTTTTTGACTTTTCATCATTTGATTATTTTAATTACTTGAAATGAATACTGTCGCCATGGCATTATTGTTATACGGTGATGTTCCTTAATAATGTTCTTATAAGTAAGATGATTCTTCCTCAGCAACTGAGCCTGGCCTAATGCTCGATCAACTGAGCCGCGTCATAGTCCAAGTCGGGCTTTCAATGAATATGGCTAAGATAAAACTGATGACGAACGGCACAGAGCGTAACATAGCAATTGGGGGTGGGTGATTAAATAAGTCCATGAATGTACCTCGGCCAGATAGTCTCTTTGCATGCAAGACAAGATAACAAAGTAGCTCGGCGCACCGAGAATGCCTGGAAGAGCTACTGGTCGAAAAAAAATACCACTCAGTGGATACCAAATATCAGGAAAGACAACGCAGCAGGCCCAGAAGGAGATGGTGGCAGAGAAATGAGGAAGGAGGAAAGGGAGACCTTTACCCTACAGTGGTTTTTTTTGTTAGCCTTTTCAAGTGTCCCACTGCTGGGCAAAAACCTCCCCTTTCTCATTCCAAAAGTCTTTGTCCTGTGCAATATCTGTCCATGTTCGCCCCGCAAACGAGATCAGGCCCCTTATTCACAACGCTTCGATTCGATTTTCGATTCGGAAAGTCGTATGTCCATCTTTTTTTGACATTACGAAATCGAGCGAGATAGACATGACTTTCCGAATCGAAAATCGAATCGAAGCGTTGTGAATAAGGGGCCTGGTGGCCTACCATAACGTCTTAAAGCAGGATCGTTTTAATCGCGTTCCAGTGTGGGTAAGAGATGGCGCTAGACGTCCTCTATAGCTCCGTCTCTTCCCCACACTGGAACGCGATTAAAACGATCCTGCTTTAAGACGTCATGGTAGGCCACCTGATCGTCACACCACCTTCGCCGCGGTCTACCAGTGACCATCATTGCCCATCTCGCCGGGCACATCCGTGCTACGTAGCCAGCCCACTCTCACTTTAATGGGACAATTTAGGCTTAATAATAATTATAAAAGTAAGATGATCATTTTAGTTTAACATTTACCAAGAACCATTAATAATAGTACATTATGATATAAGTGCGGTAAGTTGAAAATCACAGCCGAGGCGATATTGCTTGCCCGAGCCGTAGGCGAGGGCGATAAAAAAGCAGAGGCTGTAATTATCAAAGCGCACGTATGTCATACGACGTTTTACAACATATTTGCGAGGTAATAAATAAAACAAATAAAAACAATACAGCGAAAAGAAAAAGCGCGCGGAATAATTTTTACTTATTCACAAATTAGCGAAGCGCGCGCATCAGCGCTTTTTTTTAAGGCAAAGACACAAAAAACAGCCAGTATTACTAATAAAGTAAATTAATATTTTTGTGTTTTTTTTTACAGATAAATGATTGTAATTTTTTGTGAAAATTAATTAAATTAAAGAATTAAATGTTTATTTATTATATTTAATCTCCCAAAGTTAATTTTATTCATAAAATGTTGACCACTTTTCTGACATAAAAACTCTTTGCTAAGATTTTAAAAAGTATAAACCGTGCATTTTACTTTACAGCACAAGTGCGTAATGAGATACATTACGATATTGAAATTGGTGAAATAAGAGACCTTTTACGAGCAAATGTGTTATAAATATTTTAATAAACAATGTCCACATTTTCAATCCCTAACAAGTTTCTCTAATACTAGATTTAAGAGCGACAGGGCGACAATATTAATTTCAAATAAAGATAACAGATACCAGAGAACAGATACCAGCTTCTCTTTTGTCGTTGATACAGCCTTCTCCATGGATCCAATAGAAGCTCAAAGGGCTCGCCTGAATGGAGATTACTAGTCACTAAATTCTAAATTAAAAAATTATTAATTTTTCCCCGAAGTAATACGATAATAAAACTAACAAGCGTGTTTATTCTCTAACTCGAGCAACATATTATTGCATTTTGTATTAAATTCAGAGCTAGTTTGTTATGAAATCGTAGCAAACCACTTAATTTGATGGGAAACTTAACAACCGTTTCACCAGTTTAATTAAATCCTGTTCAATGTTTATTTCAGTTATTGAAACTGAAATAAACATTGAACAGGTTGAAGTCTTCTGTAGCATGAATAAATTAAAAATTCTATTCTTGATTGGTAGTTTGTAATCTTTTAATGTCATTATTACATAAATTACTTTATTTCCTGTTTTAATCGAGTTGTTGCTTTTAGGTGCATGGTTTCTACAATGCGAAGGGAGAGAGCCATTCAAGCCGTCGCATGGATCTATTCCGTTTTTAGTAAGTTGTGTCGCATCTCATGTTACTACATCGGCCGGCTCCAGGGCAATGAGAAACTACTCTTCTTAAATTTATAAACATTTTGTTTGTAGGATGAACATTTCTTTTGAGTATAAATTGGTAGCATCAATATAATCTATCTTTTTATTTTTCCCTGTGTAATCAAAATTGTGGTTTAATCTTCAAACAGCGTGATGTTTAAAAAGAAAAACTAACATTAAAAAGGTTAAAAATACTAACATGGTTTACTACAGGTATATTTCGCGTCTCGGTACCGAGGACTATGCGTTGGTGTCATGGTGTCACGCGTGGCTGTGATGACGGCGGCGGTGTGCGTCACCACCCCCATAGCCGAAAACAGGGACACGAGGTCGATCAACGTGGTTCTGGGTGCCACCTACCGGCACCAGCATCGCGGCATCAGAGTCCAGGTTACTAAGGTTCTCATACCAAACCGTAAGTACTTGTCAATTGCATTCCGAAGGGAATTCATAATCCATCGCTTCATAAATTGTTTTTAAATCTTCTGCTGATCAACGGACCGAGATATAATACCCATCTACCATTTATCTTCCTAAATAACACAATGGACACGAGTGTTTTATGTAATATTGTCGCGCCTGACTTGGACTGTTTCTTCCTAAAACCTAGTTAGATTCTTTATTTATAGGTAACTTATGTATGGGTGACTTATGTACGCGGCTTCGCTCGCGTGTAGTTCGGTAACCTCGCCCTCGGCTGGTTGTGAATTCCGCCTCGAATGCTCGGGACACTTACCTATATCAAAATGTACTACTGTATGATGGTTGGAACGGCAGACCGCAATATTTGTTAAAAAAAATGTTGTTTTGCTTCATAAGGTATTATTATAGATAGCTAAACCATCTTTACATTGTACCATTTCACATCCAACGATCTGTCTATTTTTGTTTATTATTAAGTTACTCTGTATGGTTGTCTTAAATTTGTGAATAAATAAATAAATATTATAACCATGAAATATTTACTTAATCTATACAAATAAACAAAATTTATGTGTCTAATTGTAATTTCAAAATAACAACTTTATTACTTAATGCATTTAATAGTACATTATGATAAAAGTGCGGTAAGTTGAAAATTACAGCCGGGGCGATATTGCTTGCCCGAGCCGTAGGCGAGGGCGATAAAAAAGCAGAGGCTGTAATTATCAAAGCGCACGTATGTCATACGACGTTTTATACCATATTTGCGAGGAAATAAATAAAACAAATAAAAACAATGGAGCGACAAGAAAAAGCGCGCGGAAATATTTTACTTGTTCACAAATTAGCGATGCGCGCGCATCAGCGGTTTTTTTAAGGCAAAGACATAAAAAACAGCCAGTATTACTAATAAATTAAATTAATATTTTTGTGTTTTTGTTACAATTGGTTGTAATTTATTGTCAAAATTAATTAAATTAAAGAATTCAATGTTTATTTATTGTATTTCATCTCCCAAAGTTAATTTTATTCATAAAATGTTGACCACTTTTCTGTCATAAAAATCGTTGCTAAGATTTAAAAAAGTACCGTTCGGTTTACACGGAGCATCTTGATAAACCGTGCATTTTACGCACAAGTACGTAATGAGATACATTACGATATTGAAATTGGTGAAATAAGAGACCCTTTACGAGCAAATGTGTTATAATAGTACATTTTGATACAAGTGGAAAAAGTTTGTTATTGCACCCGAGGCGGAATTAACTCCCGAGCCGTAGGCGAGGGTGTTTTTGAGCCGAGAACTGCAATAACAAATGTCCCCGTGTATCAAACGACGTTTTACAATACACTTTTGAAGAAATTAAATAAAAGAACGAAAAATATTTTTGTCATGAATTATTAGGAAACTATGATTTTCTTTTCTTTTTTTCCGCGCTTTGCTTTCGCCAGGTTGAAGGAGAAGCAAAGGTATGAAGCCGTTAAACAGCCTAATATAAAAAATAGCTTTTTTATTTGTATTAATTAATAAATAATTTAGAACACAAATAAATGTTAATTTGTTTAAAAAAGTAAATATTAGTTTTAAATAATCATGTTTATCTATGATAATCTATTTATAAACACAATTTGAATTTTCAAAAACTATTTACGCGGTAAAGACGCATTTTTACTTTGCCGAAATAAAAAAAAAACATTAACCTCCGACTAAAGGCATTGAACCAATTTGGACTAAGTATAGGTATAGTTATCTGTGGCAATTTTCATTCCCGCACACGTGTTGGAAAATTAAAAAAATCGCACGCTGGTGAAATACATTGCATGTTGTACCTAATCATAGTGCGTTATGAACCAGTTTTCGAGGAAGTGTATTGAAAAAGTATTTACGGTAGGTACTTAAAACAAACCATAAGTATACCTAGCTAGGTATATGTTTAATTTTGTCTGCTGTCTGTCTGTTCAGTATCTCCGCAACCGCTGGACTTATTTTGCCGGGACTTATACTGCAAGATAGCTGATGTTCTATGAAATAACTTAGGTACTTTTATTTTTTTTTAATCATTAGGGTTCCATCATTAATTCTATGCAAAAAGATTAAAACCCTTGAAAGTTTTAATCCGTTTCAAATAGGGAAGGGGAAGTAAGTACCTACCTACCTAATATTTTTATAATAATAATTTCACGCAGACGAAGATCGCGGGCAACACATCTAGTTAGTTTGTAATATTGTAAAGAATTAACTAATTGTAAAGAATGTAGTACCTACCTACTTAGATAGGCACGAGAATATAGTCGCCGTCGGAAAATCTAATATAATAAGCCCGTGAAGAAATCTACATACCTACCTACCCACTTCCGTAGATAATAATCCGGCCAAAAAATTCAAACCCCTTTGTTTTAGAAACCAATACGGTAAAGTGTTGGTTTACTGGATTTATAACATTAGTATGTCATCAACAATAATCAGTTTGGAGCTAGGACGTAGGTATGACTATGTACACAACTGAACTGATTAATATATAATAATAATCCGGCCAAAAAATTCAAACCCCTTTGTTTTAGAAACCAATACGGTAAAGTGTTGGTTTACTGGATTTATAACATTAGTATGTCATCAACAATAATCAGTTTGGAGCTAGGACGTAGGTATGACTATGTACACAACTGAACTGATTACTTACCCGTCTATTTTATAATTCTCCCGATTTGCGTACCCAAACGGGTAACCAGCGCCGGATTTAGGGCAAGGCAAGCAACAGGGGCACTTACCCCGGGCCTCCACAATGAAGGAGCGTCCAAAACTTGTTTATTTTTATGCATAAGAATAATACATTCTTTGTGTCCATGACCAAGTTCATGGTCCGAGACACCACACGAGAGATTGTACGGTTAAGTCTGCGTTACACCTTGTATACTTACATATTTTTTCGTCTGTTCAAAAAAGAAATTCGCGTCCACTTTTTGATTGCTCCAGGGCCTCCACACCTTGAAATCCGGCCCTGGTTATAACTTTACTTTAAATATCTCCATGACACGTTTATTACTCAATGCATCCATCAGCACAATGTGTTGAATGCGTTACATTGAGTTTTACCGTAAAATGTGATTTTTCACCCCAAAAAAAATTGTTTCCCAATTCGCAGTAATAATTTTTGCGCAGAGTTACTCAGTTATAATATATCCCTGGTACTTAACTTAAATATAATTAACGCTAAACTTCTCCACAACCGCCGTTTCCAGGTCCACCTCCTCTCAGACAAAAGTCGCTGGAGGGCACAAAAGAACGGCCTGCCCCAAGGTAGTGTCTTGGCACCGCTTCTTTTTAATATATACACCAACGACCAACCATCAAGTCCGAATACGTCCCGCTTCCTCTACGCAGACGACCTTGCCCTCACCTCCCAAGCCACCACGTTTGAGGAGGCCGAGGTCCACTTGTCAGATGCTCTTGGTGAATTAACCACATACTACCTCGCTAATTCACTCAAACCCAATCCGAGCAAAACACAATCTTGTATTTTCCACCTTCGAAACAGAGAGGCTAGGCGCAGACTTAACATCGTTTGGGACGGGGTGCCTATCGAGCACAGTAACTTTCCAAAGTATCTTGGAGTTACTCTGGACAGATCATTGACCTTCAGCAAAAACTGCAATACCATCAAGCAGAAGGTGCACACCCGCAACAGTCTCTTACGGCGACTAGTCCTTTCTAAGTGGGGTGCTTCGCCTCATGTCTTGCGGACTACTGCGCTAGCGCTATCTTTCTCAGCTGGCGAATTTGCGTGCCCCGTGTGGAGCCGTTCAGCCCATGTAAAGTTAGTGGATACAGCTCTGAACGAAACGTGCCGGATTATCACTGGTTGCCTTAAACCAACCCCGGAACAGATGCTGTACCCACTGGCAGGAATAGCGCCACCAGTAGTGCAAGCTCTAGCGAAAGAGCCAAAATGGCTTCTGACACACGACACCCTTTACACCTAAATACCCTCGTGTCGCAAAGGCTGAAAAGCCGAAACAGCTTTCTGAAGTGTGTCACCCCACTCAATGGCGAGCGCTCCACGGAAAGACTAAAGCTGTGGCGAGGCAGTGCATCCTTACCAATCCCATTCGTTCCACCTGCAGAAAATCTCCCACCTGGACATGAGTTGCCATGGCTGACCTGGAAGTCTTTAAATAGACTCCGGACCCAGGTTGGTCGCAGCAAGGAAAACCTGCTCAGGTGGAGATTCATTAATGAATCTGCCCTGGAGTGTAAATGTGGTGCTGTTCCACAAACGATGGGGCACTTAATATCGTGTGCTGCGTGTCCTGTTGTTTGTTTACTGCAGGAACTGATGGACGCTACTGAAAGCGCCAAACTAGTCGCTCAGTTCTGGGCGGACACAATTTAGATTGCCATCGACACGCTAAGAAGAAGAAGATTAACGCTGACGTTTAGCTCCAGCGTGTTCGTTCTTAAAATATTTTAGAGCGCTTGGAAAGAAAAATTCTTTTAGCAATACCGAAGATAGATAAACTATCGTTAGTGGCGTGAACTATCGAAAAGCATGTAGCCCTCTGATTTTAAGTCAACATGTAATCATTTATTCAAGCATTCATCAAATAGTGAGCTTTTCCAGGGCGAGGCAAATGGGGCGATGCGCTATCGACCGCTCATTTATTATGCACAGTGTTTAAATTGGCAAACCAATAGACAGGTGTTCACTTGTCAATTAGTACCTACTGGACTGGCTGGAAACAATGTGGTTTTCAGCTAGACAATTAGATAGCAAAGGAGGTAGCGTTACATTGGAGGCTTTCTTTTTTTTTGTCGTGTGGGAAATCATGAAATGACCCCTCCCGCTCTGAGAGGAGCGAAAGGGAGTGTCAGACTTTCACTGACGAAAACCCATCCATGTTCCTTCTTAACCATTTGTGTTCCAGGGCCGCGCTATCTTTTTTGAACAGTCCCGCAGCCCCGGCAGGCATCGGTCCTTTGCAGACCCCTTCCTTTTTGCTGACCACTCTCGTCTCCAGCGGCGGCTAGGACGTGAGGTTCCTCACCGCTCTCACGTTTCCGCCACCTCCTTCGCTAGCATGAAGGAGGTGACGGCTTGCCATTCCCTCTCGCTCCGGACCATCAATTGAACCAGGGTCGGACGCGACAGGTCGCCGCCGCCGATCGCCACCACGAGGACACGGCGGTGCTCCGCCCAAGCGGAGCAAACCTACACGGTGTGCTCCATCGTGTCCTTCGATCGATCATCGCAGTAGTAACACCCGGGCGTTTCCTCCCGCTCGATTCGGTGTGGGAACCTCACGAAACAAACGTGTCCGGTGAGGACCTGCGTCAGGCGGAAATATAGGGCGCCTGGCGCCCAGATAAATTTAGGGTTGGAGTGTAGCCTTAGGGGCGGTATGGAGCAAGGACTTATTTTTTTTAGTTTTTGACCGAATTTAGACAAGTAGGTACAATACGCTTACGCCAAGCGTGGTAATCAGACTGGTAACTTTCGGGTGTTTTACTTAATTGGTAATCAGACATTTTACAGGCAGTAGTAACCACCAAACCACTCATGATTCAAAATACAGTGCTATTTTTGTTTGCAGTTGGAAAGATCGTGTCGAGTAACCGAGGTTTCTTGTTATCTGCGTGTCCTGCAATTCTGCTGCTTAAACGAAAAGTTCCTGATGTTTTAACGGAGGTACCAGTGAGACCCATCGACATAGATTGGAAAGGCGAAGAGGACTTGCATATTCAGGAGGAGTGCTTTATGGCCGGTTGGCATTTCTTCTATAAAGGGGTGACGTAATAAATTATGTTTTTTTTTAAACTACAATATTAATTGCAGGACCAATACCTCGTCACGTCAATAGTAACTCACGTGATGGCCCCAACTACATACTTAGGTAGGTCTAGGTACTAACTTAGTTTTGAACTTGATTGTGGCGACGCCGACGCGGACGCCTCGTTGTCAACCATCTAGATTAATTTAAGCAACATGGGTAGGTCCTACCTACTTCCTAAAACATATACTAACGCAGTGAAACCTATAAATAAGTCACACGAAAGTTACAACTTTCATAACAAAACAGACTGACTTCTGCAATTCAAAGACCTAAACCAATGGCGGCCGTCGAGGCAAGATAAAAAAAGGTGTAAAAAAAACCTCTTACCGAAGCCGAAAGGCACTTATTGTTCTCCCCGTCATTGCGATCATTTTTTTGTTATACACCTAACAGCATATCCCACCTCCTAGTTACGGAGATACTGGGGGTCAAAGATCCAACATTTTGAGAAGTTTTTTTTTTAAATAGGTACAAGTTTTTAATGTAAGATTTTTACTTTAAGGTGGATGCTCCAGGGTAGCCCGCGAAATTAAAATTTTCTTAAGTTTTTTGCAATTTGCAGGCCAGTGTTGGGTTGTATGTTGTTTGACTTAGACCTTGAAAAAGTAATTTCTGCACCTTTATGCGCTTGGAGGGTTGTATTGATGATTTTGATGATTATAATTCTATAACTACATACGTCTTACAGTCGCGAGCAATATTTTAATCAACATACAACCCAGCACTGGCCTGAAAATTGCAAAAAACGTAAGAAATTTTGAATTTCGCGGGCTATTCTGGAGCATCCACCTTAAACACCTCCACGACCCCCATACTATTCAATCCATACAATGTTTTGAGTGCGTTACATTGAGTTCTACCACAAAACATGATTTTACACCCCAAAAAAAAGTCGTTTCCCAGCAATAATTTTGCTTACCTAGAAAACTAGGTTTTCTTATTTTGATGTACTTAAGTACAGAATGCTTGGTTGACGGCTTCGTGATGGGGATGTTTACACGCTGTATATTTATGTAGGACTAGATTTCGATGTCGCATTATAATGCTGTAACTTAATTTGAGGTAATTTTAAATCATGACAAAATATTTCCAAAAAGTACTCGAGTACTAGGTGTAGTCCAAAACATAAAAACATCATGGCGCAGCTTATACCAAAAGGTATATTTCAACAAACAACTTCCCCATACCAACTAATGTTTTAATTTAAAACATTTGCTGCACACATGTGTCGTTTCTTTTTATTTTCTCCGTAAAGAGAAGGACAAAATATGTGTGGAGTCCATGTGTGATAAATCTCGTGCCAGTATTAACGGACGGTGTTATGTTCAGCTCTCAACAAAAGTTGTCGTTGTCTGGAGTTCGGTCGAAGTTAGACTCATGTCAAGTTCCCCCTTTGTTGGGCTCGCCCGCCGTGCACGATATAAAACTGCGACAACTTTTTGCTGCAAACATTCCAACTTCCTGCATCTAACTCAATGCATATTTGAATAAAAATAAAGGACTTTGTAAAAGTCACTTTTCACTTAAACATATTATTAGCTTTTTTAGGCAATTATGTTACGAGAATGGTTTTTACGGGCTGGTTATTAATTATTTGTAAAATTATGATGACCAAAATATTACCTACATAAGTAGTGTACCTACATTATTTTTATGAACACGCTATTAATCCATAAACGGCATGAGGAATAACAAACACAGGTGATGGTAGTTTCTGTTTAGATAGTGGTGGTGACGTGTGGCCCAATAAGTGTTCGTAATTTCAGGACAAAATTTACCCTGACGAAAGGTACCTTCTCCAACGGAACGTTAGAATCCAGTTCCTGAATATAATGAAAAAAAACCTGTGGTGCGAAGCCTTGACCATTAAATTTCAGAAAGCTCTGAGCGTCTTGGGTTTTCATGGACTGATTGAAAAAAGCTCGAAAATCTGCGTCAGGGACGTAAGTATCTAGGTACTTCTTGTTAAAACCAAACTTTCCCAAAGAAAATTTATTAAGGTCGAAAAATGAAGTAGTCTTCCCATACATTTCGCAACGGCTGACGCAATTTGTATTACCTACACTAAACCAAACTAATTGAAGCTAAGTAGCTTCAATTAGTTTGGTTTAGTGTAGTTGAGAGTCCATTTTTTTTTCTACCCAACCCCATCAACTATCCTAATTTCCTTTATTCATTTTATGTAAGTATACATATTTTAACATTTTTAAATATTTCTTTAAAAAAACATTTAAAAACCATTTAAAAATAAAAATAGTAGAGAATAGAGACTGATTATATTTAGTATTATCGCATGATATAGGTAAGTACTTACCTATTTCCTCATGTGAACGTCCTCGAAGAATCTACTAAAACAAAAGTAGCTATCTACAATCTACATAGTGTACTTACTCATACTTTATCTTACAGCCTGACCGATCAGCTCAACCGTGTCACGTAAGTTATCTGGCCTATGACAAATATTATTAGATGAAGCTCGTAAAATACTTTGGTACAAGGTACAATACATTCGTACCTACCTACTACTTATTGCCTCTCCTAAATTTTATACAGATATGCTCAGCAATCTAGCTAGGAGAGCAGTGATTCACCCAGCAATTGGTTGTACCTACAATATGTACATAATTATTAGGTACATAATACATACCTACTAAAAAAAAAATTGGTACGGGGTTTTTTAAATTTCGAATGAAAAATTTCTATGTGGCGCCCCCCCACATAGAATTTTTTAAATGATGTAAGTATTGAATACGTAGTAAACGTTTTCGCGACGGTATCCCTTCCACCCTGTTTAGAGGATCTATGATTTATGATAGCACATGTCATTGTGATTAGTGTTCTTACAGACGAGCGACACGTTGCCAACGGCAGATAAACAGCAGCCGTCGCCAACTGTCGACGACTGCCGTCGACGGGTGGCGACGCCTGCATTCGACCCTAACTGCAATAGATTTATGTCATCCAGGGTATGTATGGCACGCCGCTGGTGTGCCGCGGTAAAGCTGTAGGAATGATGATGGCTCCTGACGCTCAGTGGAGCAACTGTACTGGCTTCAGTAACCTCATTCACATTTTTTCGAGTGATTACCTCAAACCCTTCATGTCATGTATCAGTAGGTGAGTTCTGTGGTTTGTCTTTTGGTTCATAGTTGAAACATTTGAAACTGTTCTAGGGACCAATAATTGTAGACGATAAACTCAAGGGAAAGATATTAATTAAACCATGGTTAGACCTGCTGGCTGGTATTGCATGTGGCTGAGATGAGAATGCTAAGGGGTGTGTGGACGCGAGTGGATAAAATGAAGAATGAGTACTTATGAAGAAATTTGAAAGTGGCGCCCCCCGGTGACTGAAAAGGTGTGTGATTAACCGGTTATCGTGATATGGACATTTCTGATGCTTAGGGGCCGTCTCCACGAGAGAATTGCGACGTAGAGAATGTATGGCACGACGATATTATCGCCGAGATTCTCTCGCTCGTGAAGACGACCCCTTAGGAATGAGGAAAATGTATGTGAGAAACAGTGAAAACAGCTTTCTTTCCCAAAAGAAATAAGAATGTGTAGTAAGCGTAAACGCGACTTTCTCTGGAAGTGTAGGATAAACTTTGAGTTTATCCGAAATAGAGTTTATCGACACAAAAATGACAAATATCTAATCACGCCTGTTTGTAATAAATATATTTGCCTTTTAAGCTTGTTTGAAGTGGAAGAGACGAAGCCTTGGGCAATAATGAAAAAGTCACTGTATGAAGATTTTAAACCGGACGTTTACGACTATGTGCCAGAGTTTTACGACAGGATAACTAGTTCCAGTGCCTCTACATCTGATGAACTTTAAAAGCTAATTTGAATATTACGCGTCTGCAAGGAGCACAATACCTACACACCAAAGAAGAGGATTGTGTCAGTTATAAATTGTTTAATATATAAATTAAAATGAAGTAGATTAAAACTCAAAGATATTTTATAATCATTTTGTCATGTATACATATTATAAAGAGGTAAAGTTTCTCATACTGATGTAGAGGGTAACAGTAGTTTTGTTTTTACTATCCTACGTCGTGGCCCACAGCTGGGCCGGCAGTCTCGACAGAGATAACTACAAAATCGCTAACGAATAAATTAGGTTGCAATGATGCTTGCGAGTAACGCAAGTCTCGACATCCAAGATGCGTTTTCTTACAAGCAACGTTATTGCAATCGAATTTATTCGTTGGTAATTACTTAGCAACCGCAAGTTAGCGATTTTATCGTTATCTCTGTCCTCTCGAGGGCCTCCAGTTTCTCCTACCGTACCTCTCTAGGAAGTGCAATATCCGACCATGTTTGCCCCGCAAACATTATCAAACCGTCAAGCCACCTTCTGCGTGGTATCCCTCAGGCGTCCAGTGAGTCACGATCGTTGCCCATTTCTCCGGGTGCTTTCCTGCGACGTGGCCCGCCCAGTCCCACTTCAGTCTGTCTGTTTTTTCTCCAACATCTAACGCGACTACACACTTAACAACTATTTGCCTGAGCTCCATTGCGCTAATAAATCTTGAGTTTGGACCTCTGTTGTTCAGTAAGTGACCAACTTTGTGCACCGCAGGTTTGGACGGTCAGGATGCATAGAGAATTGCAAGCATTGCTTTTACTTATGTATAAATGTTGCAGAGAATACTGTTACAAACATATTTACTGCCTGACTGACACTTATCGTTCCCGCTAACGGTAATTTCTTTCAAACGTCGAAGAATTAACGTGAAAAATCACGTCAGTCTATTTATTATATTTGATACTCGGGAGAGTTTACCGTGCTTTAAAGTGTTTGGCAAAAATTCCCGTCGACGGGAAGTATCTGGCAGTTTTTTACTAATCTTCTATACCTACGCCATAATTATAAAAAATTAGCACTCGGGCTTTAAGACAAGTTAGTTAGTTTTTATGTCTAAGTCACCGAATATGTTAGTTTTATTTGCGCAGGCTTTAGCTAATTTGAGGCCAATGTAAACCTACTTTTGATTAAAAAAAAAAAAAAAAACAAAAGAAAAAAAAAATGCAATATTATTATTATTATTTCTTGTTCTTTAATTTTCTTCTCTCGTAAGAGAGTACAAAAACCCTACCCACGGGCCGGAGCCAAGTTTGTAGGGGGAAGTTTAAATGGAGAATGTTGATGATATTGTAGAAGAAGTTAAGAATTTCCGGGTGATGCGACAGGTGTTTAGAATTGTGGCTTTTTGGAGCAGATGAAGTGTGTGGGGCGGCATGTGTAAAGTGTTTAAGCTTTGCATAAGAGATTTCGGTACGATACCAGTGGAAGAGAGCACTATAGGGACGATGTGGACTCTTTGTGCTTCCCACTGGGTTTTTATTTCTATGGCGAGGTCTTGATATTTACTAAGCTTTTCAGATATTGTGGTTTGAATGTTGTGTGAGTTTGGGATAGCTATATCTATTAGGTAAACTGTTTTGTTGGTTTTGTCGTGAAGGGTTATATCTGGTCTATTGAAATGTATAGTTTTGTCTGTTATTATAGTTCTATCCCAATAGATTTTCTGATTCCTATTTTCTAGTGTTATTTCGGGTTTATATTTATAGTATGGTTTCATCTCACTTATGAGTTTGTATTTGAATGCTAAGTGTTGGTGTATAATAGCGGCAACTTGGTCATGTCGATGCTTATAGTCAGTCTGTGCAAGTGATTTACAAGCTCCTGTAATATGTTGTATGGTCTCAGAGGCAGTGTTGCAATGTCTGCATAAGTCAGTCGGCTGATGAGGGTCTTTAATTATATATTTCCTGTAATTACGAGTAGCTATTATTTGGTCCTGGATCGCCAGCATAAATCCTTCTGTCTCGGGAAATAGCTCGCCTCGTTTGAGCCATTCGTTCGACTTAGCTTTGTCGACGTGTGGCTGGCTCAGGTAGGCTCGGTGTCTCCCGTGGAGGGCCTTGGCAGACCATTCGGCAATTTTTTCTTGTGTGGTTATGAGTAGTTCATTAATTTGAGTGTTTCTATTATGTAGGTTAAGTGGCGTAAGTTTCGTATCGTTTTCGGTTACATGTTTGTGTAGTGATGAATTTTCGGATTTGTTATGAAAGTACGCTCTGAGTGAATGTATTTGTTTGTTGTGTAAGTTGTGTATGTCCATCAGGCCTCTTCCTCCTTCTTGGCGCGGCAGAGTAAGTCGTTGTATGCTTGACTTCGGATGGTGTTTTCTGTGTTTGGTAAGAGATGTATTAATAGTGCGTTGTAATTTTTTGATATCTGTATTTGACCAGCGTATGATTCCAAAAGAGTAAGTGAGGATGGGTATTGCGAATGTGTTGATTGCTTTAATAGTGTTTTTGGAGTTAAGGTTTGTTTTCAAAATGAGGTTTATGCGGTGTGAGAATTTATTGACCATTTCTTCTTTAGTCATCTTTTGATGTATCTGCCTAGATTGTTTAAAACCTAGATATTTATATGTGCTCTGTTCATCCATTGGTTCTATTATTTGGCCTGACCCGAGTGTGTAACTATTATTTTGTACTTTTCCTTTTACAACTGATAAAATTTTGCACTTATCAACTCCGAATGACATACAAATATCATCTGAAAATTGTTGAGTTGTGTCAGCTAATACGAAAAGTGCGTTTTTGTCAGGTGCATATAACTTAATATCATCCATGTACATGAGGTGTGTAAGCATATAATGCGTGTTAATGTTTGTTAGTGTGTATCCAGCGTCTGTTTTATCTAGGAGGTGTGAGAGTGGATTGAGTGCCATACAAAACCACAATGGACTTAGAGCATCTCCTTGGAAAATTCCACGTTTAATGTGGATTGGTTCAGTAGCTACAGTTGAGGAGGAGGAATTTATTTTTAGAACGGTTTGCCAATTCTGCATGGAAGTTTCTAAGAAGTTTTTTAGTGTTGGGTGAATTTTATATAGACTCAATATGTTTAATAACCAGCTGTGCGGAACTGAGTCGAAAGCCTTTTGGTAATCAATGAACATTGTGTGAATATCTGTCTTACTTTTAACAGCGCTGTTCATAGTAACTGCATCTATAGTCAATTGTTCTTTACATCCTTGGCTATTTTTATGGCATCCCTTTTGTTGTTCTGACAAAATATTATTTTTGGTTAAATGTTCATATACAACCTCACTTAAACAGGCTGTTAAAATTTTGTAAATAGTTTGCAGACATGTAATCGGTCGGTATTTCGCTGGGTTTATAGTATCATTAATGTCCTTGGGTATCATATAAGTTACGCCGTGTGTAATGTATGATGGCAGTAAATGTGGTGAGTGGATGAATGTGTTTAAATGGTTATGTAAGAAAGGATGTATGCTCGAGAATTTCTTATACCAGTAGTTGTGAATGTTGTCAGTGCCAGGCGATTTCCAATTGTGTGTGCGTTTGATGACGTCTATAAATGTTCCTATTGGTATGAATTCAAATTCCATTTCTGGGATTTCTGGTGTTACTTCGTTGATCCAGTCAGCTTGATGATTATGATTTACTGGGTTTTCCCATATGTTAGCCCAAAATTCCCGTAGTGTTTCGGATGTCGGTGTCTCTAGGCTTTGGTTTGTGGTGTCTCTATTATTTGTTGCAAGATTTCTATAAAATATTTTTTCATTATTTATAAATTTGGTGTTTTGCACTTTTCGGTTCGTGCATTTTAAATATCTTTTGAGTCTACTGGAGGCTGCGTTTAGTTTTTGTTTTAGAGTGTCTAAAAAGTGTACTAATTGTGTGTTTGAGTCTTCGTATTGAGCATGTACCTGATATTTTTTCTTTATTTCTTCTACTGCTGCTATTAATTTTGGACTTCTGCTACCATTAATAAAGTGTGTTAGCCTACCTATATTTGCTCTTAGACTTAGAATTTTCTTTTCAATCCTGATTTGCCACTTTGGTTTTCTTTTTATGTATATGCGGCTTTCATTTTGTGTGTCTGCTATTTTGGCTCCGTTGCATGTAGCTGCCGTCCATGCTGCACAATAAATTGCTGTCTGTAGTTTGACGAAGTCGGTGTCGACATTTACATTATTTGGGAGAATGACGGAATTTATATATGTTATTATGAGCGAGAACTTTTTAGATGTCTTTTGCTTGGGAATGTATGGTCTACTAGTGGGGTGAGTATTAGAGAAAAGTTTTTGAGCTTGTTGAAAGGTGGCTTCGATTTCTAAGTTCTTTTCAGGAGCAGCATCAAAGTTATTTAGCGTAGGTTCAAATAGGCCTATATCTATGTGGTTTAAAAAATTTTCGTCGATTGTGTGTGTTTTAGAAACTATGTTAGTATCAGAGTTATTATTTAGGAGTGTAATATTACTTGTTGTAGGAGTGCAGTTGGTGGTCGTATCAGAAATGTTAATATTTGTGTATTGAGTACTAAGTGAGTACATGTTCTCATCAGGTTGTTGTAAGTCGTTATTTGTGTGTTCTTTATTTTGTGTGTTGCTGTTGTTATTTCTTAATTCTAAAGCTACTTGGTTTTTTATTTCTTCTAGTCTGTTAGTGTGTATGTATTTGTTATTTATGATTGCTCTTACTTGATCTGATAATCTTTGCTCAGTTAAATGTACTAGTTCTGGATATATATTAATAAATTCCTCATGCAAATGTTTTCTATAGGCTGTTTTATTTGTTTCCAGTTGTGTAGTAGTATAATATATTCTGATTACTGCCTCATTATATTCGTTCGTCCATTTCATACGCTGACCGGTTTGTGTGTTAATCGGTGTCTTTGATTGTGTGGAGTGTTGCTGTATTTGAGTATGGACTGTTTGTAATTCGACTCTGACTTCCTCATAAATCTGATCTATTGTTTCTTGTGGTAATAATTTCTTTTGAACAATGGCTCTTCGTTGGTCACCTATTCTTTGTCGGCCTACTTGCATATCTGGGTATTTTTCTAAAAATTTAGTGTGAAGCGATGGTAGATATGCATTTTTATCGGTTTCCATATGAGTGAGATAAAGATATGTGCGTAGGATGAATTTATTCATATCAATGCTCCATTTCCTACGACTTGTTACAGTTCTAGCGGCGGGTACAGTATCGTCGACAAAATTTGTCTCCTGTACAACATCCACTGACTGTATGCTGATTGATGAGGATGAAGGCGTCGGTGTGACGCGAAAAGATTGTGATGACGATGGAATTGATGGAAAAAGTGATGATAGAGATGACGAAGAGAATTGTGTTGTTTCGTCATCCATCTGAGGCAAACTTGCCTGTAGTCGTTTTTTTGTTTTTGACCTAGTATTCATGTTGTTCCCACGAGAAGCTAGGGATTTAAAAAGTCGACCACAGCAGAGCCCTGCGTTCACTGTGGTAAGGGAAAATAAAACTGGAGGTCCCCTATTATCCAGAGTTGGCACACTAGCGACTAACCTCTCCTATAGCCATGCAGCCCTCGGCATGTGCGACCTTGGCTTGGATTGTATCTCTCTTAGTCTGGCCCCTCACCCTAGACCTATCTCGGCAAAGTAAACCCTACCGGCACAGACCTAGGGCTCATCAGAGCACGCAAGCCCCACCACGTCGTCAACGTAGAGATACAGCGGTGGGGTTATTATTATTATTATTATATATTAATATATTTTATTATTTTAAAAATGCAATATTATCAAACGTCCTTAAAGATCTTTTTTGCTGACCCTACCCAACTTATTCGATTTGGCCGCCATGAACTCATAATACGGCGCTAGGCCAATCCTATTCATATTTGAAACGCATTGCCTATGCAGTTTTTTAGTAAATCAATAATGCTATTCCAAGACCCATCTCTCCCCCACGAAGTAAGATAAATAATACTGCTTTATGAATTAGTTGAAAGGACCTGATAGGTTATCAAATAAAAAAACACAGGAATACAAATGTCGTTCACTTCATGATTATAATAAACATAACAATATCTAGATTGAGGTATATGGAAGCAACCGCGTAAACAATAAACTTGTGATTTAAAGTTACTTAAATAAAAGT
Organism: Xestia rhomboidea; assembly: GCA_963853795.1. Taxonomy (NCBI): domain Eukaryota; kingdom Metazoa; phylum Arthropoda; class Insecta; order Lepidoptera; family Noctuidae; genus Xestia; species Xestia rhomboidea. The sequence goes on along the minus strand of OY970756.1, from coordinate 21,540,962 downwards.
ATTGAGACACGAAGCAGACACAGCCCTCGTTGCACATAGAAATAAACAATAATTTACTATACCTAACTGGTTTTCAATACGATTATTCGAAGTAGTTGTTTTGTTTGACATAGCACAGGGCCTTAATTATAGTGTCTACTAATTCTCAAAACTTCACAAACATGTCGGCAAGAAAAGCAATTAAGTAAAGCAAAAACATTTATACAATCGTAATTCGAAGAAAATAGTAGGTGTGTAGTGTTTTATAAAATTGTAGATATTAATATATTTAGAATATGGTTCGCTGTTTTACCTATATTAAATAAAAAAGCGTGATAGTAATCGTTTATCAGGCCTTTTAATATAAATAAATATGTGTACGTTCTATTAATTCAACTCTAGTGTCGGTAAAATGGACTTGATTGCTTTACTGGATGACAAAATCTTCCAATAAAATTACATTTTATTGAGGTTGAAACTATCATGTAGCACCTAGTTTTAAAGGCAAACATACCTTGACATTTTATGACCTACAGGCAGGGTTGGAGGTGATTTAAGAGGTTATTTATCTTACTATTAACAAAAATCATTACCAGTGTCACTTCAGGTGTATTCGAACACAAAATGACCGCGCGGTATCCAAACACGACGTGATGTTCAAAATAAGTAGGTACCTACAAGTACCTAGTAGTATTTAATCAACAAAAAGAATGTTCAGTACATTTGTAACTACTTTTCACTATTTACGACCACAGTGGTAGTAACGTAAATAAGTACCAAAAAATAAACACTGATTGGACTTAATTCGAGAGCGTTTGAGTAAAAAATGAGAAAGATCAAATTGTTTATTAGCAATGTTAACTATATCAAAGAAAATAAATATCTTGATAATTTCGAACCCTGCCTGCAGGCGACCCAGTCAACCTTAGGGTGTTAAGCCAATTACGATTTACTAGGTCGACTATACAGTACTCACATTATTAAATCATCATCATTGATATATTAAAAGGAGGAAAATACGTTACGCGCTAACATTGCAATCAGAAAACCTGGAATCGGTGCACGACTACATGCACCGAAACAAACACATCTATGATCCGTGTCATCACAGTCGCAAACCTACAGTCACTGATAGACAAGGACAGAGATAAGAGCCGGCGCTGTCGTGCGAGCGAAATCGCGTTATGCGAATGTTAACGTTCTCGTTCGTTCTTGCAACTCGCGCATTATGTGCGTATCGTGTCTCTCACGCATGTTTGTAAGATCTATCTCGTTCTCACAAACATGGCGAAGCAAACATTAGATATTATTGTATTTTTCAACAAATTAACATTTTGGCTGTACTTACGAGTGGTAAGTAATCCCGTGTGTCTTATTTTTCTTCCTTGTATTAAAAAAAAATAACAGTTTAGCTGCACATAAAGTCATTTTGATGCGTATTTATAAAAAAAAACTGAAATTATTGAGATGTGTGATCACAACGATGTTCCGTGCGCGACTGAGTGCCAAGGTGCCAAGTTGCCAACTACGGGCAATCACTTAGTTGACTAAAACCAGGCGTTGTGACTAAGTCCCGTATCTACCGCTTTTAATACATCAATGATCATCATGCATTTTCATCAAATCATGAAGGTGTCAAAACCCATAACAATATCCCGTTACGGAAGTCTTGTTTATACTTGCATTGTACCTACATAATTATTAATTAGTCATGTGTATCTAAATAATGTACATAGAAAGCTCTAGTACAGTGCCAGTACTTTACTTTTAACGTGCAAGTACATACATGCATTCTGTTTGCTACATTTGAAGCTTTGCTATGTATGTCCCAGGAGAAATGAGGAATTTCGGAAAGTTCCTATCGAAACCACAAAATCACGAAAGACGGCAAATGTTCATTTCTTGTTCAGTGACAAGTTTGACGGAGTACTTGTCTAGTAGACAGTAGTAAAATTATTTATTTCTGAGAAATATTAGTTCATCCGTTAGCGAAGTAGACACAATAGTTATACAATAGTAATGGCGTCACGCCAATTCGGCAGGGCTCAACAGACGGAGGGATATATGACTAATTACTCTCACTAAGCGATATTTAGATATTGTAGTTTTCATTGCAGTCAGCTAGCAATCTAATTAACCTTTTTTCGTTCATGTACCAGTATACAAAACAACACGGGCAATATTCGCCATAGCAATTCATGCAATATATACAGCTAAATTAACAATCAACAAAATACAGGCTCCAATCCTTATCATATTATTTGATGAAATATCCATCCTACACAATATTATTTAATGTAATAAAAATATAAATTCACAAATGATCTTGATGTGATGGTCGCTATCGAATACTAATATGGAATCAGTGGTTTTGTTTTATTAGAATTGTAACAAAACTGTCGAGTGTAAAATTAAATATTTCATAAATATGAGACCAGACTTGTAGGTAGTAATTATTCTAATAGATTATAGTAGAGCAGGCACTAGCGCTTAAGTCCCATTATGTCCTAGCGAACGAGCGAGAGAGGCGGACGAGGCATCGTTTTACCATTTTTTCATACGTTCGCCTCCCTCGGCCGCCCGTCAGCTGGCGGTGAGGCCTGCGCTTTATTATCCGAAAAGCTGATAGAAGAAACTTAGAAAAGACATTCATAAAAGTGTACATGAGGTGCACATAGAAAAACATGAATTGAAGGTTCACATAACGAGTTACACTCTTACACTTCACACCTGCCGAAGAAGTCTATTACATTTTTAAGCAACTCAACATGAAGCGTGCGTCCGTTTCACATAGTTTGTGTTTTTCACATAATCACATAGGTATACCAGCTAACTTTCAGATGTATCTACTAGCTATATTAAAATAGTACGGATAGGCTCATTTTTTTACATTCATGTCATACCAGTTTGCACCAACGAAAATTTACGCTACGGCCAAAATAGGCGCCAAATACCTACAACTGACGAATATACGGTACGGTATGTGAGGAAGGCTTCATACTTACCTACACATTTCGACAAGGGCACCCTTCTATTGAAAAGAGTCGTCACATAGCAAAATAGAAATCTATTTCATTGTGTTTTCTAACACAAAGAAATGGATTTCTATTTTGCTATGTGGTTATTTTCTATATTATCAATGTTGGTGCAAAACTAGAAGATTACACTGATATTATATTGCTATGTTCGACAACGCAATGTTATAAGGATAAAAAGTTAGAATAAAACTGCTCGTTCATGTCAGTCAGCTACTTGTGATGCCGGCAGGTACTGACACAGAGTACCAGCTCGAGCGTGAGAAATAGAAAAAACTTTAACTTTAGTGCAAACTGGTATGAATGGGTCTCACATACGTAGGTTTATAGACAACGATTTTTAATCAATCTCATAGCATAAACCTTATCAACATACTTAAAGAAAATAAATAAAAGTTATATCAACAAGTCAGTTACAATCCTAATTGATAATATCTACATTATGATGGAATAGATTGTAAACTATTTACTATGACGTTATCATACAAGAATATTATATCACTTAGCTACGAACATGATTTAACATTTACACAAACAAAACGGTTCGATACTTTCTTCAAATTATAACAAATAGTATTAATATTATCATAAGAAGTCCTACCAGGATTGCTATTGCCAGCCACTGACGTCGATCTGGAATAAAACAAAACAGCAACTATTAATTACGCCTGGAATGTTCAGTTCTTCAGAACAAAGAAGTATGATCGCTTTAACTTTAACCACAAACCGCGTCGTTGTGGTAAAGAGTTTTGTATTTCATAGCTAGCATGCTCAAAATAGAGGCAACAATTTCCGACCTACTATAAAACTCAGGTCAAAAGTGTTTACAACTTAATAATGCATAGGTATGTAACTAGAAAATACTAGCCAGCGCTACACTTATAAATATTGTTAAGTTCGTACTGGCTTGGTAGGTATTATATAGACATTGATGTGTTCAAACTCACCGTTATTCATATGGAGCACCTTGGCCACTTTCTTTAGAGTGGAGTCTAGCTTAGAATCGGCATTCTCCAGTTCTGTGTTCAGGTCATCTAACATCCTGGAATAAGGCGTAACACGTGGTTTATCTATAGTGAAAAATTTACAGGTCCCTACCAAATGCATAAACTTCGAACAGTCGTAATAGGCTATCAAATAATTATTTATATTATGTAATTGTCCTGCACACATTGTGATTGTAAAATGAAACGACTGTAAAAGTGTAATTGCGGTTAATATATCGTTAATCGTAGATTTTCAACCTATATTTAAGTGCCCACGTATGATCCTTGCCAAAAGTGACTTAGCAAAAACATGATCACTGAACCACCGTAGCACTTGATTCTAATAAAATATACTTACACGGCCTGTTCATCCAGTTCTATGCCAATTTGTTTGGAAACCGTCTTGAGCGAGCCCACAGAGTGGCTGATCACCTGCAGCTGGTCGTTCTGACTGGTCAGCATCTTATCCTGCATGGACATGATGTCGCTGTCGTAGCCGAACCCGTCGAATCTGTTGGGGCTGTCGGTTTGGTTGGCCAACTTCGAATACTTAGTATACTTAGGCGTGGCAGTCCAAACGTTGCTCAGATGCATTGGGCTTTCTTCACCCAACAGTGGCTCCCGCGCCGTCCCATCGTTGTCACGGTTCCTGTTGAGACTCATTTTGCTCTTCATCACCTTAAACAGAAACATTTGTGAATGATTATGTGAACATGTATTTTCGATTAGGTACCTTAGATAGTCTAAGTAAATTGCTAGATTCTAAACTTGAAAAGAATAATCAATCTGTAATAAAGAACACAATTCAAAAAGAAATACAAAAAATGGTTGTCTGTAAAGTCGGTTTACGGACGATAATTTTACGTGTTAACGTTATACGTTATAAGAAAACATTGATGAAAAATTTACTTTTATGAATTGAATTATTATCACTGAATTATCATTAGGTCTGTAATAACCAAAAGGCTTAATATAAATTATCATAATCTTAGTGATTTTAACTTAAAAAACAAAACTTTTCACCCCCGTATGGATTGAAATTTTAACAACACCGTTGTGTTAGCTTCCAACCATACGCCTAGATAGTAAATTTTGTGATTTTTACTTCGAAAATTAAGGACTTTCCATACACAACTTCATCTCCTTTTTTAACCGTTTGGGGGGTGAATTATCAAAAACGTTGAGACACGTATAAATTAATTTTCAATCGTCAGCCGAATCACAAAATTTTAAGATCCTAACTTTAAAACTGACGGACTTATCCCCTATTTATCTCCCTTAGGGATTGAATTTCGAAATATCCTTCCTTACTTACTTGTCTACATTATAAAGGGAACCACTGTGCAAAATTTCAGTTTTCTAGGTCCAAGGGTTTGGGCTGGGCGTTGATGAGTCAGGCGGCACGTGACTGGCGCGCGGAACGGTGTGACACTTTTTCGTGCGTGCAGCCGGTGGTCATCGATTTATAAGACGTTATCACGTCAAAATAAACTATCACAAACTTATGAGAAGACATTTTTGAAGAAGCTATACACAAGAACAAGAAACAATAAAAAAACGATATCAGAGCACTGAACAAGAAAATGGAAACAATAATAGGAGTAAACGAAAAACTTAAACACAGCTTTAGGAGACCCATCCTTATCGAGATTATAAGCAAACGAATGACGAAATATGTATTCAAACCTACAGGACTTTTCATTTGTAACCGACTTCAAAAAGGAGGAGGTTCTCAATTCGTCGGAACAATATTTTTAAATACAGGGTTATTTGTAAAACACCGACAACCTCTCAGGACTGTGTTACTAACATCATAATCAACAACTTTTGTTCTATGCCTTTTAAAAATTCATCATATTTTAGTTCATCCAATTTTCATAACAAAAATAAAAATATTTAAATTGAACGCTTTTACGGGCTCTCGCCGCCCTGACGCCGCTCCCCTCAATATTGTACTATCGCTTTCTTTTGCTTCGCATAGATTTCTTAACATTTAGAGCGGTCAATTCAAATATTTTTATTTGTACGAAAATTTGATGAAATAAAATATGATGAATTTTTAAAAGTCGTAGAACAAGTTGTTGATTATGATGTTAGTAAAACAGTCCTGAGAGGTTGTCGGTGTTTTACAAATAACCCTGTATTTCCATTTTTTTTAAGTATGTTCCCCGATTACTCGAAAATCGCTGGACCGATTTGGATTTTTTTTTATTTAGTTTGAAAGGGTATATATACTTCCCAGGTGGTCCCATGATCATCAAGTCAGGATCTGATGATGGGATCCTGGAGAAATAGAGAGAACTCTTCAAATTTTATAAGCACAGTTAAAGCGATTTGGGCAGTTTTTGAAAGAGTACCTTCTCGGAGAGGTCCCTTTTCAATTTGGTGAATTTCTGATGAAGAACTTCAGAGATAGGCAACGGAACTCCTTAATAAATGATAGGAAATGGACTGGGATTGCTGAAATCTCATGTATGTCTATTATTTACACAAGTTCATAACATAACATCACGCCAGTACGTTGTGAAGGGGTAAGCACATGTGAACCACTAAAAAGAGAAAAATAAAAACTTTTTTGCAAAAAATAAAACCCGACTTCAAAAAACACAAAAAAGTGAAAAATAACTTTAGCTTTGCTTTACCTTGTTCGATTGATTTGGTTTTTTTGTCACCGACTTCTGAAGCTAAAGTTATTTTTCGCTTTTTTGTGTTTTTTGAAGTCGGTTATATTTTTGAAAGACTGATCTTTGACTTTTTTTATAATTTCCTGTGACATTAATTACTTATTTGAATGAATTTATTAATTTATATTTTATTTTAAATGACATAAAATAGTAATTTTATAATAGTACAATATTGTTTATTTTTTTTGTGTCCAATGAGGGTCATTGGACGACACACCATGTGCACGTTATCAATATTTTATGATCTTGCAAAACACCATGCACTATTAGAATTGAATTGAATATCTACTAAACTTCTACAGTAAGCAATTTCAGAACATCTTACCTTTACTTCTTGCTTCGTGGCTTCAATAAAACTTCGTCTTTCAGAAATTTCTTTGTTGTCAATTTTAAACTTTGACGAATTCTTCTCTACGATACGTGAAAAACATGCTCAGGAAATTATACAGTTTATCTGAAGATACACATTGATATTATCTAACTAATGAAGATGATTTTATGTTAAGGCTTTTACACACATGCACGACCGGTTTTAGTTGAAATGTCAAAAATTTACATCTAACATCTACGTAAGTTTAAAAAGGATATTAATAGTATCTTCTAAGTCCTCCAAGTCCCATTCGATACTACGGAGTGCGTTCCTCAGCTCCGTAGAAGTCCATTCCACTTCAGGACTGTTGGGTACAGCGGGCGCCTTGGATATCTCTTGCCACCTTAGGTATAGACCGCGAGTCTTGTTCAACGCTTTGAACACCTCACTGCGCGATCAAAGAGTTCACATTAGATAAAAATACATAAAATATTAACCAAGCCTGAAAAAAATATTGACTAAGTATCACTTTTGTGGTGAGCGCGACGATAGCATTTTTAGCGTCAGAATTAACGATGCTTGCGAGAATCGCATCTTGGATGTGGAGACTTGCGTTTCCCGCAAGTATCATTATGGCAACAGAATTTTTTCATTGTTATTTTAGCGTTCGAAAGTTAACTATAATGTCGTTATCTATGTCGAGACTGGCGCCCAGTGATGTATCAGTATCGTGCATTTTGCGTGCATGACAATGCTATACTACCTACATACAGAAAAAAATGCGAAATTGGAGTTTATCTACATTTATAGTACTATCCTGTCCACCGTACCCTGCGGTATAATTTTAAAGTTCTAATAATCTCTTTCCACATGTATTATTGATTGGCCCACATTCTCTTTGTGGTGACGGCCTAACCCAAACACAAATACATATTTCTGCACTAGGCCTGTCTAGGTCGCTTGCACAAAATAACTCCAGCTAACAGCAACTGTTTTTATTAATAGTTCAGTCAGATGTTTGTTAGCTTATATAGTTGTTACACTTATTGTGCATGGTGTAGTCAACTGGGAAGTTGCTACTATACTGCCAATATTCGTTTTTATTGTATGTGTTACCGGCAATCTGTATAATCCGGTATTCTATACAATACCTAGGCAATGTATAGAATACCTAAAACGTGTAGGTAATGTATGAAATATTATTTATTTTATACTTTGCCCCTAGGTATTCTATACAATACCGAATGCGCAGCCGGCAATGTGTGTAAAAGACGAGATCAGGGAAGCAGGTGACGTGCGGGCAGGCAGACAATAAAATAAATCTTTTTAACCGACTTCAAAAAGGAGGAGGTTCTCAATTCGTCGGAGCCTTTTTTTTTCGTGTGCAGTAATTCTTATTTTTTCTGCAGAAAAATGCCTACTACCTATTTTATAAAGATAATTTATAAGGAACTCCTTAATTGTTCATTTTAATAAAGTTGATTATAGGTACCTAATAGAACATGTTTCATTTGCCCGTCATTTTATAGGCCAGCTAACATTGATAAATATAGACTAAAATCTATTTATTTTACACGTTGCCGGTGGACCAGCAGGTACTCTATACAATCTAATGGACAATAATATTCATAATATTTGATACATTGCCTGGATGCCCCAGGTATTCTATACATTGCCTAGGTATTGTATAGAATACCTGAATTGTACAGATTGCTGGTAACATGCGCATCTTTGTGAGCTTAATCACATAAGCCCGGGTTACACGAGGCTAGTTTTTCAAGCTAAGATAGCAAGCTTATATCAGTAAGCTAGCAAGCTAGTACTCCTGGCTTCGTTTGGACAAAACTAGCTTCATTTCTAAGCTAGTAAGCTAGTTTACAAGCCAGGACAGCTTTTAATAGGATGGAGTTCTATTTTTAGGCTAGTAGCGCCCCCCACACTACTGATTTTACTATCCTGGCTTGTGTACTAGCTTCATGTGGCTGGCGAAGCTAGTTTTCAGTTGGCTAGTAACCACACGTTTTGTTTGATTTTCTAACCGCGATGTGTTTTTGAGATTTTACGATGCTCAAACTAAGTACGGAGATTACTTTAAAGTTTGTACAACTGTGCCGTGACCATGAATGTCTGTGGAACGCCACCCTGCTAAGTTTTAAAGACAACTCTAAACGGCAACGTGATTCAGCACTACAAAAAATGTGTAGCGAATTAAAGACAGTGGGTATTGATATGAGTACCAAAGACGGAAAAGTAAAATTAAAAAAATGAAGAGCAACGTATTCTTAAGAACTGACAAAAATTGATAAATCAACCCGGTCTGGAGTCGAATAGTGTTTTGTTTTCGCATGCAGTTCATTTTGGACGTGTGGTCACCTCAGTCAGTCGCTGCAATAGTACTAGCTTAAAATAATCAATCCTCGTGTAAACAGAACTAGAATGTTCCAAGCCAGGTCAGCAAGCCAGGACAGTTAAGTAGAGAACTAGCTTGCTATCCTAGCTTGGAAAAATAGCCTTGTGTTGACCGGGGCATAAGTGTTAAGAAAAAAACTTGAATAATTATCACAGTTACAACATAAAAAAGTTAGCTGCCTGAATAGTGTGTTTATTATCATGAAAACGTAACATTATAATAACCTTTCTTTAGGGCTTCGCCACAGTTCGGTCAATTCATTTTATCTATCTAAACTTGACGACTGACTTGAGTAGAAGAAGAAGATAGCTAGGTATATAGAAGGGAAATAGGCTTTTGTGCACAATCGAACTTATTTATAGCTTCTCCAAGCTTGTGAGACAACTTACCACTTTTATCCATTACCAACTTTATCTTTAACATTATTTTATTTAAACACTTAGCATAATTAAAAACCAATAGTAATTCCGTTTTGAATAAAAAATATAAGTAGCACCTACAGCAATAAACTGGTCAGTTAGCATAGAAAATAAACAAATTACTCTTGACTGTTTACCTAGATGTATTATAGAGGAGGCGCTAAGGTAGCCCGTGAAATTTAAATATTCTTTGACCTGCAAATTGCAAAAAACTTAAGAAAATTTGAATTTCGTGGGCTACTCTGGCGTTTCCCCTTAAGATATTTGAGGCAAAAGAGAGCATTATAGATATTAAACTACCTTGTCACCTTCACAGCTCAATTATACCCCTCGGATTATAAGAGTAAAGGAGTTTAAAATGCACCTGAGTATGCACACACACTTGTGGACTATATAATAGCTCCTATTTACTTGGCTTATCTTCGTTGAGTTTGTCCACTGACTCCACTGTGACCAAAATTCAGTCAGGAGTACATTATTATACTGAAAAATACCAATGTACTGATTGGTTGGTGTTGCTTTGATCAACCAATTAGCAAATTAATTAAGCAGTTAATTTATTTAGAATGGGATTTGATGACTACCACATGCAGCTATTCAAACAGGCCTTCACTGACCCTTAGTGCAGGTTCCAAATTGAATAATTCAAGTTTAGGACTAAATAAAGATTCAATTTTTGAATTGATAGATCACATAGTATTATTATAAATAAATAAATAGGAAGCAACAAGTAGGTTATAAATGAATCTAATGTTCAAAGAGTTAATCTTTACGGTTCTGAATATCAACCTGCCTCTGCTCCGCATGGATACTACATTATGATGTGGTGATTTTGTCAAAATATTTTATTTTAGTATAGATAAATGAATAAATTCCCTAAAAGATAGAATCAAATCAAAATGTAAACCCTTACATTTTGATTTGATTCTATCTTTTAGGGAATTTATACAAAGTCTCATAATGTGCCCTACCTACCCAGGTAGGGCACATTATGAGACTTTGTTTGATACAATGTATTTTTTTCTCTGTGATTCAATTGCTTTTTTTTTCATTTAATGACTGGCATACATAAAGGCTGTCCTGCATGTCTTATTTTTTGTTCATTACAGGATCTGATGGACACTACTAAAGCCCTTAAACTCCTGGTTTAGTTCTGGGCAGACAATTTAGATTTCCAAAGACAGGCTACGAAGATCCTCCTAACCCTCCATCACTCAAAAATGGTGAAGGTCTAATGGCTTATCTTCTGGGGAGTTTTATCCGCCCCTTCTTCGTCCCAGCTCCAATAGGAAGTGGCGAAGGGCGGTCATTTTGGAGGACTGTCTCTTGTAAATTTTGACATTATGTTGATTGAAAAGTTGCTATTGTTGATTGAAGATTGACAATTATATTATTTAGGCAGTTGTTGCAGCTATTTAGGGACACAGAAAAAATAAATGAATGCTTTCTAAAAGCACTTAACAAAATTATCAAACAGGAGCATGACAGGTGCCATATATGTTTTAATTGCTAAAATATCACAGTTTTCAAAATTTAGATTCAAATTATTAAGTATAAAAACATAAAACTACCACAATGTGTCAGATTTCTTGAAAGATCCCAAATATTATTTTCCCATGGATCATTCTTGCAATAAAAAACTATTGCGAATCTTGTTTCTAAATGTCGTGAAGCTACATAAAAAAAAACATTAAAGTGACGAAGCTGAGTGGTAGATTCACAAGGCTGTGAAAATACTAATTAATTATTGAACTAAGAAGTGGATACTTACTCTTTGACGACATAAAATGGATCTTCTAAAGTCATGTCAAACAATAGAAACAACGTTCAAGCTCAAGCTGATTCATGTGACGGACAAACTAGGCACGAAAACTTGCAAATAAAATTCACACAGATAAACACAGGTGTATCCAGACGATCCTTCGCCTATCCCACAAAATATCGACAACATGATACGTACCTACTCTGTATAGAAGTCGCTCGATGAGAACAGTATTCTCCGTCCCTTGCTAACTTATGTAAAACAGGGAGAGCCCGAGCTACGTAACAAGTCAATATTGCAATGCGCAATCGCACCACGGTCGCCGCGAGCAGTAGAGACGACTAGATGCGACATCAACCCCCTCACTCCCTCAATATTATCACAGTACGCACGCACTTTCCTCCTCTTTTTCCACCCAAATCTCTCCCTGAAACCCCTACCCTCGTTATCACCTTCTTATTTATTTACGTCAAAAGTGTAATGTCATTCTTGACATTGACAATATGCAATCAGATACCGCTTATCTATGAAACATGGAACTAATAAATACTAGAAAACCGTACAACAACTTTAAAGAACGGTTGGGGCCTGTACATACCATGAAGGTATATGGTACATACATAGTGCCGCAGACGCATGTTATATAAAAATGTACTCTGTAGAGGCATGCGTTGTAAAAAAAAATACAATACATTTATAAATTTTTATTTCTTCATCAATAAAGTACTATCGAAGACACCCCCGCCTGATCACCACTAAGCTTATTTTTGCTTGCACTTACAACATAGAAACGCTCTTTAGCCCCGCCCAGTTGACTTTGTATAGAAATAACGAATAAAAAGATACCAATCGGCCGAGCGCACTGACGACGCACGCCAAACGAGAGTTATTGTTATTTTGCGCGCCAAAGTTGACGCTTTCCTAATAGGCCTAAGCTTTAAGGGGCCGTGGCTCGACGCCTCTGCATGATTTAAGCGAAAAAATAATTAACTGATCAGGCGGAAAAGACCACGACTATAACCAAAACCAACGACCCAAGAAAATAATATTAAAAGTTAATCAACGACTGTTACGGACATTCCTGTCATAGCGGTTGACGTAATTTCCCTCTATCTGCTTTGTTTACATCTAATTTTTTACCCTTCCCTTAAGGTGGATGCTCCAGGGTAGCCCGCGAAATTCATACTTTGTTACGTTTTTTGCAATTTGCAGACCAGTGCTAGGTTGTATGTTGATTAAAATATTGTTCGCGACTGTAAGACGTATGTAGTTACAGAATTATAATCATCAAAATCATCAATACAACCCTCCGAGTTCATAAAGGTCGAGGAATGATTTTGACCTTGAAAAAGGACGTAAGTTTTCTTACAACCTCGCACTGGCCTGCAAATTGCAAAAAACGTAAGAAAATTTGAATTTCGTGGGCTACCCTGGAGCATCCACCTTGGAATAAAAAAGTTTTGAATTTATTGCATTATTTCATGTTGCATCTTGTGGCGATTCGGCACGTTTACAACGCAATGTCAAAAATTAAAATTGTTAAAACTTCAAGAACCCATGGAATTTGAATTATTTGCCACCCTATTACTAATAAGTACGGTATTGCAAAGCAATCAGTATTTTTTTGATTATGATGTCGATTTATTTATTTATACAACAATCAGCTTATTTTTGGTTGTCTCTATCGGGGTCCGTGTTTAGGAACTGGTAGCACTGGTATCTATCTAAAAAGAGGTACCGAAAATTATGGAAGAAGAAGACACGCTGGAGACAAGGCAGACAAGGGCAGGAGAATGACCTTGATAATGATATCGGGTGTATGCGCATCAAGTCGCCCAATATTTTGCCAGTGTGAACGTACAGAAAAGGTCTACAGTCTCTTGCTGCACAGTACCTATTAATTCCATTCAGTAAATCCTCTCTTTTGGGTGTTAGTCTATGGATTTTATAACCAATTAACCATAGAGTGTCATTAGTCATTATACAGCACACTGACAGTCACAATGTAAAGTCGTAACTGTCGAAATAACCTGGGTCATTTTTAATTTATTCTATGTTGCTCCCCTTGTCTTCACAGCTCATGCTAGCTTACATGAAATATTATTTTATTACTTTTAACAACAACAATAATCTAATAAAAGTTCAGTAAAATGAATTCTGTTCTGAATCCGGAGGCTCCAGAGTTTTACCCACACTTGACGTCTTTTACACAGGTACGTGATTCAGCGAGTTCCTTGACTCAATGACAACAAGCATGCTGTTTTTTTATTATTTACGTCCTTAATTACCTATGCGTAATTTTCATTGTTTACGTTATGATATTTTAAGTTTTGTTGAAGAATTATGGAATTTACGGAGATTTTGCTGAACGAACTATCAACACAACCCATCAGTATTGTCATTTTTATTTTGTATTAGTTTACAAAGTATGTACTAAGTATTGTATAACCCATGATCTGACCACGAAGTAGACACAATAGTTAAACAATGGTGTCTCGAACAAATTGGTCATTTGACAGATCGTGATTTAACATTTAAACTTTGTTAAAACATTTTGTACAAATGGGTCTTTGATTAAAATATGAACTTCTGTTTCGCGCTTAGTAATCATACTATCTGATATTTAAAACGACTTTTAAATATTATTGGTTGCCTCTTACAAAATTATTTGTAACACCTCTATTGTGCAATTGGTTCTGTAATTCCAACTAGACTGTAAATACTTGTAGTGAAATTTGTTTTTATAAAAACTTTACAAATCAATCAGTCAATTTTGAATGTAACTTACTCTGCCTAACCTAACTTTTTACGACTTTTGTGAACCACCTGCTACAACAATAAATTAATATTCTATTCTAACTTAAAAAATAAATAAAAAATATGTTTACTAAACCCACTATCACTTGATATTACATTTTCAGATGTAATTACCTCAATATTAACAACTAGGTTTATAAATACTACATTTAAGATTCAACAAAGGGTCACTTATATCAATAGACTTTTTATATTGAAACTCCTCTGTGGTGCTACTTTTGTTGTTGTTCTTTTCTTTCCTTGAGTTAAAGGGTCATTTACTTATGTACCAAATGAGCCTCAAATGTTATAATAGCAATGTTTTATCAGTAATGCTAAACATTGTTGGCATATGGCGGATTTAAAGGATTTTTATCTAATACCTTGTACATAAATACGAGGAGCTCATGGCTAAATAATTACAGCCGCTTGAGTCGATCTTCAGGTTAAGCTGTGGTTGCCTGGGTTGATCCATGGATGAGTGACCACCCATTAGGTAAATACCCTGTTTCCTTTGTGCCTCGGAAAGCACGGTAAGCTGTTGGTCCCGGCTGTCAATTGTAGATCTTTGACAGTCATTACAGGCAGTCAGTGGCCTGAAAGTCTGACAACCAGTTTACCACTAGGTATCGTATTACTTAGTACTACTTAACTGGGTTGTGGAGGTCAGATATGCAGATCTAGCAAGCGCTCTATGTAAAATACTGGTATTCAGCTGCAGCCGGTTAGACTGGAACCCACATAGTTGGGAAAAGGCTCGGCAGGCAGACCTTCATCATCATCATCATCAGCCTATTAATGTTCCAACTGCTAGGACACAGGCCTCCACTCTATGGGGGGAGGCAGACCTTATACTGAAATGATTTCCCTATTTGGCACAATGTATAAATTACCTCTTTTAAATTTATTTCCTGCGTTAATAAAATGTTTTTTGTTTTTTAAAGAGGTATCCAGTCAATAGGATATCCCCTGTCACATGGGTGGGTTCACAGACACAAATCTCATACACAAAATGCTAACCTGGAACCATGACAATCGGGTCGTATATTGCTGTTGTATGCATGCATCAGGCACATCCCATTCTATTTCTGTCTGATCTTGAATTCTTATTTAAACCTTTAGACCTTATAAAGCTTGATGGAAAATACAGTAACAATTTTCGTTTTCTTTACAAGAATGCAGTCATAAACCATGTTGAGAATATTTCAGACTAACAGCGTGATAACAATGTGATGAATGCTTTCAGGGTGGTTACGTTAAAGTAAACAAATCAATCAAATCCTCAAATGCTTTGCCTACTGGAACCTCATATGGTCTCTTCAAAACTTATACTGATTTCAACATTGTATCAAGCCAATTAAGCGAAAATGTAGTTCTACAATCGAACCAAATAATTTCAACCGAGCTGTCAGCTGTGAAGTTAAAATGGTAAGTCATACAGTACTAACCTAACCTAACAGCAACCTCTAAAACACAAAATTACTTTACGTGTAAATAAATCTAATATGCACTGCCATTTAAAAGCTTTTATCAGTGACTAATAATAATATACTTATATAAATTATTGATAGTGTACAATCTTTATTTGTTTGTTTTCTCTTTGTTTGTTTTTTTCATTGTTTGCTTTGTCGCTATTCCGATTCTGAGACATGCTATAAAACTATTTGCGAATGCTTTACAAAACATCACGCCTGTAATCCCCGAAGGATTAGTTGAAAGGCGCACCTAATAGAACACCCACATTTCGCCAGTTTGTTACCAAGTCCCGTGTCCCAGAGCACGAGCCTATTTACATTAACCAGGCACGAATGCAGTCTCCGTGGCTGCTACTGAGAATTTCCTGATAGAAAAACCCAACGACACTTCCCGACTCGGGAATCGCGGGCTCCCCTGGCGTTTCCACCTTAAGCATGTTCACCAGTATTTTATTATTTATCTAGCTGTTGCCCGCAACCTTCTTGTTCGTGAAATTATTATAAAAGTATTACTTCCATATTTGAATTGGATTTGGTTAACAATTTCATGGGTTTAAATTATTTTGAACAGAACCCGAAGCCTAGCCTAAGTTAGTCCTTGTAACATCTAGATCTGCCAGTAAAAAAAGAAGATATAGATTGATTGAAAAGTCCCGTCAAAATCGCACCAGCCGTTTGGGATATTAGCCGGGACAAACAGACAGACGGACAAAAAATTTGTATTGTATATACTTTCGTATGCATGCAGTAAAAAGCTGTTATTTTGAAATCACAAACAGACACTTCAATTAAATTTACTTGTGTAGATTAAAGCCTCCCCCCACACAGGCGCGTTTCTGCACAATCATGGTCACAAAAATTGGTGACAGAATTTTTTATACAAGTATAATGGGGAATAAGTTTGGTAGCTACACCCAAAGCAACTATTCAGTTTCATATGGTTTTCTCTTTGGCTGTTTACAGAACTATAACACTGCGATTTTCATAAATATGATTGAATTGAATTTCATGAACATGCGATACCTTTTTTTTTTCTTTTTTCGGATGGGAAATCATCAAATGACCCCTCCCGCTCTGGGCGGAGCGGAAGGGAGTGTCAGACTTTTACTGACTAAAACCCATCCATGTTCCTTCATCGACCTTTGTGTTCCGGGGCCACGGTATCTCTTTTGAACAGTCCCGCAGCCCCTAGCTAGCCCATAGCTCACCGTCCGCAGGCCCGCGCCTACGGTGGCCATGTGGCTCCCGACGCCCGGTGCGTCACGCGGCGGCTGGGACGTGAGGTTCTCTCCCTCTCACGTTCCGCCACCTCCTTCGCCAGCATGACTGCTTTGCAGAAGGAGGTGACGGCGTCCCATTCCGTCTCGCTCCGGACCATGGATTTAACCAGGGCCGGACGCGAGAGGTCGCTGCCGCCGATCGCCGCGCCGCTACAAGGACACGGCGGTGCTCCGCAACATGCGATACCTAACCTAGCACAACAACGGCATAAAACATTATCGCCTTAATTCTAATTATAATCTGTATTTCAGTGTTTTTAATAAGACAATCGCTTACCTAAGTGATACATGCTTGTAAAATAATGTTTAACGTATCAGAAAGGAATACATCGAGACAGCTAATTTGCCTTTGCTATATTTGGTTTGCATTTTAATCTAGCTTCCACTGCTACTTTGATTGTGTCATATGTATGATTTTGCTAGCGCTTCATAAACTGCGCCACGCTGGCATTGTTTACTATCTAAACTTTCCTGATAATGATTTTACCAAATGCTTTTCTACATTAACCACAGATTGCGCACCTAAAATCATAAATAAAGTACCTAAATATCATTGCACTCAAAGAGCGCCTTAGATTTTCATTACTAGTAAAGTAGTAAAAATAAAATCTAAGTCATTCTAATCAAATGTTATATTTTAGCGATGAACACGAATCGAACACTGAGAAAATAGTTGACGTTAACGACAGCATCCTTGACAGGATCAACATAAACATTGACACCGCTGGTGGCGTAAACAAATCCAGAGACACGATTAAAAGTGGAGTACAGACAAGACCAAATGTGACTCAGTGGAATTCCTCCCCCGTCATTGCAAAAATACAGGTTCGTATAATTTGACTTTAGTTTTCAGGCTTTCAGTTCTGCGATAACTTAACAGAGAAGAATTTCCAGGTGCTACCTATATTAAATAACGCAGAAATTAAACTGCTCCTCAAGCGGCCTGGTGGCCATCAGCCAGTATCATCAGAATATCCGCTCTCCTGAGCTCGGTGCAGCTCTAAGTCAGCGCGGAGTCTAATACTTGTTCTGATTGCGATTTTCGCGGTGATGTCTTTCTTGTTAAAGTGGCGGTATCGCAGCACACTACTTCTGACTGTGACTGTCCACGGCGGTTGTGATTTCACAGCACGACCGCACCGCTTCAAGTCGGTCGGTCAGACCTTCCCCAGAAAATTGCTCACAAGATAGTCATGTGTACCTACCTACATATGACGAAGAGATAACTCATATCACATTCGCGTATCAACCGCAAATCGCGCTAAATTATAGCAATCTGCTGTACGCTTGTGTATTAGTAGACTCCCACGCTAACGTACGCAAAGTAGTATATTAAAATAAGGACGTATTTTCACGAAGAGCGCATCTCCACTCTCCGACCGGCTCAGAATAAAATGAAAGATGCAGATGACGTATTCAGTAGGCAGAAAATCCAAACAGTAACAATCACTCCGCCTTTGAGACACGAAAAGCAACTTACATTTTACTCATGTCTTGGACGTTTACTTTTCCGAAGATAAGTCAAGTTTATACAGCTCGTTTGCGAAATCAAACGTACGTCTAGGAAAACGAAAGAGCGTAATGCCGCGTCGTCTCCACGCTTATTTTGAACACGTGCTATAGATAGGTGGTGCATTAAAGTCGCAATTTAGGTCGTGGCCTTGGGACGCAGGACGCACGGATGCGGCCTCGGCAGCGGCGGTGATAAAGACATTGATAGTACGCGACACACGTCATTACGCTACCTTCGATACCATCTTTATCCTCCAATTTGCTGCGTTGATTGGCAGTTTAGTGTGTCATACTGTCATTCACGTCTTAAAGTTTTCCTGCCCCGAAATGGACTGCTCTCGTACATTGTTTGATTGAATTGAAATGTTCTTATTAGTGCATGTAAGTTATATTACTTTTTCAGTTCCTCCAAATTTGGAATTGTAAATTCTCAAATCTCAATAGACGTCATAGCTATGTGTTTGACTTATCATAACTCGGTATTGCTTTTAACAACAAACTAAGTACAAAACAAACGTATGCTACTTATCTCAACAAGCAGACGCCAAAATAAATATAAGATTAGGTACCTACCTTCATTGCTTTAATAGTAAATATTTTCCTTTATCCGATCTCTAGAATTACTTCTATGAGATAATGTAAAATAATTATTTTTGTGCTGATAACATCAATCGTGCTTGATAATTTGATATCGATGATATGAGTTGATAGATAGTCATTGTTTTTGACGTGTTTACAAGCCGCAATCATCGACTGCAAAATGCACCTGCCTGATCGGTGATGATCAAACCATAGGTCTTCTTGGTCCTTTAAGTGTAATAACACGAAAAAGGACCTGTTTTGGAAAGCGGATTACGCAACATGACTACTTACTAACTCTTTAGAATGAAAGGCTAGATCGTTACTGTTACCTTGTGTCATAACACTGCTGGGCAAAAGCCTCCCCTATGACCTCCAAATCTTTCGATCCAGGGCCAATTTGGACCACCACATTATGAAAAGTGCATTTTTATTATCTCATCTTCTATCGTTTTTCCGTGTTGTTGAAGGTAATCAAAAGTTCATAAAATTAACGACATATTATTGTTATTTTGTATGTACTTTCCTCTTACGTAATTCTCAGTGGCCTGTTCTTAATGTCGTTTCATATTCCAGGTGGGCTCAGCAACATTTATTGGCGCTAAAAATATTACTCGACCTCAAATCAACTTCAAAGATCCGATCGACAATTCAGAGAGCTTGTGGGTGCCAAAAATATCGGACAAACCGAACAATATTAAGCCACTGGCTTTGAATATTTTGTACAGCGACGAAGGCGAGGTAGTTGGGTGAGTGGACACGAATATCTCTCATAATAGCTGGTAAATTGGCAATAAAATCGATTAAATTGAATAATACCATGCACGTTGCCGCATGGCGGAAGAGACTCTATGCAGCGACAACGTCGCAATTCATCTCTAACTCTATAATAACCGCTTATCTTCTCGTTCCTACGGCCATATATAGCACCTGTATAGAATTGCATACAAGTTAAACGGTCAATTCTGCAGGCAATCAAACACATTGTTGTGTAATAGATGTTCTTCTATTCAATCGTGCTTCCTGCAGATGTTAACCAGTTGCACTTAGGACATAAGTCACGTTCGCCTACTCGTTTTCGTAACATACCTACTTGATAAAATAACAAATGTTTGTACATAGCCGAACATTATATCAAAATGTTTCTGGTGAAATGGGACTTTGTAACCCTCGGTCGGCATCATAAGGAAATACACCTAAAATTCTATAAAACTTGTTCTAAGAAGTTGTTTTTTTTTTCTTGTTGACCCATTGACCGCTCCACTAAGCGCAATAAATGGCCACCATGACGCCGAGCTATAAATTGACTCGCTCAATTTTGATCATTTATGTCTATTAGATGCATAATATGACGGTGGAAAGGTTAACAAAACATTCTTCCTGTATAGTTTGGGTTCTTTAAATAAATACAAAGTATCTATCGCACTTGGACGTGGAGTTGCGGTCACCAGCCCGTTATACAATACAATACAAAGTTTCTAAATAGGATATGATGAACTTTTGTACCATATAGTTTTGAAGATTAAATACTACCTAGATTTTTCTCGAAGCCTATATTAGAGAGCCCTCAGATATTTTGTCTATGGAATGCTTATGTAATTAATGATGATCCTTCCTTCACATTCACTTTCTTTATGAGAGGTTATGTTAATAGCGTCATTAAAAGCTATCAAAGTATAGTAAAATATCTAAATCCGTAACAATACTTTCAGATATGAACACCCATATCTAGTTGAGTTGGATCAATATCATCCGCCGTCGCAGTTCATTGACCCGATGGAACCCCTGCCATTTCCTGTTCCTCTAGAAGACACCATGTTCACATACGTGGACACTGAAGCGAAGATGGATGCCCTCGTCGAACACTTGAACACCGTCACTGAACTGGCAATTGACTTGGAACATCATTCCTACAGGACTTATCAAGGTCATATAACATGATAATTACCCCGTAATCATACTGAATTAGAACGCTAGATTGCTGGATGTGGTCTTCGTGCCGCTTCTTTGCCGTAACTTGGTATTGTCTGAAATGTCCTTAAGGCGCTGTCAACACCAAAATCGCGCACACTGTCTATTTGTATGGGAGTAAACGAGACGTCACTATTACTGGGCGGCCAGGTTTACAAGAAAATAATGAATAAATCTCAGTCCAAATATAAAAGTTACGACGGAACACTGCGAACAGAGAAGTGAGGCCGGTTTCGTAAACGTGTGTGCATTTTTTGACGCGTAGTTTAATTGTAGTTTGATGTAAATGTGTGCGTGTGAGCGTATATGCGTGTATGCGAGGCGTAGTTTTGCATATGCCTCACTTAATTGTTTGCAGCGCTATGTCTTGGTTTTTATTTGGTCTGAGGAATAAATATTGGAATAAAAAAACTGTGGGTTATTTGTGAAATATGA
Source organism: Xestia rhomboidea (assembly GCA_963853795.1). Lineage (NCBI taxonomy): Eukaryota > Metazoa > Arthropoda > Insecta > Lepidoptera > Noctuidae > Xestia > Xestia rhomboidea. Next base: position 21,519,329 of record OY970756.1, on the reverse strand, counting down.
CCCGTTAGCCTTAGGGCCGTTAGGTTTAGATATGAATATGTTGACTTCATGTTTTTAATTGCAGACCCATACGTCAAAAAAATAAAGAAATAACCGATTAATGATGATATAAAGACCACTCTTTGCATTTTTTTTCTAACGAGCTAATTTCGTCCAATTATGTATCAAGTCTGTCCACGGTCTTTGAAATATAATGAATATTAACATGTATTTTTTGATGTGCTCGAACAAATAGCTTTCTTAAAAAACTGCTTAAAAACATATTGAACATGATCTGTCAAAGGACCAATTTGTTCGAGACACCATTGTTTAACTATTGTGTCTACTTCGTGGACAGATCTAGGGTTATGTGTTGTCAGCCCCTTAAGAGATAGACATAAATATATGCCATCGCGGACTTTTCTGTAGACCTATACAAGATACAATATTCCACCTTACATCATTTTGTTAGCTAGCGTTTTCGTTGAAAGCTCCCAGACGGCTTATTTTTTTCCGACACCTCCAACAAATATCATTAAATTTTAGCCAATGTATACAAAAACTTGACAAATTATACTAAAAACCTTCCTCGAGAACCACTCTGCCCATTGGTGAAAACAGCGTGAAAATCGGTGCAGTCGTTTTTGAGTTTATCGCGAACAGGCAGACAGACAGACGCGGAGGTGGACTTTGTTTTATAATATGTAGTGAAGTTCGCTCGAAAATTGCTAGAAACTGCAGCTGTGGACTTCTGAGGTATGTGATACTAAACTTATCAATTTGTTGTGTAGGTATAACGTGCCTCATCCAGGTGACGACTACTGAGGGCGGTGATTTCATAATTGATGCGTTAGCTATTCGAGAGCACATTCACAAACTGAACCTTGCCTTCACTGACCCTAAGAAGCTCAAAGTAAGTGTCAATTACCACTCTCTTGATTAATAAGTGCGCTGCTGCGTAGTACGCCGTAACTACTCGTAGTTCTAGTCTGTAATGTACCCGTTTACATCTGACGGCAATGATCTTTAGTCCATTTGATGTGGGTATTAAAATAATAATAATAAATATCGCTGGTCATTAACACACATCGCCATCTGGTGCCACACTAAGCAACGAGGCTTGTGTCGTGGACATCAGATAGTTGATATACTACATAGATACTTTTTGTTTGTAAATACATACTTATTATACATATAAACATCCATGACTTGGAAACAAATGTCCATGCTCATCACACAAACATTTGCTCCAACCGGGATTCGAACCCGACCCTAAGAACGTAAGGCAGCCTCACTACCGCTGCGCCATTCGGGTCGTCAAAATGATTAGTTTGGGCTCCAAATGGGAGGTTACTATTACCCTGGAAACAACGACATGATGTTATGATACTTTATTTGGTAGGTTTTCCACGGAGCGGAACATGACGTGATCTGGTTGCAGCGTGACTTCGGCGTGTACCTTGTGGGTATGTTCGACACTCATCAGGCGGCCATGGTACTCAACCTGCCCGGACTCTCACTCAAATACCTCCTCATGAGGTATTGCCAAGTGAGCGCCGATAAGAAGTGAGCCAACACAATTACATTCAAAATTGTCATTTTACGCACACAGGCATTTACTGAAAAACCGTCAAGTGCGAGTTGAACTCGCGGGGAGAGGGTTCCGTACAATGCCAAAGTCTTATATTGAGTTTACCACTTTATTTTCAATTAAAAGAATTCTTATAGGTGTTCCTGTAATCTACAAGCAATAATCTATATATTGTATTTTTTTCAAAATTTTAGGCTCAGTAGTTTCGGAGATCAGGAATGTGACCTGATCTAATGAATGGTCAATTTTCGTCTTATTTCATGAATAAAATCAAAACAATTATTTTACAATAATAAAAAAATATATATATTTGAGATCCTCATATCGAGCCCTTTCATTTGATATATGACACAGTAAGGTTTGCATTTTTTTTTTAAATTTCCTAATTTGTCCCCCAAAAATGACCCATTTAAAATAAAAAAATATTAACTTTGCACATCTGTGTTTGTGTTTGGGTATTTCACCTGATTTGGTCCAGTAGATTCGGAGCAAATTGGCTGTGCCAGACGGACAGACAGACGCACGAGTGATCCTATAAGGGTTCCTTTTTTTTATTTCTTGTACGGCACCCTAAAAATGAATAGAATGATGTTTTATTCATTTTTCAAATGCGTGCTAGTGCAAAGCTGGTTTTCAGTAGTTGTGGGCGTGTATTACCCGGTGGCCGCTCAGATAGGCAGACGCTGCATGTAAAATTTTCGTATTAGGCTGCATCCCGTTAGACTTCCAAGTCGATTGCAACATTCTTGGAATATGATGACTTTATCGTCATATTTACTTTTTAATTTTCAAAACCGAAAACCGACAAGGCTTGATCAATTGTATGTGTAAAGGTCATATTTCAGGGGAATTCTAGAAACATCTAGCGATCCGAAACCGATATCACCTCTCCAGGCTCATCACAGCGAATCCTATCAGAATTGATATCCCTTTTGACCTCACAGGGGTCTTTTTTGTTATTGCTAGTATTTGTTCCTTCTTTACTGACTGTATCTGTATCTTTCTATATCTTTATCCTATGACAATATTGTCTAGGTACCAGCTCGCGGACTGGCGCATGCGTCCCCTGCCCGCCGAGCTGATCCACTACGCGCGCATGGACACCCACTACTTGCTGTACATCTGGCGCCAGCTGAAGGACGAGCTCACGAAGGATGCTCACACCCACCACCTGCTCAACGTGTTCGAGACCAGCCGGCAGATCTGTGGCGCTGTAAGTAATGACCGTGATAATTCACAGTAACTAGTTTTACTGATATTGTGGTAATCGGTTGTGACCCACATGAATGAAGAAACTATTTTGACGAAAGGTTGAGTATGAATGAATGTGCAAGGCTAGTTAAGAGTCGGGGAAGACCAATAAAACGAGGGACTGTGTAAATTATGATATGGCATGAAAACCGGTGAATGCTGAGATGACAAGTAATAGAGAAGTATGGATGAAGAATTAGTTTTAAAACACAGGGAGGTCATATCCACGAGCTACAATAATTCCTTTGTTTTCGACGTAAACTGCATAAATCCATTCGCAAACATCTGGACAAACAACGTCGTAAATGAATATGTGACGTTTGTTTTGGCTTGGTTCCGGCTGATTGCGGTTGGCTTGTATATTCAGAATTATGTTTCCGTCCAATGGCGCCGATGACGATCATCGATAGCCATGAATACAACCCGCAGCCCCAGGTTTCGTTTACGACAACTGTGCAGGAAAAAAAATGCTTATTAAACTAGTATGATGATATTGTCATAATTTCAGACGTACAACAAGGACGTAGTGACGGAGACCAGCCACATCCCACTGTACGTGCGCTCCAAGAAGTCGTTCAACTCGCAGCAAATGGCGGCGCTCAAGATGTTATACAAGTGGCGAGATGCGCAGGCGCGCGCGCTCGATGAAAGCACCACGTAAGTTACTTCGTCTGACCAGTACGCAGCTACCTGCTCTATTTGTATCCGTGGCTTCGATTAAATCCTGAAAAGTGCAGGAAGTTCTGCAGGATGGGCAGGAGAGTAGATGGGTAAGATACTAGCACTGCACGCAACAGGGAACAATGGCTCCAAATAGAATACACCCGGCTGCAGGCTGCCAAAACACGTCCCTAAATTCGCGACCTTAGTATTGAGAATATAACGGCCGCGATGGTATACGGTCCGAAGGAACGAAATTATTTATTCCTCTCCAAATAAACTACCACTGTTTAAGATGTAATTATTTAAAACATAAGAAAAAAGGTCTGTATACTTCTTCTTTGCGTATCGATTGTACTCTAATTTTATCCAACTAATAGATCGGTAAACACACTATAAGAAGCTATGCTAAACGTGTTCTAGTCGAAAGCATTTTAAGAACTACAGCTTATCGCACAGGAGTCACTTTTCCGGAAACGTTTTCAGCAACCGGAGTCAACGACCAATGTCGATTAATGTATTGTAATATTTTCTGCAACAGATATCTTCTCCCCAATCACATGCTGCTAGCTCTCGCCGAGTCGCTGCCGCGTGAGGTGCAGGGCGTGACGGCGGTGTGCCAGCCAATGCCGCCCTTCGTCAAGCAGAACCTCATCACCATACACAGAATGCTCCTCTCGGTATGCAACCATCACGCGTTTGTATTGTCCCATACAATTGTCCGACAAATTACAATCTTGTCAAAATGACACGTTATAATTCTGTGTTGCCTAATCTAGTACCTAACTATCCTTTTTAGGAATAATCCCGCAGGTAGGCTCTGTACTTAATTACCTAGCTAGAAATTAGATAGGATTACTATTATGGTCTATGCATGAAAATATGAATGTTCAGGTCGTGACAACACAAAATTCGGTGATAGCGATACTGTCATGGTGTTAGGTAGTTAGTGCCCACAAAGCACGGTTGTTTATAAATGATAATGAAACTAAAATATCTAAAGGTCAGCTTCTTTCGGCGTATCTTAGGATAAGAGATAAAAGTTATTTAGATCGATTATAGGATGCGATTGCATGTTAAACTGCATTTAGCACCGAAACTTGCATTGAAATAGGCTGGGAAAAGACGGACAGAAGATTCCATCAGCGAACAATACACGAGGCGCTCGAGCACTTGAGCACTTAACTTTCTTGAAGACTGACAGGACTACCGAGGTTTAAGTGGAGTGACGAGGGTCATGATGCTCAGTGTATTGTTACGTCCCTGCATGCAAACCATGCAACCAGCGCATGCACAGGTTGTGAAGAAAGTCTTCCGATCATTAACTACAGTACTGTGTTTAAGTATGAAGATTATAAGTTAAAGGGGAGTTTATCAATCTCACATACTTAAAATTTAATTGTATACATACAAATAGCACTAAAGTCAACCATGCTTGGCCGTTTTGTTTCTTGGACGAACATGCATGTGCTTTGCGACATGCGGTAAAAACATGTGCTCAGACGAAGCTACGCTAAGTTACTCAATATGCTCTTAGCATATTTGCCTCAAAGTTTTCCAGAGTTTAATTATTTCTGTATATTGGCGTTTAGTAACGCATGCCTTTATAATGATGTAGGAAGAACAGAAAGTGCTAACTTACATCACGCGTTCATACGGCTGCTAGTGATTACCCCACAGCGACGACTACTGCTTGCTAAGCGCAACTATGCTTCTTCAAATCAAAGACCGCTGTTGTAAAACTTTTGTTCTAATGTCGGCCTATTCCCAGCCTAAAAGCGCCTGAAAATTTCAGTCGACTAGAACGAATGCATGTAGTCGTCTGCAGCCGAACTAACAGCCACACACGATAAATAGGTGCAGTACGCAGTATTCAAGTGCTGTGTGTGCTCGGTGTTGTTCGCAGTCAGTCTTTCGACTCTCTGCTACTGCTACTAGTTTTTAGCATAGGAGCACAGCTTTTCCTTTTACGTTGTCATTGGATTAAGGGATGAAAACCGATATGGATACAATTGATTGTGAGTAATTTTATATAACTGAGACGTATCTTCCTCTGTTTCTATACAATGTCATTCGCTGTCTCTCTGCTTACGTTACGCTTTTTCCGTGATAAGTCGTACATCTTCTTAAAGGGCTCTCTATAATCCCCGATTGTGAAGATCGTTACCCGCGCGCTCCTAGTTGGCGGTCTTACATCCGTTCCATGAGGACTGGGCCATATAATAGTCCCTGCCAGGTATCTCATACGAATAGGTCGCGATACTACTGCGTAAGTGGCCATATGAGTTTAGCTGAGGGCCAAACTTGAAAAAGAAAACTAAATTGTATACATGACACACAACTAAATTGTGTATGTGAAATCAATAATAATAATGCTGTAGACTCTAGCCAGGCAGTAATATTGTACTGAATTTCTTTACTGCCCGCTAGACAATAATGTAATTTGAATTTGAGTTTTCACTTCGTAGGTTATATTGTTGCCGTCGACAACCAAAATATTTATCCCAAAATAAATCTAATGAAACTTTTTTCCCTTATTATATTTTTCAAATGGGAAATTAAACAAAACTAGAGACGTAAAACTAATATAACTATGTTAATTCACAAAAAAAAAAAACAAATTGGTATCCAATTTTTGTTTGTATTGCCTGATCCCGTTCACGCACGACACCATGCACTCCACTTATTATACGCAAGTTATTGTTACTTGTAAACTGTTTGTGTATCTAATGTAAATTGTTCGTTGTAAACTGTTTCTTGATTTCCAAAATTTGACCTTATTTTTAGTGTTGTTACTTTCTCCAAGGACTTCTTTTCCCAAAATTTTGCTCTAAAACGATTTGTTTCTCTAAAAAAGAGGGAAAATCCTTAATCTCCCAACACTGGTCAGCACAGCACCTACGCGGTAGAATGTTGGGACGCGACACACCATATTTCGAAAATCTAGTTAATTTTTATTTCCTCAAAGTAGGTGTAAAAGGTAGAGTACGCTCCTCGGGGACAAGTGTCTTCGTCTTGGGCAGACCTAAATCCCTCACTGCTCTCAGGATTCTAGTCTTTAACTCCCTCGCTTTGCTCGGGAGTAAACTCAAAGCTTCCTCACTCCACACGGGAGCCCTAATATCCCTTGCTGAGTTCGGAATTTAAAATAACTCCCGTGACGTAGTGTCGACAACTTCAATCAGAACAACACAATACTCATACATCTACAGAACTTTTAATTTATAAATCTCACCTTTATACGGAAGAACAAATAATGTGAACATTCGTTATCGAGTAGTGTTGTATGTAAACCAAAACAAGTACTGGCACACACCTGAAGTCTTAACAGTCGCTAAGCTTCTTCTTACTTACTTTACTTCAGTACTACTTCAAACTTTATTCTACTCATACTTAGCCAATTGTTATTTATGAGCATGAATAAATATGCCTCCAGTGAGGACTGATACGCTGCTAGATGGCGCCACAAGCCTCGAAACCAACACACACATATGTATATATATACAAATTAATTTGAAAACGGGACTGGCTGAGCATTGGAGCATTTTCTCTTCATAACTAATATCTTGTACAATATTAAATAAAAGTTGTAATGTTTGTTTAAATATTTATCTTTTTGCTAATCTGTTAAGGCCCGTTTTCTATAACTTACTTACGTATAACTGTCAGTTATATAATATGCCACGTCTCGTAGCTATCGGTGTTCCTATAAACAAAGTTAGCTTGAAATATCCTATCCGCGTCACCTACCTGTCACTTGTGTCATAGAAAAATCAAAGAAAGCTTTTCTGTGACGTTTTGTTTTTATCGGTCCGTAAGCTAAATGTCAATCAGACAGAGATAGCAACCTACCGGTACCTGTGAGTAGGTTATTGAATATGGCCGTTAATAGAAATGCTGCCTTTTCGAGAACCGCTCGTGGCGCCAACTAGCGACTTGTATTAGTAGCTCTAGCTAATGTGCTCCTGTGTTATGCAGTGTCGCGAGTTGCCGAATGAGCCTCAACTGTATCAGATGCCGACAAGTATCAGGAACATTATGAACGCTACGCTGCAACCGCTCACTGCATATTCAATGCACGATTTCGCGCATTACTCGGACTTCTGGTAAGCTTGATTTCAGCAACTTATCTCTGGTTACAAAAAGTCTAGTTTTATTTTCTGACACCTAACAACTTGATTGGATTTTTAATCCGCAGCAATAGTGCTGTTATTAAAGAATAAGCAATAAAATAGCAAGGCTTTATTGTGATCAGAAACATGAGGGCTTCCCCTCTCTAGAGAACAATGTCATGAAATAAAATATAACTAATGATGGCGTTTTGGGTATCAAATGTAGGTTGGTCTGTGGATAGGTAACCACCCGATACATACCGGGTTTCCTCCGAGCCTCGGAAAGCACGTTAAGCTGTTGGTCCCGGTTGTCATTTGCAGACTTTGACAGTCGTTACAGGTAGTCAGTGGCCCAAAAAGTCTGACAACCAGTCTTAACGAGGGGTTCGTATAACCCCGTACTAACTCAGTTGTGGAAAGTATTCAGCTGCATCTGGTTAGACTGGAAACCGACCCCAACATAGTTAGCAAAAGGCCGGGCAGATGATGTGTTGGGTAATAAATTAAAGTGCTTATAATAATATTAATCGGCTAATATATATTCACAGTGATGTTCAGAGGATAGCCGTGGTTGTTTGCCACTTACCCTAATAATAAAAACAATATATTTTAACAATAGTAAGGGATCATAAACTTTCAAAGTGGCATTCGGCCACAGCTATCCTCTGAACATCACTGTGAATATTTATTATATACATTAAAATATATAACGTGTAAGCTGTTTATTAAATAGACAATAAATATTGAATGGTTTGTAACTACATAACAATTTCAGATGAGAATATTTTCATGTTTCATACGTTGTAGAGCGTGATTTTTCAGTAGTCTGGTTTTAGAAGTTATTTTAAAATTACAAACTTGGGTTTAGTTTGTTTGATCGCAAGATCAATTGCGTCAAGTTCAGCTTTACTTATTTAGATTAAGAAGCTGACTAGGTTATTCTTTTCTTTATCGTGTGGTTAGTGCCTAACCTGGTGTCAGAGTTTTTAAGCCGCCCATGGGCCTCTGACTTGGCTTAACATACCGTCGAGAAATATCTCTCAGGCATGCTGGTTTCCTCACGATGTTTTCCTTCACCGAAGCTAGTGATAATTATACAATACGCACATGAATCCGAAAAATCAGAGGTGCGTGCCTTGGGTTCGAACTCGAGACCAATGACTTGGCAGTCCGACGGTCACACCACTAGACTATCACTGCTGTGCACTAGGTTATGTAAAATAAAGAGTAAAATACTAGTTTATTTACAGTGAGGAGAACTTGATCAATCTGGAAAATGCCGCTGATTTACTAGAGGAAGACTTTAAGCCTGAGATTGACGCCTTCTTACCTTCAAACATGATATCATATGGAACATTTGTAAGTTACCCCTTGTTTTTCGACATAATTACCAGATAGGGTTATAAATACAATTTGTCATAAGAATTGATGGATTGCAACTTAAAATAACCTCACGGATGATTTTAGATAAAATAATAAAATATCTTTGTCGGTTGTCGCACACGTATCTCATTATTTTCTTAATGCGTAAACATTAATATTGTGTGAGTTGTTTCAGATTTCGGATTTGAACGCTGAGGCCAAACTATTTTTTCCACCGTACTTCAGATACAGAAAATATCGTTCCATTGCACAGGTACATTTATTTTTTTTCTTTTTAAAGAATATAATTTTGGTGTACTATTTGTATTTTCTTAAGTGGTAGTTTGCTATATAAAACATTAAAATAATCGTGGGACATTTGAGCGATGTTTGAACGACACCAATAATTGTAAAGTGTTTAAGGAGCCCAACATATATTTGGTTAATTTAGCGGCATTATTATGTGGGCTCTCTGACATTACTTGTATACTACTTGATGAGCCAGGTGGCTAAACCTGGAGCTTTCTCAAATATTAAAACAGTGAGCTCATGGCTCTATTGATTAATTTTCTCTAATACTCTCTTTTGTCCCAGTGTACATCCTAGTCCCACATCTCACCCTGTATATTGTTGAATCCAACTATCTTATTAATATCATAAATGCGAAAGTTTGGATGGATGGGTGGATGTCCGTTACTCAATCACGCCAGAACGAATCTGGATGAAATTTAGTACATATTGTATAGACTGGATCGGCTACTTTTTCTCTTTCTCACTCGAAAACTTCTAACTTTCCACGCGAACGAAGTCAGCTAAGTGCGTATACACGTTGTCGGCGCTTATAGTTAGAGAGCCCACGACACTAAACCTAGTTCGATAAGTCTACCAGATGATATATATATATAATTAGCGACGTTATTAATGGGGAACACGAAATGACGATGCTGAAATGCAAAAAACCTGGAGGCGCTATAAGAAACCATTAATAACGTGACTAATTATATATAATATCATCTGGGAGTCTTATCGAACTAGATTTAGAGTCATGGGCTCTCTGACTATTATCGGCGCCGACCTGCCCGCGCTGACAACCAGCGCTCTACGTGTAATACGCCCTAATGTAGTAGTAGTGTAGCAGTCGTAGTAAATCATATAAAATTGTTACAGCAACACGAAATTGAGGAATTCAAAGAGAAGGCAGCAAAAATAGCGGCTATCAGTAAAGGCAACGAATTGATCAAATCGGAAGTCCTTGAAAAACTAGAGCAAGCGCAAATAAACATCGAAAACGAAGAAATGAAAGTAAAAGAAAATGACGACACACTGAAGATAACGCAACAACGCAAAAGGAAAATATCTGCTGTTAAAGTAGAACATAAGACTTCTGAAGACATCCTTACAGATGATAATATTACAATTAAAGAAGAATTAACAGGAAATAGTACAAAAAAAATTGATAGTAACGTGAAACCCTTCGCATATAAATATGCGGACTACAAAAAGTTTTTCAACCAATCCAACAAAGATCACAAACAGAAACAGCCCAAAATGAAATTTAAAAAATATAAAAAATAGTTGCATATTCATTAAGCGAAACTATACATTAATATATATAGTTCGTTTTATTTTACTTTGTAGTTTTATTTATGCCGAAATGTCTAAATAAATGAAACACTAACAACAATCATTGTAAAGACATACTTTAATTTATCAGATTCGAGATTAATAAATATTGTACAAAAAAAATTCTCTAGTTCTTGGCACTAGTCGAATGATTCATCCTCGACGTGAGTGTCAAGAACTTTGCGATGCCGACGAGGAACCCTATTCAGATATATCTTCAGAGATGTCTTCTCTTACCTTTATTTTGTTATTATTTACTCTTCGATTGGAGTTACCACCGGACTCGTTCCTTTCCTTAATGACGCCTTTACCCTCGGTCTTACTTCTAACTTTGACGCGGAACTTGCTAGAAGTTTTGGGAAGATGTTCCTCGCGATTCACCTTCTTGTTTGATCTGTGTACGACGCGTGGCGTGGGAGCCTCCGTCATAGTGGTGGTGGTCTTTTCTTCTGCTTGCACTTCACGTTTCAACACGCTCTTAAATGTTTGGCCGCGAGTCGGTTCGTGAAGGGAGAAGGTGATTCGATCATGATGTATCTGTTGATATGGGATTCCGGGTTTAGTGTTGAAATAACCAACAACTTACTGCTTTGTTTCCAACTTTAAGAGTGACATGGAAACGATTAGTGTCGCTTATAAATAATAAAAAATGATTGCTTACCCTATATTCTATAGTTAAAAAGCATTCTTCCTCGTCTTCACATACGAGTGAGTTGACGTCAGCCGGCTTGACGGCGTTGACAGAGCGCCGTCCCACACGGACGAAGCGCCACAACGAGCGGATGCGAGGACCACATTCACGGATCATTTCAGTCACCTGCCAATCAATATTGAGTTGATATTATAATTGGGTACATTTTCTTCACGATTAATTATACTTAAATTCAAAACCTCAGTTAACTTATTGCCACTTTCCGAACTCTCTACTCTAGCGTAGCATTTTTTTTTTATAAATTTTATCTAAGATGTTGAGTTCAAGTTTCGCTGTAGATGACAGGGTGGAATTTTTCAATGCCACCTGGAGGGAAAGTACTCGAAATACTGGAGATAGCAAATTTTACTCAAAGGAAACATTCCTTTATTTTTAAAAAGAAACAAATCTGCATTCACACATTTTCGAAAATTCGCTTGCCACATTCGGGCATCGAACCCGGGATGGATCGACTAAAGTTCGAAAAAATTACATTCTGTATCTTTTTGACATAAATCGATATAACTGTTCTTTAGATTTCATGATTTTCCCTTCATTTATTAATTTAATTTATCATGTTTGTTAGAGATTTGATCCTTATGATTGTGATCCTTATGATGATGATCCCTATCGATTAATCTAAAAAAGTACAGGATGTTATTTTTTCGAACTTTAGTCGGTTCGATTCCCGAGTACGGCAAGTATTTTCGAAAATCTGTGAATGCGTATTGTTTCTTATTAAAAATAAAGGAGTTTCCTTTTAGTAAAATTTGCTATCTCAAGTATTTCGAGTACTTTCTCCTTCAGGTGGAATTGAAAAATTCCATCCTGTATACAGAATAGAGTACGTACTTTCATCTGTTCAGCGCCGTCACAAAGGCCGCTCGTGTGAGGTTCCTCGCCGAAGCTGTTGATGCAGGCGCGATCTTCTGGTAGCAGGGAGTCTATCTGGAACGCGCACTTCGGTAGGGCGTCCGTTTGTTCCTGTGTACAAAATGGTAAAGGTTTGATAAATAAACATACAGGCCTTTGCAGCTATTACAGATCACTTATTACATAGAGAAGTCAACATCCTTAATCAATAGTCATGCAGTTCCTCACTAGAGGACAAATGCAACCGTATACCTAAATGCTGACGTTTCTGAAGTGCCTGTGGGATACAGGCGAAATGGCGAGATATATGCACGCATGATATAGGTACACGATAAATTATAATTAAAGTAAAAATATTAAATTAAATTATTGTCTTACCCAGCCTATTTCGTCGCAACGTTTGGGTTCTTCGTAGCATAAGTAGTAATTGATGCCTTTCGAACCATCAGGTCTCTTCTCAGCAGACCAAGTATACCAATTCTCACCGAATTTGAACATACTGTTGACGTGGCTCTGACGGTAAATTAACGGAAAAATCAATTCGTTAGGGTGTTGTTGTTTCGATTTTTCGGTGGTTGTGGATTTTTCTTCTTCGACGTCCATTTGTTTCTCATCGAGGTGTTTGTTCGACTTGATGAAGGGCAGCATGGTCGACTCGGCTCGCTTTTTGTGCTCGGGCCAGGAGGGCTCAGTCCGCTGCGCCTCCTCCTCCTCCATTTTGGAGTCCTCCTGCTCAGAGTGCATCACCACCTTGACTTTAACCGCCAGCGCGGCGTGGAGGAGACACACACTAAACACCAGGTAACTTATCCGCCCCATCTTCGAGTGAACCATTACTTCGATTTGCGATTTAGTAATGCTCGGTTTCAATTGTTTTATCCTGCGGAAAGGAAGTTGTTTCTTGCAGCTGACCGATAAGGCGCGTGTTTGTAAACATGTTCATAGAGCAGCCATTCAGAACGCAAAAGAAGGATCTTTGTTTAGGAGTTGATCTAACGCTGTTAGCAACATGTGTGATGCTGATAAGTAGGGCGGAATCAAACACACGCATTAGATTATTGCTTTTATTTGGGTACAAAGATGTAGAGTATAAAATAAAAATACTGCATTTGGTATCAACCTTTTCCATAAAACTTTGATTATGAAAATTAAGCATTTCGACAAATACATGTTATACATCTATAAAATAAAATTAAAGCATAAGTTGTATTTCTAGACTAATTTTTATCATTATTTCTTTATCTATATAGAAATTGTATAATCGTATAGTACAAATAAAAAAGCGAGTGAAGTTTGGACCATTGTTAGGAATTAAAGTTTTCCATAGTGCTCGATATATTACATCAGCCATAAGAATTCGTATTTACAAGATACATTATAATTTCGTTCTAACTTGATATTTCGTTCATAGCATTAGGGTAAGAATAGCATCACTAAGGCAGAGAGGGTGTTTTATTGTACATTATTATTATTAGTGCCTAACGTTACTACCTATCGATACATTAACATGAGGGAATGAGACTTCATTACAAAACTACTCTTTCTCTCATCTATATACCTACTATCAGCTAGACAATAATGATTAACGAACAAATTAAGGCCAGATCGAATGTAAACGCATCCTTAATGTAAAGAGTTGCCCTACTTAGAAATAATTAGACCTCTATGTGTTCGATTAGCCTAGTTAACATTGGTTCCGTGTACACAGTCACGGCGTAGAGGACACTCCGAACACTTCGCGCGCACACTAGTTCAGTAACAGGTTCAAGGCGAGTTGTCGACACTGTGCGTTTAGAATGTTCTCTATCAACACTTGTGTATATCACCCTAAAAATTATTCTCACTTACTCTAAGCAAGTTTTTATAATATAAAAAATATCACGTCTTAAGTTTAATTTGTTTGTATGTTATGATTGCTTGTATGTTAATAACTCAACAATTAGTTTTATTTAGAATGTCTTGTTACATTTAAAAAGTATTATGCCAAGTACAATAGCCTAAATAAATATGATATAGTTACTAAACAGCCTTACAGAAGTTCTCACCAACAATTTCATAAAGTATAAATCATGTATGTTTCTGGCAACAAATAGTTAAGTCGTTTTGAACATATGAAATTATCCTATTAACAACAATAATATCTGCTATCGTAATTAAACATGTAAGTACATTCAAATATTGCTTTCATAAGTTACGCGAAATAAATAAATTCATAGAAGAATAGTTTTAAAGATTTTTATAATTTTGTTATTTGTGCTTAATATAGTATTCCAAAAAATATAACATTGGGTGTCCTCTACACTGCGATTAATTGTGATTCAAAGTTTACTAAGTTGCAACCTAAGTATCGCTCGCTTACATCTAATAAGTGCTTAATCTATTAGGCTCATAACATTAAGCCGTTTCGGTCCACGAGAGGGGAACGTAAGAACTAGTGATAACACTATGAAGCTCACGTTCGGATACACGCATGATCGACAACTCTACAAAAATAGGCTTTCAAAAATGAAATATATAGAGTCATTCTTCACCTAATATAAACTTGTATAACAATATGATTTACAAGAAGTTCTTCTAATTAATATAATCAAAATGTAAAAGTAAAATGAGAATAAATAAAGTTTACAATATAAAACGAATCTCATAGTTTCGGTGGAGTCATCGCATGTACCTAAACGCAACAGAGGTGGCCGGCGGCCTCGCCTGATATATTGTCAGAACAACTGCTGAATCTAACTTCAACACAGCAAACTACGGAAAATAGACAAATCTCAACAGCTATATATTTAATTATTTCTAATAGAATTTTATTTTATTCGATTCAGATGCAACTATACTAACAACTTACTATTATAATAATTATGCCCTAGTTTACTGTTTATAATGAAATGTGTTGTATGAAAATAAATGACTATTAAATTTGGTAACTTTACCTTTCAGGATTCATTACATACCATGTCGTGTTCTATGCAGAAGAATGTGAAATGTTCTTGAACATTACTTTTATTATAGTACAAAAAGCGTACAGTGCCTTGTAAAAAAAGTATCTAAATAACGATACTGCATGGTCAGGAGTAGGAGGCGGAATCTCGCAAAACGTACAGGAGGAGAAGGAAGATCGTTCGCTTATGTCTATTATACGTAGCTCACTGGTAAAGTTATGCAGTACAGATTAAATCTATAATCTATTCACCGGTATGACTAAGATCGGCGTAAGTCCATGAGCTGCCAAATGAATCACATCACGATGAACTGATTACACTACGGCCCGTGATCGCTCACTCGGCAATGTTTCTGTCTGGCGCGGTCCATCTACTGTTACAAACCAGAGCGTTCGACAAAGCCGTGCACAAAGCCGATCGGACGTGTGAAGCCACCTAACACGAATTTCTATTAAGTACAAAAACCACGCGCGCCAGACGGAAGCATTCCTCTCCCTGCAATCACAAACAAACAAACATTCGGAGCAAATGCTGAGTACGCTTCCACGCGAATCCTTACGGAACAGAGATCTCTTTGTTGCGTTGTATTGTCGACAAGTTATTATTACTCATTTCTACTTTGATTTAATAAGACTAATAAATATAATAGATTTAGAGAGAGAATACTCTAAGGAATAAAGAGATCTCTGCTTAATATGTCGCATCACATACTAAAACCTTTCAAAACCTAGTGGTCATTTCGGCGGTGTCGTGCGTGTAGTAGCACGTACAACCGCCGTGTGGCGCACTCAGTGGCATGTCTCAACTTTTGCTCCGTGTGGTTCGTTAGTAAGTCATGCCCGCGTATATGTTGGGGCATGGGTGGTGCCAGGATCACGTGGTCGCGTAGCTGAGGGCCTTGCGTTGTAGGAAGGGGTGGATCTCCCCGAAGGTGGGGCGCTCGGCGTCGTCGCGGCGCCAGCACTCGCACATCAGCTCGTAGAGGTCGCGCGGGCAGCCCGCCGCGCGCTCCACGCACAGGAACACGCCGTCGTCGGCTTGCAAGTGAGACAAGTTCGACAGCACCTGCGGAAACATCAAGCTATTAATATCCGAACATTTCTGAACTTATTATAAAGAGGTTCAGTTGTTTGAAAATGGTCATCTCTCAAAAAGTTCCGATTGCGAATTTTCGTTCACTGATACCATGTGACATAGAATATTATGTTTCATTCATTGAGATAACTTGTTTTAAATCATGTGGGAACACTCAGTGAAGCTACAAAAATATGAAACGACCTATAGATTTCTTAATCACAGCAATGTAAGTACCTCATTATCAGTCATATGTTCGTATGGCCTGCGCCGGCACAGCGTGAAGATCTCGTGCAGGGTCACAGCGAAGGCCCACACATCACTCTTGGTGGTGTACTTCGCGCGTAGCACCGACTCCCACGCAGCCCAGCGCAGCGGCAAGGGGATGCGCCCGTCCACCTTGTACACACAATCACTTATCTTTATTACCATGGAAACAATTTACAAGATGCATTTACAAAGACACTGTCGAGTTGATCCCAGTATACTATATCTCCCAATCCCACGGCAGATTTTAAAAATTCGTGTTCCTAAGTTGAAACTTAACTCCATACACTATAATTATGGGTATTAATGACAATAACGGAAAATATTTAGTCTGCTTTGCTGGTTTCGAAAATTCTTTCACTAATGGGAGACTACAATATCCCCGTGTCATAAGCGAGGAAAACCGCGGCAAAAGCTTGAGTTGCTAGTGAGGTAGCTGTTTACTGCTAGGTATGACTAAATTACCTTGTAATAATCGCACGCGTACGTCTCGTTGTCCGTACCGAAGTCACTGATCTTCACTTGATAATTCTTGCCTATTAGGCAGTTCCTGGAATTTAAGTTTTCAAAGTTAGGGAAATTAAGTTGATATTTCGGTGTAGTGTCATTTTATGTCAGGATTAATGTGTTGCTTCTTCGATGTGGTGTCATCGTAAAGTTCCAGCCGTTTTCCTAAGTTACTTATGGTTAGCTATCAAGTTTTTTTTCCTTTCGGTTTAAAGATGTTTTCGAGATGTCACCCGTCACGCGATTATGTATTCCACGTTCTTTCATATCTTCCTATTCATACATCATATATTTCCCTACCTCTCCGTCCCCTAATATATCTTACTTTGATGTGGTGTGTATGGCTGATAATAATGTTAGTCCGAAGTTATCTTCCGAGGCAATAAATAATGTTATCTTCCCTATGTTACATTAAATTCAAAAACTAACCATTTTTAAAAGTTCTGACGCAAATTGCGGTTGAATTCATCGAAACAAAAGAAACCAAACAAACTACTACTCAAATAATATTATTCATTCATTCTTTGTTTATGTTTAGGTACTTAAAACTAAAATTAAACTTTGTATGCTCTGAACGTGTTTAGTAAGTCGTTTCTTAGTCCCTTAAAATAAATAAACAAACCTCGCAGCCAAGTCTCTATGCACAAAATTGAGCGATTCTAAATACTGCATTCCGGCTGCTATCTGCGTGGCCAGGTGCAGCAGTAGGTGGGCGGCGGGCGGCACCGCGGAGCGCAGGAAGGCGCACAGGTCGCCCAGCTCCAGGTACTCCAGCACCACGGCCAGCGGAGGCGACCGACACGCGCCCAGCACGCGCGCCAGGTGCGGGGAAGACAACGCTGCTAAGATACGAACGTCGCGCTCGAACTCGTCCCTGAAAGTAGCATGAGTCAGCATACAATGTTCCCTCGACTCACCGACAACTGATCTACTGCTCGCAAGCGCTGCTACTAAGCTGGTTCTAGATTGATTTCCAGATCGGACAATGTTATTCGGTTTTTCCGTCAGTCCGTTTCATAGTAGTGGTTACGAAGTCCACCCGGTTGATGACAATAAAATAAACTCTTTTTAAACATCACCACGATTAAAACTGGAAAATCTGTCGTTACATCACGATTACAACTCTTAATGTAAAAGGAAGGAAACAGACAATCACAGAAGGTTTTGGACGTCACAGAAGTTAGGCAGGGTACAAGCGACATGTAATAGACATGTAGAATCTAATGCTCATACATGATATACCTCTCCTTAACGGTGGCGTCGTGGCAGAGGAACTTCACGGCGACGAGGCGCTTCTCTGGCGTTATCGTGCCGTTGTACTCCGGCACGCCATCAGCTTCCGCTACGTATACCTAGGAGTAAACGATTGAAATATACTAAAACTAGTTATTCTGTAAATAGAATATAAAATTGCTTAAAAGTATTTTTTTTTTAATAAGATAGATGAAGTCGCCATTTTCTAAATTAGGTACTACCCTGAGAATACGAAACAAAATCGGAGGCTCTTTTATAAAAAATGACATAATAAATGGGGTAACAAAATCATGTGAAACCCAAACTAGGTTTAAAAACCCTAGGTATGACAGGAGTCAGCATTTCAGCCCAATACCATTGTACATTTTTTATGTCAAACACCATACAGCAAGCATACCATGCAAGCATGCCATATTAAGCAGTGATAGCCTAGTGGTGTGACCGTCAGACTGCCAAGTCATAGGTCTCGAGTTCGAACGCAAGGCACGCACCTCTGAATTTTCGGATTCTGTATTGTATAATTATCACTTGCTTCGGTGAAGGAAAAACATCGTGAGGAAACCAGCATGCCTGAGAGATATTTCTCGACGGCATGTTAAGCCAAGTCAGAGGCTCATGGGCGGCTTAAAAACTGTGACACCAGGTTAGCACTAACCACACGATAAAGAAAGAATGTCAAACACCAAATTAAAGCCAGATTGCAGGATATCTTAGCAGCATTTTTTATGTATGTTACTCGTCGTTTGTACTCTATTTAACACACATAAAAATGTTTTTTTAGAGTACGTACCGTGCCAAATGCACCTTCAGCTAACTTGGAGATCATTCTCAGTCTATGCCTCGGGAACTCGATCACGTTGGTCGTTTCGAGGCGTCTCTTTAGATCTATGAACACTTCCTGTTGACTCGGCGACTGAAATTACATAAAAAAAGTGTACAATGTTAATTTGCGTGTCATAAAACATCTTCAAAAAAATACGGTCACATTTACAGCGTACACAACCATATACATTAAAAAAAAAAAAAAATAACCAGCGTTAAAATTCCAATAGAATATTTGAGAAAATGGGATAATTTTTAATGGGGGTTGGTATATTTTGGCAGAATTGAAGCTCATTGGTTCTCGGTTGGTCTTGGCTTGGCGTGGTGTTATATGTTATGTTGGTCTTGGTGTAGTTACCCGTGTGCTATGCTTGGAGCGTATGGAGCCGGCGCCGGACCGCCGTGTGTCCATGTCCATCTTGTCCTCTACGATGTCCGTACCCCGCTCGGACAGCGAGTCCAGGCGCCGCTTCGTCAGTAACGGCGCGGAGCTTAATTCCGGCACCGCGTAGTCGTAGTTTGAACTGTCTGTTGGTGAAAATATAATGAGTTACTCACTAATCAAATTATTTGATAAACAAGCAACTGGAGCGCAACCGAAGGGCGGGCGGTTTGGGGGATCTCTGTATATTGAGATTGACGTTGACACAGTCAACCTAATTTAATAAATGACTTATTTTATTTTGCATCTCAGATAACAATCTTAGACATTTCCTCAAGTGGATTGCTGCACAGATTAAAAGATCTTTCGAATTTGGAAAAGCACTTATAACCAAGAGTAAAATAATGAGCAGTCGATCACGACCCTTACCTGAAAGTGCTGTGTTAGAGTCTTTGACAAAGTCTTTCATTTCCAACAATACAGTACTATAGCTAAAATACGGAGCACACTTGAGCGCTTGGTAAGGCTCCTGGTACTCATCCGACTTAACATCTAAGGCGCAGTCTATAATCATCTTGTTCTCCGGCAGCATGGAGGTTCCACACCCGCTGTAGTTGTCGATGGTCCGCTTCTGGGATACTGTTGACTTGGCTAAAGGCGACGCGAAGCATTTCCTATGCCTGTGTCTATGGACTATGAGGAATATGGCCACCGCGAGTAGTATGACTAGGGCGGTTAACACGCCGACTACTATGGCAACGTACAGCGGGTCCTCTTGGTGCGCGGTTGATATGGGCACCTCTTTGGTGAGGGTTATCAACTTTTTGTCTTTGCCCACAGCAGGTTTCTGGCTTTCTGGTGTATAGTTTCCCTGTGCTACGTCTGAAATTTAAGAATTTATGTGTTATTGCTAGTTTTCAGAACACAATCAGTTCAGTACTACATTCGGATCCCTGTGACCACAATCCGTACAGTGTGAGGGTACTTGTATAAAGACATAGATTCTTGGTACGGACAAACCGGAAGGCACAGGTACAGATCGGTGCACAAAAACAGTAAAAAGAGGTACAAGTACTCGCGCGTATCCCGACAATTCGGGATCGCAAAACTTGTATCTTGATGTAAGCACCCTGTGGCTGTTACTGCCTAAAGGCTGATTGTCATGAGTACAATCGGAAACCAAACAGGCTTACTATTTCGGGTATGAGCCCGCGTCCAGTCCGACCGGACGGAGCAGATTCGTCCTTACGTAAATGCTAATTACATACTAACCTGAGTCAAACACAACTTCGCTGATGAGTATCCACCTAGCGGAGAAGCGCAGCTCGATGCGCACCCACTTGCCGATGCGGTGGTGCAGCTTGATGCTCACGTTCCGAGAGCTCTCGAAGATGTTGTCCTCCACGTACGTGTAGTGGATAGGCTCGTCTTGGAAGTGCCGACCGCCGATCGAAAACGATATTATTGCTTCCGAGAACACCTGCATAACAAAACACTCATCTCTAATGTTGATGAACACCGGAAAGGTTTTAATTATGTCAACTCTGTCCGAAAAACCGAGACTAAAGTTAAAATCAAGCCATAAAATGTTTAACCACAGAATAGCCCTTATTTTATTATATTTATCCGCTGGCGTATCCACACCGACATCCATCCGCAATATCTGCCAATTAAAATCGTAACACAATGCCCAGACACTCAACATTTTTAGAAACATTATTTATTCAGCCGTTTATACCGCACTTCCAAATACAATACGCTGTAGTTTTCAATGCACATGAATATTTCAGCAGTTTCTGTCGACTACTCCAAGTTCTAATCGTCCGTTTGTCAGTAACAAAAGTTTAGCAAGCGCTACGAATAGTTCTAATTAGGCTGATCCTTTATTAATTCACTAACGTCGCTACCCTAATCAGTCAAATGAAATACTAAAATTAAGCTGAAACTAGTGGTTTGAAATGTCGCGACCTGGCTTTAAAATATTCAGGAGCTTTGAAAGTTTGTAAACCGTCTACAAGCGTACACATGACATAATAGTGGGCGTCGGTGCGTACCTGAACATCGCGCATGAATTTATTATTGCAGTACAAGTGGACGGCGCTGAACTCGCGCACTTTGTCGAACTCGAAGGTGAGGATGGGCGGGCTGGGGCGCGAGTCGTTGCGCCAGCCCACCCAGGCGGAGTTCTTGGCGGCCTCCCGGATCTCGTCGCCGCCGAACTTGCCGTCCACGAGCTGTCCCAGCCCGCCGCGCAGCTCCTCGCCCCACTGCCCGTCGTACACCATGTCGGTGAGCTCAACGCCGTTGCTTCGCTTGTCACCTTTCGGCATCGAGTACGCAACAATTCCCACTGTAATAGAGAATATTGTTTGTTAGTCATTTTATGGCTGTCTCGCAGAAGCACTGGTCAGTACAGGGCAATGCCCTATAGGCCCTATACCATAAAATGTCCTTTTTCGCTACACTTGGCAAACGTCACTTTAACAAAAACTTCTTGCTAAAGGGGCATTTATCACAGACCCTAAAAAAAATCTTATCTGATTTATATAACCTGTATCTTTTCAAACAATCTATCGGCTACCTCATTCACCCACTACCACTCACCACTTCGTGAATATTTACCAACTGTAATTAACACTCATAATAGCTTTAATGATCACGCTTAACACATCGATTGGTAATTTGAAGTAAGTATGATGTAACATCCTCTTAGCATAATCCCTTAGTCGCTTGCGAGACCCGTGAGAAAACTTTATGGAAAAAATACCATTTGACAGAAAACATAGATTGAGGCCGCGCCTAAACTTAATACCTCATTTTTTATATGTATATAATGGGCCTACTCTTGTTCTCAATATTATCTAGAAGACAGAGATGAGGTTGACGATGGAACGAGCTAACCCAAAAGAAGCCTATTAAACTCGTGACGTAGACAGATTCGATATTTTATATCTTTACATAGAAGACATGTTGGTTTGAAAGTCCGCAATAATGCTAAGGCCTTAAGCAGTGACAGGTTGTTAACCCGCCGCCTGTAGCGCCGGATCGTTTCCTTCATTTGACTCACACAACGTGCGCCGTATAATAAGCACTTGCGACAATTGTTTCTAGATCATTCTAACATCTAACAGACTATCAACGTCGATATTTAACATACATACATAGAAAGCGACTGAATAAAATAACCAAACACACGAATCAATAACTCAATGTTTGCAAGTCTGTATTCTCGGTATTGCCTTCACTAAAAGCACTAATTTCACAGACGCATTTCACGGTTTAGTGGTTTTCGCCTGCTAATACTAATTCGACGGATCTAAATTCCTGATCTGTATTCCTGTTTCTAATGGAACAGCGAACTAAAATGATTAAAGTGCAAATCGACATCGGTATTCAAACGCAGCAGCAAATGTCACAGGGATTAATCCCCACTAGTAAATATCCCGTTACTCGAAGCCAGAAATAATTACGCTATATTGCCGTTTCACGTGAGGAACTTATGCTTGTTCAAAGCAAAAACATTAAGGAGTTCAGTCCTACAGCGATTGTACTTATGACATTTTGCACTTAAATGGCATTGCAATTAAAGTCGCAAATGCGGCGTGAGACGACCAGTGTCGCTCCCATTCTCGCATCGGGTATCGTATTTGCACACACTCCAATCATTATCGCACTTTGCGAGCATGGGAAATTCTATTGCACGATCGTCATATTGGAATAGTAAAGCCAGGAATTCCAATCAAGGGGTAGAACGATATTTTCTCATTTTATCTCAATAAGCGGCACTGAAACAGATAAATATTTGTTGTGCTGTCCAGAACATAAATAAAACCGTTTAAAACCGTATAAAAGCTTAGTACTTTTTTGTTTGTTTTTACTATGGGCACTTTAACGTGCACATCTTGCTACATTGTTCTCACATAATATACCATGTATACATGAAGGATACAACCAAGATTTATTAACAATATTTTGATTTAAAAGAGTGTCCATGCGGAGTTTCTTGCCCGTTCTTCTCCATAGAGATCTACGCTAGGGAATGGGCAACTACAGCACTTTCACAGTTTTTATGTCTTGTGACTGGGGCTGTAGCTACATTTAATTTTCATCTTTGTTTCGACAATTCAATAGTGCCTGTAACTGGCCTACTTGAAATTAATGCTTTGATTTTGTACTAAATATGCCTCATGCCATTTCAATTAAGCTTCGAAGTGCTCTCTTTGAACCGATCGATCATTAAACCGAACGATTTCTCTGAATGCGAGATACACCACAATTCACGGATTTTTTAAAAATTATCTGATGAAATTCAGTAAGAGCAGAAAAACAGATACGAATAAGTTACATAGTGTGAAAATCTTATATAAAAAATGATGTTGTCCTCTGTCTGTTCATTCGTCGCAGTAACCCAATCCTTAACTGTCTTTAGGTTGCTAGCTACATTTTAATGAATGAAGATAATTATAGTACTACTGATTACTCTAATCATCTTCACTATTTGAAGACCTATACATGGAAATAAAACGACTTTAAGCAAAATAAAACACGCTTTAAATTCCCAATGAAACTTCCATCAACGCGGCAACGGTATGTATACAATTCGAAGAACCATAGTACTTTTAAAGACAGGATCTAACCAAGTCGTTTCCCAAGAAAAAGGTCTGTAAATCAGCACGACGCGGTGGCTACGTATGTGACGAGGCTCCTAATGCAGCTCTATGTTTCACTTATTTATTTGTCGGCGAATTTCACAAAAACATGCACTTACTTGAAAATGCAGTGTTCGTGTGCCGTCGCGACAAAAAAAACCGTCCGAGGAATAACAACTGCATTTATTTATATTATATAAGGTGTGAATCAAATACAATGTGTTTTATTTATATTCTCGTCCACGCATTAAGTGGCGGACACCTGGCTATCTGTTGCACAAGGGGGCAAGTGTTATGGTTTGTGGAAGCTTGTTTATATAACCTTCATCTAGTAGTTAATAATTTTCTTTGTTAAAGGAAATTGTGTAGCGAAAGAGACGTCACCGTGGTAAGCCCGTAACAAAGCTCTGCAATAATCTGCGATTGAGCGCACGTACGTAGAATATCCTGTTTGAAAGCTATTCACTTCCCTTGTATATAAACAGTTCTGATATTCACACGAATATTGAAATTAAACTGGTTTTACAAATTAGCTCGCGGTTTGAGGCCGAGCGCTGCGAAGTGCTTGCCACTCCACTAGTCAGGCTCAACTCAACAATTATTGGTAAAACTATTTTAATTTACGATCAAACACAACATTTTTTTGTTATTTTTAGCGTCCAGTCGTTCAAAGCAACGTCAATAAACAACAAACAAGCACAATTACTCAACCCCTTGAGTGGGTACACAAATTAAGCATGTAGATAAAATATGTATAGTCCTTTTGAAGTATTACCGGGAGCCGGTAGCCGGGACCTTAAAGCGAGGTTAGAGTACACAAACATTCCTCGAAGGGGAATACCATGCACAGTCGCAGGTAATGACAGCGAGGTATCAGTGGCGTGCCAGACTGCCAGCCCAACGGCAAATGAAAGCAGTTTAAAAATGCAGACGTATGATTAACTCTAGTAATTTGCCCCTTTTTACATAATGACGCTTTGCATGCGGTCCTCGGCGCACGTTCGATAACAAAATACCTAGAATTCACTATTACGGCCTTCAACAATGCCGTTGTTGTAACCATATTAAAACCGTGAACACGGCGCATTACAATTTCTGTGATACGCTCCATAATTAACGTTATTTTAATGAACTTTGTACACGGCCTGCGCCTTATTTTGATTATTTTATGACCTATGGGAATGTAGACGCGTGTAATTACTTTTAGAAACCCTATAAAATATGAATGTGTCAAAATGAAGGCTTTGTGTACATTTTAGCAATTACGGAAATTAGCTGTTAGTGTACAATTGTACATGTAAGTACAAGAATACTGTATTTTTCCACTTCTGCCAAGGTATTGCCATAAGCTGGTTTTAATTAACAGTTAAAAGAAATAGCTGTGTTAGTATTATTTAGTATAATAGCGGGGACACCTTTGTTCAGCGGTAGACTCTATGCTGGTATTGAGCTGTACACGGACATGAATTAAAGGGGTTCCACCAACGTACAATTTAATCGACGTTTTACGTCAAAGGGGACCATTGAAGAGACAATTATAGATTCAATAAACCTGTGTTGTAAGTCGGTGAGATTGTGCTTCGAGGGATATCAACTGGCGGTGCACGGTGCATTATGAATCAGCCTGTCAAACGTTCACAGCTGACATTCGATTAAGCGCTCAGCGTGCCTCACAAGGAGCCGAGGCGCAGGTAAACGTGAATCTGCTTCTGAACTATTGAGACTAGTATATCACCAAACAGGATATTGTTTATGCTGGCGACGTTCACTTCCCATTGGCGTATTGGTTGTTCCTTGATATCGTGGTCTTACGTTCTTTATTTTTAAGAATAAGAAAATCACATTGTATTTTTTACGTTTGTTTATGTGCCTACAGCTGCCTAATCACCATTCATAAAAACAAAATGCTATCTTTGGCAATTATTACGAACAGAACATAATAGTCGTTACTCACCGCTCCAGTAGCAGCCGTAGAGCTCGACCCTCATACAGACGGTGCGGCGATGCGAACTGTAGGGGATGAAGCGGACCTTGGATGCCCAGATCGGCGGCTCCAAGTGGTTCTTCTTCTCTAAGTAAGTGTTCGTGTTACCCTGGAGAATCTGTAACAATTATTGAATGTTCAACTTTGTCGTTGCATGATTTCCGAAGTTCGTTAGCGGAACATGACACAGTTTTTATAAGAAACTAGCTGATGCTCGCGGCTTCGCCCGCCCGCTTGATTAATTATACCTTCCTCAAGAACCACTCTATCCATTGGTGAAAACAGCGTGAAAATCGGTGCAGTAGTTTTTGAGTTTAACAGACAGACAGACGTGGCGGAGGACTTTGTTTTATAATATGTAGTGACGACAAATTACCGTAGATTTTCCTGTGAAAAGAAAGCATAAAAAAAAGGATTACGTTCCTCCCTTTTGAAGAGAAAAATGAAGAGGATTTCAGCCTAGGAAATACGTAGCTTGATAGGATAAAGTAGCCAGTTGACTGGAGATCAAACTGTCGCAGCTTCAGAAAGCCGCACGTGCTACGGGCTGTCTGAGGCCAAAGAAGATTATCTATGTTTAGTCGTTTTTACTCTTTTGTTCATCATATTTTGTTAAATCATATTTTATATAAAATACAGTTTCGATATCACTTAGAACGAAGTTTTTTTTAATTGTTAAAAAAGGCTTCTTTCTTCAAAAGAAACTTGATTAGGAGCCCGTAAGTAAGTACATTATTCCAATGTATTTTGGTTCTAAGCACCAGAAAATCAATGAGCCTATTCGTACCTTACAGCCCAATGTCTTTTGAACTGAACCTAAACAACAGTTGTAAATAGAACAACGCTTATATCGTTCTATTCTGGGCTTATTTTGAAGTCGTCTCATATTTAATTCGCACCATGGTTTCTAGTAAGCGTTCGAAACTCCAGAAACACGGAGCTCATAAACCCAAATTAGGATCACGAAAAATAAATCTCTCATACATTTCACAATTTTACAGTTTCACTTCGACAGATTATAATCTACCGAAGAATAATGCGTTAAATTGTAAGCAGTATGTTCAGTTGTTCATTTCGACAGTTTACAAACTCGCTAGATAGATTACAATCTAACGGTTATTATAATTTACCGCTGTCATATAAAAGTGAAAAAGTCGCAGATTTTAAAATAGCTTAACTGTTATCGGATGTAATTCAAAGTTTCCTCAGCAAAGCTTATAATATCACGAAAATTTATACTGCAAAAAATGTCTAGAACGGAATTGAAATGCGACCCGGAGAATCTGTCCCGCCTCATCGATGGGTATTATTTTAAATCCGAGACCGTCGTACAATAGCGCTTACGTGAATGCACATACAGACTCGATGCTTAGAATATTAAATCGAATACTTTAAGCGTAATTAGGGATTGACGCTACTGATCCTCATGCTTTATGTTGGATGTCAACGGATGCTAATACCTAATGAGAAGGGTACTTAGACTATGAGATTAAACAATGAGATCAGGGGGCCTAAAATGGCCCCTTTAGCAGAATCTTAATATGAATCACGTTAAAAATGTTATTTCTTAAAATGAACTTTATAGTCATAAACATAAGGTCTATTTTAAGAATTAAAATGTTTAACGTGATTCATATTAAGATTATGCTAAAGCGGCCTTTTTAGACCCCCAGCTCGGTTCAGGTGAATGCGAGCACAGCTAAGTGAGTAGATGATGGGTTTCTTCCGGCGCTGATTTAATTAGCGAACTTTACATTGAAAGCTCTATTAGCTGTGTGTTTGCGCCTGATATAGTGAATTTAGCAATGCTTTCATCTCGTCTCGGGCTAGCCAGAGTTTTAATTGGTAAAGTAACACCGCCGCTCAAACATTTAACTGTGGAAAAGCTTAGCGGATTAAAATGTTTGCAGAATCCAAACACAGTTCATTTTGCCAAACTATAACTTTTTTGAGGTTCCAGACTTCCGTTTACTAATTTAGTTAGTACTTATGTATGCATAAAAGTCCTACTAGATACACTGTGATTGATGTTCAGAGTTACGATCAATATCAGTCTAAGATACAGTCATGATGAATGTTCAAAATATCAGTACAGCCACTCAGTGACAATATAATTTTCTATTTTTAAAATCATTGATTGCTAATTACTCTACGGTAATAGCAAATTGCGGAAGCTGCAGAAGATTGTAAAAATATACCTACTTGCATTGTATAGATTCCAGTTTTTAGTATTATATAATTGCATAGCACATGTGTGAGTACTTTGTACTGTTCAGCCACCACTTACATTTAGTTATCTTTCATTGACTTGAATATGCCTTGGTGGCTGAGAGAATGTCATGCTCACTCAAATGTCTCGCGATGGTGGCGGGTGTGTCGGGTCATTTAGTTCCTTTAAATATGGTCGAGTTGAATGGCGCCGATACATGCGTCATGTTCGTGAACGGGCGCTGTCAGTTGGGACTGGTCATCTCTTGGCTGCCACGGTTCGTTCATTTTAAGTACTTTATTTTTTAAATTTTTGATTTATTATTTTACTCTGGACGCTCTTAATGTGCACGTCTTTCTACATCGTTCTCACATATATGTATAACCTCAACATAAATGATGTAACTAAGATTTTGTAACAATATTTTGATTTAAAAGAGTGTCCATGGAGTTTCTTGCCCGTTCTTCTCCATAGAGATCTACGTTAGGGAATGGGCAACTACAGTACTTTCTCAAGTAATTATGCCTTGTGACTGTGACTGTGGCTTTGCTTTTTTTGTATTTTCGACCTTCAAAAGTGCCGTAATGGTCTAGTTGAAATAAATTATTTGAGTTTGAGCACAAGTTGCTATAGTCTTATGAAGATACTAGCTGTTGCCCGCGGCTTCGCCCGCGTGGATTTGGATAATTGTCTCACGGGATCATACTACTGGGATGAAAAGTATTCTACTCGTGTGTGTTAATCGAGGTTATAAACTAACTTTAATTTCAACCCCTAAGAACCCTCTTCTTAGGGGTTGAATTTTGGAAAACGCTGAAATACGTAACTCGTTATTTTTGCCGCACTCAATTCATAAGAAATTTCATGTAAATATGTCCAAGGAATAAAATGTTTCATACTAACTATCATCCCCTATTTATCTCCCTTAGGGGTTGAATTTCGAAAAATCCTTCCTTAGTGGATGCCTACGTCATAAGAGGAATACGTGTGCGAAATTTTAAGATTCTAGCTCTAAGGGTTTGGTCTGTGCGTTGATATGTCAGTCAATCACTTTTGCCTTTTATATATATAGATCTTAGAATTTCCAACTAAAAAAATACCCTTTTGTCAGCAAAATGAAGGCATTGTAGTTAATAGCAACACAAGAAAAAACCGTGTCACATCAAGTGATCGTCCAACCCTCCTTGTCGCGAAGGGCGTTTAAAATGTGCACGTAATTACAAGTTAGCGCAAGGCTCGTGCGAATGTCGTGCATTTGTAAGTAGGACGATAGTGAACAACGACAGGTGACTAAGGCCTACCGCACACCATAGACAAGACTGTCTTTAGACAGACAATTACCCTACCAGTGCGAGCGAGACAGACTGTGTATTCTCGCTCGCACTAGTAGGGTAATTGTCTGTCTAAAGACAGTCTTGTCTATGGTGTGCGGTAGCCATAAACGTCGTCGTTTAACTCCTTGCCAGCCCCTCTATTTAACATTTATTACATTTAATAATTGAGAATAAGTCAATAAAAGTTCCGATCAAATGGAAAATGTTTTCTTTTCTGTGCAGCTCTTCCTTGCAAAACCCTACCTAAAGTAAACCTGAAGGGTTGGTTACATCAGGTAGGTTCGCAGGTCTAAGTACACATCAAACTAGCACGCTCTAAAGGTTAAACAGTCGAACTAAAGTTCAGAATAATAAGCGTATTCGTTCCCAAACTGTGGAAAGTGGGAACAGTGTTTAAAAACTAATTTTCATATTGAAAACTGCAGCTCAAGTTGTTTGTGAACGCTCAATTCCCGTTCGTTCTGTAAACACGGCGCGTATACCGACTATGCGGCCATTCCGCTCGTTATATCATAGTCAAACAATAAGGAGTAAAGTGGTTAATTGCAATTAGCAAGTATAGGATTCAACGATCCCCGTTTTCAATAATTAATTGGTCCCCTGGTGGTGGTTATATAAAAAACCGGCTAAGTGCAAGTGCTAGTCGGACTCGCGCGTGAAGGGTTGGGTTCCGTACCATTGTAGTACGAGTCCCCTTTAATTTTTAATTAATGTTTATTTTTAATATTTGTTGTTATAGCGGCAACAGAAATACATCATCTGTGAAAATTTTAACTGTCTAGCTATCACGGTTCATGAGATACAGCCTGGTGACAGACAGACAGTCAGACGGACAGTGGAGTCTTATTAATAGGGTCCTTCTTCGTAAGGTTACTGCCCGTAACTAGCACATTACTAACACTACTCGATCTCATACAATGTTAAAAATACGGTGGGGGCAACGGGACTTTATTTTTATTCTTCCTAACATTTTTCTAGACGCTGTTACTTACTTAAATTTGGAATTCGACGGCATTTTTATTTTTATTTTAAGAGCGGGTTCAATCTAATAAAGAAGATGACATAAAATAATAATTTAGTAAACTTATCCCGCGGGATCCAAATGAGCAGGATCAGTTGACTAAAGAGCCAATTCGTCCCAAAGAAACAAACAGAACGGCCTACTAAGACCAATAATCAAGGACAGGTTCACAATCTTTCGAGAGTTTACAATCTCGCAAGATAGATTATAATCTAACGGTATTTACAATTTTACGGTGACAATACATTATTTGCCAGCCGGGGTTCAATTACAAAAAAATCTATTGGTCAAAATGAAGTTTTAATCAATTAATTATTAATTGATTCCCAGTATCAATTATTATTTAATCTCATGACTAGACTTAATAAATTATATTTATACATATATCTTTGAGAAGAACCGTGGGAAAGCAATTAAATTAAATTAACAAACAATCTGTTGTGGTTGACAATAAAATCTTCATCTATCTCATACAGTTGTAACAAAACTGCAAATTATAATTGTTTTATCAAATATCATTATGTGTGATTAGATTGGTCATCTACAGGACAATTAATTAATGACGATCGCGATTTTTTCACAAGAAAGTTGTTTAGTTTTGTCCAATTTCAACATGTTTTGGGACGAAGGAAGCATATTGTTTGGGACGAACCAGGATTCTGTTATGTGGGCCGAAACTCAGTGGGACAAACGAAAAATAAATCAATTTCGATTATTTCACGTTCACTTTTGATTCATTTTGTTCAGATGTTTAACTTCGGAAAAATGTCAAATGAAAGGCAAAAACGAACAGAAAATGAAGTTTACTATTTAGGTTTATACTCAAAAATGGTGAGGAACTAAATAAACAAATTGCTTCAGATTTTCGCTTCATACTTAAGGGAGAATGTAATAACTTTAAACACAAATCGACATACTTAGCAGTTACTGAACACATAAGGCGACTACAGGAGCTAAATTAGCAACTCTATTTGTGGTGGTTCAAACTTCAACTTCAACTTAAAGTACTGTTAGAATAAAGTTCTAATCAGCTTTCACTACAAAGTGGTTGTTACGTCAGTCACTGCGGGCCTATGCGAAATGAGTGGTTTTTTGCGATTTATAAAAAATCTATTGATTGGACTAAAAAAATAAAACACTATCATGCTAATATGTTGCTTGTAGAAAGAATTATTTGTCAAAAAATCAAAATGATCGCATGTATTTAAGTATGGTTTTTACTCGTTTTACTAGCATATATCCTGAAGAATATCATATATTTTTCTGATTTTATTTATTGTTGTGAATCATATGCTCTTTTGCATTATAAAACTCGCGTTTAGCTCCTGTAGTCCCCTTAAACAAGAACAAAGTCACAAGTAGTTGTAAACGTCGCCGCAACAATTATTCATATGTTTAATTAACAGTTAAAACAAACATGTAATTATATGGGAGCTAATACAAGAATGACACTCTGCTAATGGGGGAAATCCTTTGTCACTGTATTATGGAACAAAGCTCCTTCCTGCACAATGCATTGTCTCTGAAGACTTGATTTAACTTTCAATTATAATAATTAAATAGACATTATGCCATCACAGTTGTGCTTTTTACAATTAGCCAAATGAGTTATTAGGGTTCCGTAGTACTGACAAGGAACCCTTATAGTTTCGCCATGTCTGTCTGTCTGTCCGAGGTTTTGCTAAGAGACCGTTAGTACTAGAAAGCTGTAATTTTGTAGAGGTAACGTACATCAATAACGCCGACAAAGTGGTAAAATAAAATTTTGGAAAATATTTTCGTCGTCTGCCTCATCGTGTGGGGTATCGTTGAATAGGTCTTTTAATATGATTTAGGGGTCGCTAATACTACTTTTAGATTTAATGCTCCATTTACGAAATATTAAACTTAAAGTGCAAATTTTTGTTCCAATAGGGTGTCCCCCCCTCTAAAAGCTAAACTGCTGGCTTGAAAAATCTGTAAAAAATCATGATGATAGTGTATTTCATGAACTTTAAAGGAAAGCTGTAGCGGTTAAGATAACTTTATTAGTTTAGCAGTAACAGTCGTTGAACTAGGGTGATGATGATAAATCCTATAAAGTGACTAAGAGGAAGTGGTTGCTTGTTTATAACGGGTGAAGACTTGCATTGAAAAACAAAATCTAAAATATAACAGGCTACTACGGAACCCTACACTGCGCGTGGCCCGACACGCACTTGGCCGGTTTTTATAAAGAAGGAACATTCTTTCATTTATGTCGAAAATAATTCCTCTGACGCGAATATAAAAGTATCCTTCTATGTATGTTTATTAGTTTTTTCATTTTAGACGTGAAAAGGTAACAGGCACGGTGGAGCGACGACGACATTTGTGACAGAAAGTGGGTGTGTAATGTAAAATGGGAGCGTAGCGAGCGCGCGTCATGGAGTCGTAGCAGGTTCTGAGTTATTTTCGCATTTAGAATACCTATTAGTGTGGTTGGAACAGTACGTAGCGTATTTTATTCAGTTGAAAAATTTACTTATCCTGAATTATAACTTCGCTTTCAGGTATACTTCGCGATAAATAAATGCTTATTGACTTGACGCAATAGTTCTACAGGGGTCAAAGTAAAAATAACTAATTTCTTGAAAAGCAAAAAGAGCAGACGATTCTTGCGAAAACAATGGGGTATTTCTGTTGTTTGTAATAATGACGTATATTTTAATGGAATACTCAGGTGAATGAAATTAGCTATCTTCCTAGAAATTATTTGCAGGCCAGTCCTCTACGCTCGTGGGAATTCTTGAAGTTGTCATATTCAAAGAACACACGGCAAATGTGAGACTTAAAATTAATTAATTTATGCCCGTTTTCACAAACAAATGAACACACTAGGGATTGCAATACTGCAATGTGGGATCCCGCAATCCAGCATAATTTTAGGAACTGCAGGATCCGGCGACTGTCTGCGGATCCTCAAGCATCAAGCATCTCGCAAATTCATTCATCCGCCCTAAATTTGCAGCGCGTTTTGGGACTTGTGGAATTTAAATGCCCGCTGGATTGAAAACAGTGCTGGATTGCAAATTGCAATCCCCTAGAACACACACAAATTATGTATGCCCGAATATTATTGCATCGCCGGAATTCCAACTCTCAGTGCTGAGCTGAGCATTGAAAATCTAACAACGAGCTTTTGTTTACTTTGAGTTTATCGTCGCCAAAAGGTTAGATCTGCATGGCAAAAATATGTAGCTTGGTAAAGACTAAAGACTGTCATGCTTTATACAATTTACCAGTTTAGGTTAATTAGATGTTATTGACAACATTACATTAAACTATCTTTAATGTATTTATTTATGAGGCTTGTAATTTGCACATATGTCTGCGCACACACTTGTGCCGCGCGGGCGCCGTGACCGAAAACGGTCAGGACTATTAATTTTATAATTTTAGAAAGACATTTGTTTTAAACTTGTACACGATTTTAAAGATATTATGTATGTACATCCTTTATTTCCCTATGTTAATGTACATAGTACAGAAAATATCGTATGAGTGACAACCCTATTTGAGTGTCTGCGAACTTGTACCGCCACCCTTTGACTTTAATCGCTTACGATGTCGATGTCACTGCACTTCTTAAAGCTACTGCAGACGCGGAAATATCAACAAGTTGTACCAAACATAGGTTTAGCTCGGGCGCGCGGAGTAAATAAACTTCTTAGAATGATTTTATGGACAATACTGATTTCCCTCATAATAAAGGGTGTAAAAAACCTCTTAACGAAGTTCAACGACACCAACACCCAAGTTCAACGACTATTACTGCTAAACTAATAAAGTTATCTTAACCGCTATAATTTTCCTTTAAAGCTCATGAAATGCACTATCATCATGAATTTTCCCAGATTTTTCAGGCCCCTACTGGAAAAATAAATTGCACCTTAAAGTTTAATATTTCGTAAATGGAGCATTAAATCGAAAAATAGTTTTAGCAACCCCTAAGTCATTTTAAAATACCTATTCAACGATACCCCACACGACGGGGAAGACGACGAAAAAAAATTCATCCCCACTTCACATGTCACAATTTTCTTTTTGTTTTCAAGATCCTAACCCGCGACCAGGTTAGGATCTCGGGTCAGGTTCGGAATAAACCCGATTGAAGGGGGAGAATGGAAGAAAAAAGAACGTGTTGCGCCGACACCAAGACACTTGGAACAAGGGCAGGAAGGTGGAGATGATGAACATTGATCAGCGTCGTGTGAACGGCCGCTAACTGAACACATAGATTCCTTACCTCTTGTCCTTCCCCGGTCCGGTACCGCACCCACTTGCCCAGCTTAGGTCGCCAGTACTCGATGACGTAGGCCTCCGCGTACTCCTGCCCCTGGCCGTTTCCGAACCGGCCTTGCGTGCCGGTCCCGGTGATCACGTGCACCGAATGCAGATCGATCTCCAGCCATTCTGTAGACTCAGTCACGATCTGCGACCGCGGGCACCAAGCTCCACCCTTTATGTCCTGGTTCAGCCTGTTGAAGCACCGAAACTTTGATTATTGTGGACTTTGAACCTATGTTACTGTGGTTTTCTTTTTTGTAAACATCGACCTAATAACAACTTGCTTGCATACAGAACTTGAAAGCTTGTAGCAGTTTTACAAAAGCTAATTATTAAATACAGGGTGTTTGGCGCATGGACCGACACTATTTTTTCAGGGATTTGGGAGGTCATTAGCTAGGTTCTACCCATACACCCTATGTCCTAAATGTCACGGTTGGTTACAAAATATGTTTTATTGCTTGTGAAAAAAAAATCCAAATTTTTCCATAAATTCGAAATAACTTTTTCGTTTGTGGATTTGACATAACTGGTTTCAAGACAATTTCTTTCAAGCTTCCAAAGTTATATTTTTTTTAAATGTACGAAATTTTACAAGTTCTAAATTCATTATTAAAAAAAAAAACTAAAACCTATTTTGAACTTAGCTTTATTTAAAAAAGTTTTTTAGTTGATACCCTTTCTAACGGTATGCTACATTGCATAAAAAACATTTTATTATGTAGTCAAAATACTAGTTAGGAGAGGGTTAAGATAAGACTTATAAGGTTATTATGTTTTTATTACTTAAACCAAAGTTATAAATCTTGTTTAAATTGTGGGTTATATTGAAATTAATTTATTAATATTATTATAATTATGAATTAATTTGAAATAAAAAAAGTTTGTTCAGTCAAAAAGTTATTTCGAAATAAAGGAAACATTTTGGGACTTTTATTTCATTAAAAAAAAAACATAAATGTAACCAACCGTG
Organism: Xestia rhomboidea; assembly: GCA_963853795.1. Taxonomy (NCBI): domain Eukaryota; kingdom Metazoa; phylum Arthropoda; class Insecta; order Lepidoptera; family Noctuidae; genus Xestia; species Xestia rhomboidea. The sequence continues at coordinate 21,483,461 of OY970756.1, read as the reverse complement.
ACATTTGGGACATAGAATGTATGTGTAGACCTAGCTAATGACCTCCCAAATACCCGGAAAAATTGTCTCGGTCCATGCGCCGAACATCCTGTATATTTCAGCCTTGTGAAATTGGGGATCACGAACAAAAGTGATCCGGAGATGGATCGTAATTCATAAAAAAGGGACATATTGTGCTATTATAATATAATATATATTTAAAGTCATATTACTGCTCATATTTTCTTTATTCATCGCTACACGAAGCTTTCTATAAATATGACACTGGTTTATGAGTAAAGTCTCTCCCTCCCTCGCTTAAGTTATTACGGCTTTGTATTAAATGCGTGACCCGCGGAAATGTAGGCTGTAGTGTCTGTTTAGTATGTAATCTGTGCTAAAGCCACGTTTAACTAATAAGTGCATAACACTCGCCCACGTGTTCCGGGATGCCCCTCGTCTTATCTCTCTAGTACCAGGGATCATGCATGGCCGCCCTTGGCTGGCAACAGTCCGCTGCTCCACCCATTAAGTTAAGTAACATCATGTTTTTGCAGTAAGGGTTTTACACAGTAATGTTTTTAGTGAGCTATCAATTGCAAAGAGCCGTGTGGCCGCATATTCATCAACATCACAAATAAAACGGGACGCGCGACGGGCCGCTCGCCCGCACAACGCTCTGTGGCTCGGTGTAACGAGTCTCTCGTCAAAGGAAATTGACAGACTGGTGTTATATGTATATCCTTGTGGGCTGTTCAAACAGATCGTCAACGCAATTTCAACGTTATAAGCGAAATGCAATTAGTTTCAGAAATGAGATTTTTCGAAAAGTTTGTCTTTGAAGAGGTTTCTTCAATAAAGTAAATTATAGGTAATACACTGAGAAGATACCGATTGCAATAATCGCGATGGATAAATGAGCTTGGTTTATAGGTAAGTCAATTAATGAATAATTTGACAGTTTGTACTGAAAGTTTGTTTACCCGTCATTTAAAAGGTAGGTATAGACCAAAATCTTTTTATTTTACACATTGCCGGTGGACCAGCAGGTACTCTATAAAATCCCTAGGAATTGTATACATTACCTAGGTAAAGTATGTAATGGCCAATAATATTCATAACATATACATTGCCTAGGTATTGTATATAATACCTGAAACATACAGATTGCCGGTAATAGATATAAACTTGGGCGTATCATCTACCGTTTTCAAACAGACTTTCTAAATGATAGATGAGCACGTGTCTTTGTATATTAAGCTACATACTATTTGTGTATTCACAATCGCTTTAAAATTGTTATAAATTATAGTGGTAAGTACTCATTACGACAAGGATAATGACAAACAGAAAAATATTATAAAAAAATATCCAGATGATTACAGCGTTAAAAATAAAATACTTTGTAGAAAATGGATACAGTACGTTGCCACAAACACGACAGTGCTTGTGGCAACGTACTTGATAACTAAAGGTGACGCGTATACCACTTGTTATATTGCATCGATAAAGTAATAAAGTGTCATTAGCCGCTAGGAAAAAGTTTAAAAAGCCCGTGCTGCTATTGACTCATAAGTTCACCCGCTCCAAAGTTTATAAGCCTTGAATGTACAAAGCTATTCGCTCCAATGCGCTGGACGTACAAAAACTAAGACGCATTGTTGTTTCACAACGATCCAAGATTCCTCCTATAATATATCAATCAAAGCTAATAATAGTCGTGTTGTTATTAGCGCATTCACTTATCGTGTGTCACTGAGGCAGTGTAATCGCTCGCACCAATCAAATTCCGAGATGGCCAGTCATTAAGCTCATTGACGCTCCACCGACCGCTCTCTAGATATCAATGAGGCGTGAACAAACTTTCATAATTTATCACTTAGCATATGCGCCGACTAATAAGTTTTGATACTATTTCAACACGACACCAGAAATGTTGAACACATCCTTTTGTCTGGCTCTAGTGTGGCAATACAAATAGTACCGCATTCAATCGTTGATAATATAACATAAACAACGCGCTGGGTGTTCGTTAGTTTAGAAAATAAACATGTCGCATATGAAATTTTATAATTAATGGCTTGTAATAAATAGGCAGCCCTTTGGTTCACGAGCAGCGTAAACGCTGTAAACAAATGAACATTGCCTCGGATCCCACTCACGACTTCGACTGTCAATACAATTCGGGGTTTTATTACTGATCAGCATTTTCAAGTCAAAGGTGATTATGAGCTTTAAAACGTCAAGAATGATAAAGGAATCTATTTGGGAGCTAAATTGATGAGGAGTGCCTTTACTTGTATAACGTTATTTTATTTGAGAATATTATGAGCAAAGAAATAATGGCAGCAGAAATGTTGTCTTACGAATAAAACATCATGGTTCTGTTACCACACCAATTACGGCAGTGTAATTTTCCTTTACCCTCCCTAGGGCACTCGGTTGGTCTGGAGGGTGGATGTCTTTATAAATTCAATATTGAAAGCCTGTTGTGATGATGACATTATGCATTTAAAGCATACCAAGATTTATAGTGGCTTCAAAAGGCTGTATTGCAACCTCTTTCCTAGTGATTTCGATTAGAGAATAGTCAATAATTGCACTTGTATAGACACTATAAACCAATCTTCTAGAAGTTCTTTCACGTCGATATTTCAGCAATGCAAGCTGCCTAAGCCCCCACCATTCCTCTTTTCAATATTAGCGCGCGTAGTTTCGAGTCCCTTCTACATTGTTTTAAATTTTACCAGTGTCAGAAACCTTATTGTAACGTTACGTTTGATCTTCGATCAACAATGTTGTTCGAAGCGTTTGATCAATGATTTTGATATTGATGCAAAATCAGCTTCAAAATAACTCTTGAACGTACTGGATGTCTATCTACTCTAGAAAGACAAAGCGACATTAATTTTCTTCACCTATTTCTACCCGACTGCGGCGAAGCCCAAAAGGAGGGTAAGGAGGGTTATTGACATCGTGCCGTAGAATTATTTCTTTCATTCATTCATTGTGTCTTTCGTCTACACGGTGGTCATGCTACGCATGTAGTCGCTGATAAAGAGCGCGATGCTGTAAGTAGTAAAAAAAAAACAAATTGATACTAAATTGATACTGTCAAATAAGTAAATAGTGATAGTAAATGATATAATACGAACCTTCCATTCTGCGGGGCCACATTGCCGTCGTTGTAACAGGAGCTAGCGGTGATATCCCTGTCGGGAATCAAACCGCTCTCCATACCGAGCGGCGCGATACATTGAGCTGTAAACAGACACTGTATATAGCGGCATACATATTACGTGTTGTATCAACATGCACACCCGGTTTATGCACCACACCGACCCTCTCGCCGACTACGGCTAACTTAGATGACATTTAGATGCTTGTCTTGCCTCCTAGTCAAGATGCGCGTAAATCATTCAAGACTCACAGAGGTGACGTAAGTTACATTGTACACCATTAGAAAGGTTTTCGCTGTTAGCATCGCCAAGAACTGCAGTGTTCAATAATTAATCGCCATACAAGCTTACCACAAAACAAAACAAAGCACAACAGTAGGCTTAGCCAAGTTGACAATCTACAATCGTTAACGCATAGAAAACTAACCAAATGTATGGGAATGACATCTATCAACGCTAAGTCACGTGGTCAAAACAAACGAATGGAAATTGTAAAGTTTAGTCAAAACTGTAAGTTGGCTACGATTTATATGGGATCACGATTGTAGAAACGAATACATTTCATTCTATCATCTTGATCGATGTAAACTTGTCTACGAAAGTTTATATTCGTTTGTTTTGACCACGTGACTTAACGTTTACGATTGTAGAAAGAGAATCGATATGAATCGTTTGTAACTTGGCTAGGCCTGCTGAACAGAAAACAAAAATAGGACAACATAATACAGAAAAATTAAAGATAATTGAGCCCAAATAGAAAAGTAATAACCGCACTAATCACGAAGTCAATTTAAAAGTTTGTATAGACGTGTCAGAAGTTTTGATGAACTGAAATCGATGGTGACTTCTAAGAACAGGCTGATATACGGCGACAGGTCATCGTGTGTGTTATATTTTTTAAACACGATGAAACCTTCATTCTAGCACCACCTTTACCCTAGCCAGCAAGGTAACGAGCAAATTATTTATTTTCGAAACATCCGCACAGCATGTTCCCACTTAACATTAGCAAGCTAACGTAGACAGAGGTATTAATTAATAAAATGTAAAAGAGCACTAAATTAAATAAACATGAGACACAAGTTGTCAGGCGAATTTCTCATTGGACTTGTACAAATGTATGTACAGTGTAATTCTCAACGGGGTCGCTTATTAGTCAATCTATCAAAGGGTTCTCGCGTGCGGTAGGTATCAGACGCAACAAACAAACTGATATAATGTTAAATTGTGGTAGCTATGTCATATAATTATTATGTTGAATCATTTAATTAGCTGCCAACGACTGATAACTTGTGTCGCATGCGGGGGGGGGGGGGAGGGGTTTACGCATCACCGACGAGCGCTCGAGCGGGCGCGGACGCTAGCTCTATTGTAATACCCGTAATTATCTTATTTCATTGTTCAGTTCCTTAACGACTTATAAATGATTTATTGTTGTGTACCTTTTGATGTTGGATACGGCAAAAGTTATCAGAATATGACAACTGATTTTCAGGTTTAGTCTGTCAAATCGCTCACGCTTGTCGTTTTCACCGCCCTTAGATATACAACAATAGCCATCAATCATTCCATTCAAGTACCACGTTGCGTGGCCCTTAATAGACGAAAATTTAATTTTGTACTGTTTCACAATCACACATCTCTCGTACAAAATGAGAGCACACGGCGTGAAGTATGTAGCGACGATACGGTTATCACTAGGTAAACATTGCCACTGGGGGCCACACATGCTTAGCACGACTACTAAGTTAACATAAAAATATGTATTCATTTAATTAATAGTCTATTTTTACTTAATGGTGAAGTCATTAACCCAAATGTGAATAATAATGGTTGATCATGAAATCAATCCACAACAAGCGACGGGTAATTATGAGAAGTAGCTGCGTCCCGCTCTCGGGGCGGAACAGGAATGGATTAAAACAGCGATACAGTAGGTTCTTGACGTCTGCTCAATAGCCTTAATTTATATTCACTCAGCAACGGCGCTTACACACATATGGAACCGAATATAATTTATATCGATGACAAGACGCATAGCCAATGAACGTTGTATAAACTGGTGTCAGTTTAGTCTAGACTCTAGACCACATGCTTCTCATAATCTGTAGCACCCTGCAATTCTAGCGTAGTAAATCTAGGAAAAACAGATTTATGATCTGCATACTTCGGCATGTAAAGACTTTTTCGGGTATTTTTTCATTATTTTCATTTAGTAGAATAAGCAACTTTAAGCAATCAATATCAATATTTTTTTTTAATTTCAAGCTGTAGTTAATTTTTGCTTTTCCAAACTACACAAACTTAGCTTGTGAGAACGTCAGAGATGAGGCTGAAGAGTTTAATTTCTTTGCCACGTATACGACGTACCCTTTTGACGTTTATTGCTTTAGAATAGAAACTTCAAACTTGACAAAATGTCAGATGTTTAGTAGCCTCAATCAGCCCATTGAATGTGACGCCATTTGGGTTTAAGAGCTCAATATAGCAAAATAATGTTTGGAAACCTAAAATCTTAAATGGGTTTGGGAATCAGCATGGGTTAATTTTTACTTTACGTACCAAATTGGAATCTATTGTCAGTCCGCGCTAAGTTTTCACCTCCACCAAACAAAAGACAAGCGCTTAATAGGTCAAATGCAAATAGAATTCGCTTGTTGCGTGTCTCGTTATTTAAGCGGGCCTCTTGTTGCTCACTGCTTGAGAACAAATTGCAAACGTCATAAAGCCAGTTTTGAATATTAATAAACACGAATAAATGATCTCGGTTTAAGCAAAAGCATTTATTTGGACCAGCGGTTCACAAAGTGAGCGTGCTTTTGACGTCCGGTAAATTGGATATACTTTTTTCCACAACGTCCAGTTTAGCATCCCCCTAACAATTCCATAGAGTATAGTTTTGTTTTTTAATTTCATTGTAACAAAACACTTTCAGCACACGGGTGAGTGAAAGGCGAATGGTAAAATTTAAAGTGGGGAAAGTTTCAGAAGCACTGAGCTTGTGCGTGCTTATATTATTGCGTGACATGTAGTCGTCTAATGAATAATAAACAGCGCAGTGGCGACTCGCTACTCATTCATATCCATCCACGAAAGGCAATATTCTTTTTACATAAAACGATCGAATGTCAGCTTAAACCACCTACTATATTGGCTTCAGCTCGTATAAATTTGTAAGCAACAGCCAACAGCGGCTACTCCTCGGCAGCTCTCCGTTACCTAGATACGTGCGCGATGTGCGTTCTCGACTTCAGCCATTATACACGCCAACTTACAATGTCGCTTGTTTTTCTTTTACGACTTGAACCACTTTGCGTGATATCGTTGGACTATTATTTTAATTACTTTCATTGTACGAGGGGGTCGTTAGCATTTTGTTTTTTTTTTTCATGTTCAGTAGTTTCACGACGAATGTGTACGTCCACGTATAGCTGACAGCGATAACGGTCCGGCGAGGTAATGACTTTCCAAACTATCAACATGCCGCGACGACGACGACGACGACGTACGTATAAATGTATAGCAAGTAATAATTACACAGCCATTGATGGGAGATCGATAGAAGCAGGGCAACACCACATTAAATAATAAAATACACTTTCAAAATGTGCTCCGGGCTGTTTTAGAGCAGGACCATTTTAAAGGGCCGGCATTTGCGTGTCTTGTAATCGATACCAGACGAATAATTAAACAAAACAACGGGATGTACGAAGTGTAGGTAATACATGCTTTAGTCAAGGGGTACGTGGATAAGGGTGCCGCTGGGGGTGGATACGTGTGGTTCCTGCGTGAGCACTAAGTACTCTTTGGTGTTTAATTAAAATAAGCATCGCGCACTCACTAAATGTCCTTGTACAATTTTGTGTAATTCTGCGTCCAACACGTTTAAATGACGAAAACCTCATTTCTTAATTTATTCTTTAAAAAAAAAACTCTACCGTACTGCATACTTTTTAATGAATCAAATATTTCTAGTTCATTACGCGGCCACAATGTGTTAACTAAGCCAACGGAGTGCCTTTCGCCGTGTAATCGGATACATTAAGCTTGTTTATTAAAATCAACTAATAATTCCGTGAGCTTAAAGCTCCATACAACGGAAACAAATGGTACTTTCACAAAACGCTTTATAAACTTTTCCTATTACGTATTATGCTCCTAATATCATATTCGAGGGAAGTGAAATAAACTCGGTTACTTATTGCGACTTAGTTTAATAAAATATTTAATCTGGTACAGGTTGAACTTTAAATCGTTTGTGTATGTAGAAATAATATAGAAGCTTATTTGGTATGAGATCACAGTATTCCCAGTTGGTATAGTTACGTCCTGAGATGCGTCTGCGGCTACCGTTTTGATTCTTTCAAATCAGAGGGCATGACGTAATTCGCCATAGTCGCAGACACCGGTCGTATCTACGTGGACTGATTACCAAAGCGTCAGCACGGTAACGTCGCAGGACTTGTATGCTTAGCAACAAGCTGTTTATAGCCCATAGATAAACTTAAACAGCTTTCCTGCATATGAATTTAAGTTTCGAACACTGATTTGCCTACCTTAGATTTGTTAAAGAACCGTGAAGCTACATTTTGTAGCTTCTAACCAGCAAACAAGCAGCGAATTGCATATTAAGAATTCCGGATATCGCGTGATATAGAATTCGATATTTGATCGGTGTAATTTAGTAGGTAGAGTGTAATTACCTGAACTATCTACATGAGACATTATGGCGTGATTATTTAATTAAGTATGCAATAGGAAATAATACGATAATTGCGGTGTTTCGACGTCCAATACGTAGAAAATGTGGAAATATACTAACGCCCCCATGTTTGAACTGAAGTAGATTAGTGGAAGTCATTATTGTTAAGTGCAACAGTGCAAGCAGCATTGCTGAAAGAAAAAACGAACACGTTGAAGTGCTCCCACAAAGTAAGATTAATAGGACTGTTTAAAAGCAGGTCAACAATGCCTATGTAAACATTGTTACGTCGTTTCTTAGTTAAAACAAAATTATTTTTAAAATAAACCGGCCGAGTGCAGCAAATGTTCCCTGGTCTCGTCCACCAATCGCAAAACAAAGTCTGTGATAGAGCTTTCTTTTATAATTATCTGAGCTTATTATAATCATAAAAAAACCAACATCTGCTGAAAAATTCGAAATCTGTAAAAATCTTTGGATATCCAAGGCTCATGAAGTCTAGATGTTACTGTGTTCATTTGTGCAATATCACACACATCACACTGTCACTACATGGGATGACACATCGCATTTCGAGAAACCCTGCTTATTGCGGTCTACCTCTACAGCTACACCAACCAAAAGCTGAATTTCGTTAGTTTCGTTTTTAAGATTATCATTGCCGGTTTTAGACGTCCAAAATTCTTTCTTTTACGACGGAATCCTGAAAACCCGAAACAAAATTCTAATATTAAAAGCAACGACCACTTGGATTCTGTACTATTGAAAAGAATTTTTGCCATAATGGAAGTTGAGATTTGTTCGCCGTAAACTGACTTGATGCAGATTGCAGGAGACCTCTCTCAAAAATTAGTGTTTTGAATAGAATAAAGTCCTTAATATAATTAGTGTTTTCATTAACGGTCCCACACAGAAGTTTTAGTTCAATTGAAATTTTGAAATATAACAACGCTAAAAGCGACTGGTGGAATTTATAATTCTTCGTACAAGTTCACCGAGGCACGGCGTCCCCGTTGCTCTGGGAGCAGAGAACTTTCTAATTAAATATTAAGGCGGTCCATGCACAGACATCGACGGGGGACTTGCCACTATAACTTTTTATAGTTGTGTGATATGGTCATAATGTCCTTTGGACCAAATGGGCTGGTACTAAAACATCGTTGCTTTGTAAACTGATTTGTTAACATTCCAAGTAGCAGAGAGATAGATTTGGGTTTATATATCTGCTATTTAAAACACGCCCTTAAAACGCATCATATGTTAATATGAACACAACTTATTTTACTAAAATGGACACTCTCGCTTGATCACCACTAAGCACATTTTTGCTTGCACCCGAAACATAGAAACGTTCTCTAGCCCCGCCCCGTTGACTTTTTATAGAAATAATGAATGAAAGACAATACCGATCGGCCGAGCGCACTGACGCCAAACGAGAGTTAGTGTTATTTTGCGCGCCAAATCGACGCTTTCCTAATAGGCCTAAAATTCAAGAGGGCGTGGCTGCCGGCGTCTCCGCATGATTTAAGCGGAAACTATTTTAACTGATCAGGTAGAAAAGACCACGACTGTACGAGTGTTGAAAGCTTGACCAGAAAAAAGCTCGATCTATCTTTATAGAGCCCATCTTCAGCAGCGATCTTTCTTCCGATCTCATTTTGAAAAGGATATAAAAGAATAAAGGCAGCGTTGTCAATGGGTTTCAGAGATGAGTGGGCGGATAAGCACTGTCCTATTCAATCAATAGTAAAGATGCAGCAGCTTTGTTAACATAAAAGCCGATGGCGATATAAAAGCACAGGGAAATACCAATTATACGTGCTATTCAACCTTCAGACGTTTTTTTCATGGCCGCCATTATAATAGCGCAAACATAACTACAAGAAGCATTATAAAGTAGCAGAAACCCATTGGGTGGTGATGGTGACTAAGTGAAAAGTTTTGTACTCTTCCAAACAATTAGCTACTATTATGCCTACCTCAGTACTAGACTAGGTACTACTGAAATGAGAGTAAGCAGCTTACTTGGCCGCGTCGATTTCTATTTTTCATGACGAACAAAGAAATGTAAGCGCCGCGAAGTGCTATATTAATAAATTGGTTGGGTCCGACCGATGGTCGATTTGCCGGGGCTGCGGGACTGTTCGAAAGAGATACCGTGGCCACGGAACACAAGGCGATGAAGGAACATGGATGGGTTTTAGTCAGTAAAAGTCTGACACTCCCTCCTGCTCCCGCGCAGTCATTTGATGATTTCCCATCAGAATAAAAAAATTGACGATTTTTGGCCGAAACCGATTAAGCGACACAAGCTTCGGCCGAAGCCGAAGTCGAACGTTTGATAACCCTAATAAATTCAGTTCAAGATTGGCCAACACTATCCGTTAATAATATGATTATTGTTTAAACTTTTAAATTAAAAGTCTATGCTGAGGAGCTCGTGGCTAAATAGTAATAGCCGCACGGATCGATCTTTAAGGTTAAGTAGCGCTTGCCAAGATCGGTCCGTAGCTGGGTGACCATCCATTACATGACATACCATGCTTCCTCCGTGCATTGGAAAGCACGTTTAGCCGTTGGGCCCATCTGTCATTTGTAGATCTTTTGGCCGAAGATGACCGAAGCGGTTCGGTCGGTCACTATAAATTGGAACCATTTTTCCGCCGGTTGGTTTCCAAATTGAATTTTTATTTATTTTGTTCGTTGAATGGATTTCCCGATATCTTCAGGAATCCACTTAGCAGCTAATACAGCTGCCAGTTACCCGCTTTTTATTCAGCATTTTAGGTTCTGAATAGCACTCCATACCGTGAGCAATTATTTAAACGAGTTTTGAATTTGAACCATTTCTGAGATTTATAATACGTTTACGGTTACTTTCCCAAGAAGCACAGATATAAAGTATAACATCTTTGTTACAACATATTTAAATTCTGGTAAACGTCTAAATAATAATTGACATAACTACAGTACCTACATAAAACTACTTGAGTCATTACCATATATACTAAGTTTTTTTCTTCAGTTCACCATGTGGTTTGCACATTATTGTATAGCTACAGCTACTAAAACCTAATTATGCTGGTGTTTATTTCGGCAAAGTTTTCGGTCTTGGTATACTTTTTTCAGTAAGTTCTCAATGTAGCCTTGAAAGCTCCAGCAAATATGTCTGTCCCAACTAGTGTAACTGTTAAATCGATATCTTCATTGTTTCGAAATTTTTCGTATCTACACCGTTATACCCCAGTTAATTCGAAGCACTACATGTTTTCAAAAAGTTTCTGCAAGGCTCCTTGTATTTCGAAAAGAATCTAACTTTAGTTACTCGATAAAATTTTGCTCGAAAGTATCTACTTATAAATGTTTCCGGTTTAAAAGTGAGACGGAGACTAAAGCCTGAGATTAAACATGCATGGAAGAGAGAAGCATCAGAATATGAATTTAATTATACATTAATTAAATTCATGCAGAACAGGATGCTATCCGGAATTTATTTAACTATCTAACAAACTAAACTCTGGGGTTATGAATTCAACTCTTAATACATGAAAACATTTCAAATATCCTCTCTAACGAACCGCAGACGGATTTAGTAATTAAGACAATGTTGCATTATCTGGAAATACAGGTTTATACTAGAGACATATATTATTACAGGTAAAGTTGAATGTGCTGTGAGCTATCTCTGAAATTACCTGTCCTTTACACGTGCTGCCTCTGTATCTCGTCCATCCAATCTATCGATCTGGGTTCTCAATAAACGGAGGCTACATATTTCAGGAAGGCAGCTCTCGTCGACAAAGTGAAATATCCTAAGTCAATATTAAGGGGATGTTCGGTCAAAGTATCCCTTGTAGCAACTAGCAAGTGCTTAATCTCAGCTTTAAGTACGACACAGACATGCTTGTACTGGATCGTGGAGTTAATAACACCTTTCGAAAAGAAACATAAAAGAGAAGACGTCCAATCTAAGTATCTTATCCATAAATTGCACTTTGTTGTGCGGTTGATACCGAAAGGGGCTTTAAATTCTTAGGCAGCTCCGTAAATTATCTGCAATATAATATTTAATCAGGTGCAATGTGCATTCCCTCTTAGAATACCGATATTCTTAGCATAGCTTTGATATAGATATAGCCGGAGTCGCTTTGTATATCAAGCACATATTTCTCGGCGTCAGACGCCTGTTTTTGTAGTTTAATAGTTATAATGGCTTTAAGTACAATGCCGTTTTGTATAATTACATCATAGCGCGACACGAATGTTTTTTGTCTAGCTCAGCACTCATATTCGGTCAAGGCGAGTGAAAAGGTCGACATTACCCTTTTATAATGTGTACTCACATACCTACATTAATTTGATATAGCATTAACATGTTATGTCATCCTCTAATTTTGCGATCAGGAAGGTGTGGCGTTTATAGTTTTTGGGTTGGCTAGTAAATATGTTGGATACATGTCATATACGGTTTATTAATATTGAATGGCTAATTGAAGACTAATTGAAAAAATAAACAATAGAACAGATAAAAAATAGTCGCAGCGCTACATCAGAGATGAGATGAGTTATTCCCTACTAGCCACTATTCCGACTTTTGCCCGCCGGACAGGAATGACCGTTTCTGTTCATTGGTTGTTGTGTTGTTTTTCGTCCATTGGTTGTTGCAAATTGTTCGCGGACAAGTTTTCCCTCGTTTGAGCAGGCCTTGAGAAAACAAATGATGTACGGGGTACTCACATATGTCGAGGGCGAGCAGCGGTGCGGCCCCGCCGAGCAGCAGCAGCGCTACCACACACAGAACCATCGCGCCGCGTTCACTTCACCATTCTACCGACACCACAAGTCTGCAACAAAACAAACATTACTTTACAACAACCCATACGTCCGCGTGCTGGCCTCCTGGAAATCAAAGGCAACGACAGTCTACGATAGCACCCGCAAAATGCAAATCTGTACATCATACGATATTACGACACTCCATTTCATCGAAATTTGTTAAACTGGGCTCATATAGTGGGCGCCCAGTTTACTAAAATTAGTCAATTAGGATGGAAATAGAACTATTAGTTATCATTGCTAAGTTTAAGCTTTTCAATTACTTAACGGAAGGTTCTATTTAAAGTTAAAGATAACGAGAAAAATGCTGGAGCTTTCTATATTCGGGTAGATTTTCTTTTCAGACAGAGCTTCAATTCTTACATGTTAGACACCCATCTGTGAGGGCCCTTCAGGCTGTAAAACAAAAGAATGTCTGGGGCTGTCTAACAATAGCGAATCTCATTTGGATGTAGCGTCGTGTCAAGGTCTGTAGTGTCGCTATGGGCAATGCACATTCTGGAGTAGCCATGAAACCGTGATAGTCGTATCTGCATGTATAAAATATGTTTATGGTTATAATAATATCGATAAATACTTAGGTGGAGTGCCGTCGGAACGTAGGGATCGAATATGAGAGAGCCAGGACGCGGCGAGAGGCGCCGGGAGCGACGAAGGAAATGATTCCTAAAATGTGACGAGATAAACGACGGAGAGCACCGCCATGTATACCTACATACTTGGTAAGGTACCTTCTTCGACATCTGATGGATTTCGCGACTTCTGTTTGAAAATGATTATTTGCAAACCTACGATTTTATTAAATAACGAACGTCTAATTGGCAGCATATTTTTCCTGGGATTTGTTTGCATTATACATTAGAATACTAGTACGTGATACAACAGTGGATACTGTTGTATCACGTATCATCAAAGCGAGAACTAACGAAAACTACTAACTATATACAACTATATACCCTGTAAACAACAGGGTGTAAAAAATCATTAAGCTAAAATGTACTCATTCTCTACATTGAACTATTTTTTTTTTTAACATTATGCAAAATAATTGCTGAGAAACAACTTTTATTTTTCGTACGAAAAACCGCTATTAAATGTAGCGCGCGAAATGTAACGCATGCAAACCTATGCTTACAAGAAACATGTGTACCTGTAGAAAGGAACAGGCAGGGAATTCTAAATTATGATATTTTAACACTTAAAAGTAGTATTAAGTGGGTAAAAAAATAGATAAGTAATGCAATATCTGGAACATGACGGTTCAAAGAATATATCAACGAATAAGATCTAGGTTAGGTTTCAAATAGTTCAATGCTTAACTGTTATCAAATTACTTTACAAAACAAAGAGCAAATAAAACTTAATGTAGAGCACGTAATTGTTATTGCATGCAAAGCAAGAGAGAAATAAAAACAATAAGATTTAAGTCAACTTTCAGACCTTATGTAAATCCAGTTTATTACCGACCATGAAGTAAACACGCAGGTTTATGCTGCTTAATACTTCTTCATAAATAATATTAAATACTGTTTGTACAGTCGTGGTCTTTTCCGCCTGATCAGTAAATTTTTTTTTCGCTTAAATCATGCGGAGGCGGCGAGCCACTCCACCTTCAACTTTAGGCCTATTAGGAAAGCGTCAACTTTGGCGCGCAAAATAACAATAACTCTCGTTTGGCATGTGTCGCCGATCGGTATTTTTTCATTAATTATTCATATATAAAGTCAACGGGGCGGGGATAGAGAGCGTTACTATGTTTTATGTGCAAGCAAAAATTAGCTTAGTGGTGATCAGGCGGGAGTGTCCTCGATAGTACATTATAATATTAATAATACCATAGTTTACAATAGTGTCCCCTCTACTTTCTAATAACATAACAATACAATAAAACATACTTATCTCATAGAAACCAACATAATACATAAATAAATACAATTTGTGGCAACCTTCGGTTAACAAACATGCAAACTTATTTCTTACTAAAGCGCTAAAAAAGTAACGACTGTTTTCATGGAACCGTTGTATATTTTGTAAGAAAAAACAAGCCTAATTTAGAAATAAATTATGAATGGAATTTGCTGCTAATATAATATCGCTTCGATACATAATGTGTGTCACATCTATACTTTATTTAATTATTAATATCTGGTTGACCGAGCGTCGCCGGTTTTTTTCTAAAAATGAAACCTAGCGTATAAAGGTATTCGATTAGATAAAAAGTAAAGTTAGTAAGCTCGAAGATTACATCCAAATCTCCGAAACTGGTCTTCCGTTTTCAAAAATCCTTTCACTAATTGAAAACTAACTATTACCAAGTGTCTTACAATATTTTTCTTCGACGCAGCCGAAGTCGCGGGCAGAAACTAGTGCCTTAAAATAACCAACACCTCGAGCGAGTAAGAATAATTAACCAATCAAACAAACATCAAGCTTTTTCACAAGCCATTTACATTAAAATAAACCAATGTAAATACAACAGCGTGTTAAGCATAAAGCTCGGACATACCAGCAGGTATTGTATATAACAGGCTGGTTTCCGCAACTCCTCGCTCAAAGCGCGTATTTTGCGCGTACGGTTACCAGCAGGTAACGCAGCAAAGTGCAGCTGGACCGGGCAGCCAAAGCGACGGCCGAAAGCCGACTGCCTAGCCAATCAGACTTACAGGACAGCGCGGGACGCTAGATTGCCTATACTTCCTACTGTCTAGCGCATTTTCTACCTTAAAGCACAGCTATTGTAGTTTCAAAGTGACATGTAGCCGCTGCGTAAAACAAAACAACAAGTGAACGATAGTCCCGGCGCACCGTGTGGGTTCGCGACGGATAGATTTTGACTTCTTTGGAAAATTTCAGGTTTATTTTTGATGCAATATAATACATGAATAAAATATTTCTTAACTTTAAACCAAAGAAGACTTTAAATAAACTTCATCGATTAGATAAAGTTAATTAATAGAGATGAAACAAGAAGCTGACAAAAAAAACCGTGTTCTTTAATTTCAGATTTTCTTAATGAATAACCCAATAAACAGGTTGTTTGGAAAATGGACCGACACAATTTTCTTTAGCAGTACGGGGGTTTTTAACTTTTTACCCAAAGATCACGGTAAAATAATTAAGACAGAATTTTCTTTATTTCGCAAAATGACACCTGCATTCTCCAATAAACAGAACTTTTTTGTTTCAGGCCTCATAGAACGCTATCATTTATGGTGTTTTCATCAATGTAAGTAGCTCTACAGAGAAGAATGTAAAAAGGAAGGGAGGCCTTTGCCCTGTCGTGTGCTCATAATAAATTGTTGTACTGTGTTGTTGTACATTTCTTTTAAGAAATACAAGGAGGAAGGGATACACCGACGCTAAAACCGCTGTTTCCTTAAAAACCGCTAACCGCAATTACACGGTCAAAATGTATAGAAAAGCGGCTTTTTTACCCGACTGGGCCAGAAAGAGGGTTATGTTTTTCGAGAGTATGTTATATGTATAATTGTTTGGCACGCTCTGTGGCCTGAACGGCTCGATGGATTTTAGCTTGAGAGGTGTCGTTAGATTCATATTTACTGTGAGAGTGACACTGGGTACCTATATGAAAATAATAGAAACTAAACAATTTGGCGGATTTTTGGCGCCAAATTCAAATGTTTAGCATACTCTGCAGCCTGAACGGCAAGTTAAAGGGCCCCTGAGGATTTTAAAATGGTATATCAAAGTAACTAAAAAGAGAATAATTAAAAAAAAAAACCTGACTGCGTAAAAAATAAGAGGTATTCCATGAAGCACACCCAAACGTAGCACACCTAAAGTATTCCAAATAGCACACCCATAGGTGGTCCTTAAATAAAAATTTAAAATAATTAATTTCCTATTCCACGAAGCACACCTAGTAACGAATATCACTCGCATAGAGCGGGGACGGGGACTAAGAAATAAAAATATCAATAGGAGAAAATATTTATTATTTAAAAGACGGTTCAAAAGTCTTTTAAATAATAAATATTTTCTCCTATCGACATTTTTATTTCTTAGTCCCAGACTATGCGAGTGATATTCGGAGTGGTTTCCTCAAGATGTTTTCCTTCACCTAAAACGAGTGATAATTATACAGTACGCACATGAATCCGAAAACCTCTGATTTTTCAAACCCAAAAAAACTCGAGACCTATGACTTGGCAGTCTTAATTAATAAACTACTACTACTAGACTATCACTGATAAATAATTTACCGATAAAAAAATCTATGTGGGGGTGGTTCAGAATGAGCGCCAGTATATTAAGGTGGATGCTCCAGGGTAGCCCGCGAAATTCAAATTTTCTTTCGTTTTTTGCAATTTGCAGGTCAGGTCGTAATTACTTTTTGAAGGTCAAAGTCATTCCTGCGCCTTTATGCGCTTGGAGGGTTGTCTTGATGATTTTGATGATTATAATTCTATAACTACATACGTGTTACAGCCGCGTATCATATTTTAATCAACATACAACCTGACACTGACCTGCAAATTGTAAAAAACGTAAGAAAAATTGAATTCCGCGGGCTACCCTGAACCATCGACCTTAAGGCGACTATAGGAGCTAAATTAGCAACTCTAATTGTGGTGGTTCAAACTTCGTTTGAAATGCTGTTAGAATAAAGTTCTAATTAGCTTGCACTACAAAGTGGCTGTAACGTCAGTCACTGCGGGCCGAATAGTGCGAAATGAGTGGTTTTATGCGATTTACAAAAAAATAAAACACTATCATGCTAATATTATGTTGCTTGTAGAATTATTTGCCAAAAAATCAGAATGATCGCATGTATTTGAGTATGGTCTTTACTCGTTAAAAGAATTTTTTAGAGAATTGTTCGTGTTTTTTTTTATCGAGTAATATT
Organism: Xestia rhomboidea; assembly: GCA_963853795.1. Taxonomy (NCBI): domain Eukaryota; kingdom Metazoa; phylum Arthropoda; class Insecta; order Lepidoptera; family Noctuidae; genus Xestia; species Xestia rhomboidea. The sequence goes on along the minus strand of OY970756.1, from coordinate 21,465,898 downwards.
AGTTGTATTATGTGTTCAAAACACTATCATACTAACATATATCCTGAAACATATCATATATTTTTCTGGTTTTGTTTGTTGCAGTGAATCATATGCTTTTTTGCATTTTAAAACTCGCGTTTAGCTCCTGTAGTCCCCTTAATGAATAACAGATAAACCTATCAAGAGACTAAAACTAGTGTCTGGCAATTTATATCAGGCTATTCTTCCATGTTAAACTTTCAGAACCACTGCCCAGAGCGTTCTTCTTAACATCAACAAATTAACCGAAAGTGCTAATAAGGTCAACAAATCGCAAAATTCGTTTGCTCAGTGAACGAGGTAATGGCCGACTATTACCTCATATTTACCGGGCAAACTAATTTCGTTTAAGAAGCGCTCGGCGAGCTTTTCGCGAAAAAGTTTGCGCAGGATAGTTACACCGTTTATTTTGATATCGCGCAGAGCCAAATCGTGCTACAATTTACTTGTGGAACTCGATAAGGTTTCTGAGAAGAGACGTAGGCACAACTAAAAATACCCAGAACGAAATAAAGCATTTGATAAAGAGAGCTTAAAGAGGAAAGAAGACAAAAGTTTCTTACCATCATTATAAAAATAGACGCAAAAAGGAAAACCAAAGACATAGATAAATGATAAAAAATCGCTTTATAATATCAAAGAAAAAAAAAGCAAACAGATCAATCAAAATTAAAAAAATCACAATCGATCGATCACATCATCAATCATCGGCTATCATTCAATCTTTTGTTTTCTTCGATTGATCGCAGATCAATTGAAGAACAAAATACTTAACTTAAAAAAAAAACGTCAAATCAATTGGAGGGTAGGTAGTGTAGGTACCTAAGGTAGGTAGGCTAGGAATTTAGGGTATAGTAGTAAAAAGTATAAGGAGATAGTAGGTTAAAAACCGGCCAAGTGCGTGTCGGTCCATGCGCAGTGTAGGGTTCCCTAGTAGCCCGTTATCACAATATAGAACGAACCCGTTGGTACAGCGCCATCTAGCGGCAGCTTTGTGAAACTTAAGATAATTTATTGTTTTTTTAGTTTTTGTTTTTCAATGCAAGTCTTTACCCGATAAAAACAAGCAACTACTTCATCTTAGTCACTTTATAGGATTTATTCTAAGGATTTTGCATTTGGTACAAAATTATCCAACACCCAAGTTCAACGACTATTACTGCTAAACTAATAAAGTTATCTTAACCGCTATAGTTTTCTTTTAAAGTTCATAAAATGCACTATCATCATGAATTTTTCCAGATTTTTCAAGCCAGCAGTTTAGCTTTTAGAGGGGAAGGGGACGCCCTACTGGAACAAAAATTTGCAATTTTAATAATTAATAATTTTATTTTATTATTTCGTAAATGGAGCAGTAAATCGAAAAGTAATATTAGCAACCCTTAAGTCATTTTAAAGACCTATTCAACGATACCCCACATGATGGGGTAGACGACGAAAAAAAAATTCATCCCCACTTCGCATGTCGGGGAGGTACCCTAAAAATTATTTTCCAAAATTTTATTTTACCACTTTGTCGGCGTTATTGATATACACCTCTACAAAATTACAGCTTTCTAGTACTAACGGTCTCTTAGCAAAACCTCGGTCCAACAGACAGACAGACGGACATGACGAAACTATAAGGATTCCTTGTCAGGACTACGGAACCCTAAAAAGTGCATTTCAATATTAATAGTTAAGGTGAAAGCGTCAGGGTAGCCCGCGAAATTCAAATTTTCTTACTTTTTTGCAATTTGCAGGTCAGTGTCAGGTTGTATGTTGATTAAAATATGATTCGCGGCTGTATGACTTTGACCTTGAAAAAGTAAATTCCTACACCTTTATGAGCTTGGAGGGTTGTATTGATGATTTTGATGATTATAATTATATAACTACATACGTGTTACAGCCGCGATTCAAATTTTCAGGGTCAGCTAGTAAAAACATAACAGAACGGTCTAATTTCGACCACTAGTTTGAATTTATACTCAATTTTCATATTTTATTGCATAGACAAATAAAAGTTGCATTGTAGTAGTTTATAGTTGTTGATAGGATGTTTCCCAAAATAAAGCAAAATTACGGTTTAAATCAATTATGGACCCCGTCGAGCGAAGTGAAAAGGAGGAGGCAGACTGTTTACTTACGTCGTTGCACTTGCATTCTTAATCACTGTTTTACCTTGCACTATAGGAAAAGGAAATAGCAGCTCCGATGCTGCCGGTCCCTGGTCCAATACAGCAACTACCCATCAAATATAAATAGGATTGAGAATATTGAGATAACTATTATTTTTCAAATTTCCTCAGTTCAGCTATTATTGATATTAAACTTGTCTCGAGTAGTTCAGTGGACTTACCTGGAACGTCCCTCAGGTCCACCTTTGAAACGATTATGCTTTATAAGGAACAAAATATTTATTTGTAGTTACGGTTAAGAATTCTTTTCAATTTAGACTTTAAATAAAATAACAAGCCACGGCTCAAAAGAACCGTTATAGATACGTGCAATTATTGTGCACGTGAAGTTTTGATAAAGCCAAGAACAAGTAAACGTGTGTTCACTGTCGAGTCGTTGTCAATATACTTGAATGAAGTCGAGGGAGGGTCTCCAAATCTGTCTACTATCGGATTGATCGGCTTTGAAATGTTTCGTCCGACGACAATATTAAGCCTCAATCGAACTTATTTTATACCAGTGGCAGACACGCGTTTAATCCAGTTCGTGTGTATAAGCTTAGCCTTATTATATAAGCCAGCAAACAGACGATATCAACAGTTTGTAAGCGCGCTGAAAGCCATAGTATGCAGCTGTATCGTTCAAAGGCCTCTATTGTGCATACAGCGACAGAATCAGAGAACTTCGTCTAAAAGTACTACAGTAATGTTTTATCACAAGTGACATGACTCATTCGATTTCCGTAACTAACATGTGTATGTTCAATGTTGCGTTACATTATTTTCAAGGTTTTTTATGGTTTTGTTCCTGGTGCCATTTGAGGGACTTATGATTTTAATTAGTTAATGGAGTTTTTAGCAAAGGCGTAAAATAAAAACCAATGGTTTTATTCACATACTAGCTGACCCGCGCAACTTCGTCTGCGTTACGTAAGAGAGAGAGAGGCTTAGAGAGAGTGTGAGTCAACCTAAAAAAAATGCAGATAATATGCTTTAGCGGACTTTTTAAGAGGAACAATCCCGTCATACATGTATGATTGTTGAGTAACTTTAACCGTTTACGCAGCGCACGGAAAGGAAGCTCTCAAAAGCAATAATTTATCGCTGTATTTGCAACAATTTTCATTGATGCTCCGCTCCTATTGATTGTAGCGTGATGTTATATAACGTATAGCCTTCCTCGATAAATGGGCTATCCAACACTAAAAGATGTTTTTAACTGGAATCAGTCGTTCCTAAAATTAGCGCGTTCAACCAACCAAACAAACAAACTTTTCTCCTTTATAATAATAAGTATAGATTCAAGTAGGAAACAATTTAATTTCTCGGAATTATATGCAATCATCGTTAAAATATTGTACTATGTTTTTGCAATTTGGGGCTTCCCTCGACAGCCTTAGGTTTTCATCCTTAGACACTCGATGACAGTCATACTCCAGCTAGGTCGAAAGTTCTCATCAAGGTGCATGAATGAGCCCAAACACGATATAGCTTTTTTTTTCGGATGGGAAATCATCAAATGACTCCTCCCGGAGCAGGAGGAAGTGTCAGACGTTTACTGACTAAAACCCATCCATGTTCCTTCATCGCCCTTTGTGTTCCGGGGCCACGGTATCTCTTTCGAATAGTCCCGCAGCCCCGGCAGGCATCGGCCCTTGCGGACCCCTTCTTTTTTGCTGACTCTCTTTGAGGCGCGCGTAGAACACGAACGCGCCGTCGACACGGCCTGTCGTCATGAGACGGACGGACGGCGAGCTAGCCCATAGCTTCTCGTCCACAGGCCCGCGCCTACGGTGGCCGGGGGCCAATACGTGGCTCCCGACGCCCGGGGTGTCTCCCGCTGTGGCCGGGACGTGAGGATCTCTCCCTCTCACGTTTCGCCACCTCCTTCGCTAGCATGACTGCTTCGCAGAAGGAGGTGATGGCATCCCATTCCGTCTCGCTCCGGACCATGTATTGAACCAGGGCTGGGAGAGAGAGGTCGCCGCCGCCGAGGACACGGCGGTGCTCCGCCCGCGCGGGGCACACCTCCACAGTGTGCTCCACCGTGGCCTCCGGTCGATCCTCACAATGGAAGAACCCGGGCGTCTCCTCCCGCCCGAAAACACGATATGAGGCCAATGACAATTTAGCTGTAAATATAATCTACGTAAACTGCGTATGGATTATTGATTATTGCGAATAGCATAGCACAGTTCTTGCACGGCAAGAACACGTGGATTTATCAGGCTTCTGGTGTTCGCTATACTTCTTTTTGGAGAAATCATCCTCATCATCATACTCCTGCCCTTATCCCAATTTATTTGGGGGTAGCATGATTGTATTTTTCTTCCTTATGTACTACTCTATTACTTTTTGGAAAAATATTTCACGAAAAAAATAAGAAATGCACACAACTTATACAAAATGAAATATAGGAAATCTCACAGCATCAAAAAAAAAAATTAAACAAATCACAAAAAGTGAAAATAATGTTGGAGGGTTTGAACCTGCAACCCCGTAGTTTACAGAGCGGTCATGAAACTGCAAGGCTATTTACTTCGTCGACATAAGCCACAAATAGCCGTTCTCATGTACTTACGTCATGACTGAAACGTCAAACAATTGAAGTATATGGAAATAATGCAAAATTGCCTACCCCCTTAAGGAAGTAGCGTGATAATATATAGTTTAAATATTGAAGAAGCCTATGCAGTAATTTTGACGTGATGCGCGCACAAACATTTCGTACCAACTACTTAAACCGAGGAAAGCTGATTTTCTTGAGTTCCGCTATTTTGTGCGTATTCACCTCAAAAATCAAATTTCAAGAAAACTGAGAAATTATATTTACCTGTATTAGATATGGAGTATATGTAGCAACTTTAAAAGGTTACACTTCATTGGTTTTGATTGTATAGGTGTTTGAAGTTTATTAATTTTAAACACAAAACCCTCTTTTTCGCGCCTTTGGATGAGATTTAAAAAAAATGCTAAGACTGGTATTTCTTTATTTTTATTAATAAGTATTTGTTCTGAGTTTCATGATTCTAGAACAATCAAATTTTTTTTTTCATACAAACTTTACCCCCCCTTTTCACCCCCTTTTTCCAAAAAAAAACAAAATTTCTATAGCCTATATGTTATTCTGAATGTATTTAAACAGATTTGTGAACATTTCAACAAAATCGGTTCAGCAGTTTTTACGTGATGCGTGGTCAAACAAACAAACAAACAAAAATTTTTTAAATGGTTTTAATATGTTCAGTTACTTATTTCAAGTCACCCTGGCTGGTTTTTTTTTTTTAATCTTCAATGAACAGATTTTTTGGTCTCAACGATTTTATTATATGTATAGATGACCATGATGAGAACAGTCAGCCGTGCGGATTTAATAAAAACAAGTAGTGGCAAAGGGAGAGCTCACCACAACCCTTTTACCCAACTGCGCGACGAAAAGGAAAAAAATGTATGGTAAAAAGTTTAGTGTTCTATTGTGGCGCTCTAGAGACTAAACGCGTGGGCCTCTTTTGATGATTTTTACGTCAATCGATTTGTCTTAATCAGCCGAGTGTCACTAGAGACATGGCAAAAAAAAGTGCGTGTCCGGCCACGCACAGTGTAGGGTTCCGTAGTAGCCCGTTATCACAATATAGGACAAACCCGTTGGTACAGTGCCATCTAGCTTTGTGAAACTTATGATAATTTTTGTTAAACTAATGAAGTTATCTTACCGCTATAGTTTTCCTTTAAAGTTCATGAAATATAATGATTTTTTCTAGATTTTTCAAGCCACCAGTTTAGCTTTTAGAGGGGGGGGGACGCCCTACTAGAACAAAAATGTGCACTTTAAAGTTTAATATTTCGTAAATGCAGCATTAAATCGAAAAGCAGTATTAGCAAACCCTAAGTCATTTTAAACACCTATTCAACGATACCCCACACGATGAGGTAGAAGACGAAAAAAAATGTCATCCCCACTTGACTTGTAGGGGAGCTACCCTAAAAAATATTTTCCAAAATTTTATTTTACAACTTTGTCCGCGTAATTGAAATACACACCCCTACATGTCATGGTAGTATAGGCTTATCCCCAATAAATGGACCTTAACATAAGTACCTAACTGTCGTAATCTGGGTGTATTGTACACATCTGCGTACCCCCTCAGCGCATACAGGCGTGATGTTACGTCACGATGTTGAATAAACAATAAACATCTAAGCGATTGCAGCAATCACGACAGATTTGCCGTCTATTTTTGAAGAGTTCCATTGTATATCTCCGAAGATCAGCATCAGATCTTCGCCAAATTTAAATGGGATCGCCTCAGGAGAATACTCTTTCAAATTAAAAAGAATTTTGAGAATAGGTCCACAAATGGGAGAGAAATCGGTAAACATACATAAAAAAATATATATTTACACTTATACAGTCGAACATAGAACCTCCTCCTTTTTTGAAGTCGGTTAAAAATGGCGGATTTGGACGCCATATTGTTGAGTTTGAAATATTTTCTTCGTCCAACCAAACCCATCGCGTGGTGTATCAAATAGGAAGGTTTTAAATGTGGCTTACAAAAATATTAACAACGAATACGCTTAAAAGTAATTCGAGATGACAAATCTTATAAAAAGCGGCCAAGTGCTAGTCGGACTCGCCCATGAAGGGTTCCGTAGCAGCAAGTAACCTAATATAAAAGTTCTTGTAGTTCGTTGTAACTTTGATCGATGTTTTAATAACAGTGTATTTTTTTTTAAATTAAGTTATTGATAAGTAAAATGAAAGGTAAATTGCGGTTTACGATTTACGACGTATTGAAAAAAAAATTTACAGATCTCGTTCAAAACACAATTTTCGGTGGAAGTTTACATACATTACATTTTAGAAGTTACAGGGGGGGACTCATTTTACCACTTTGGAAGTCTCTCGCGCAAATTATTCAGTTTAGAAAAAAATGATAGAAACCTCAATATCATTTTTGAAGACATATATAGTAAAAACGGGTTTGATAAAAAAAATGAGTTTCCGTTCTAAGTATGGGGAACCCCCAAGATTTATTGTTTTTTTTTTCTATTTTTGTGTGAAAATCTTAATGCGGTTCACAGAATACATCTACTTACCAAGTTTCAACAGCAGCAGCTAGCAAAATACCCTTACAAACAAAAGCTTTAAGAGCGATGGTTTCATAAAAGGTTTATACGTGTTCTGATTAAGTCAGAAACTCTTAATACCCTTACAAACAAAAGCTTGTAAGAGCTGTGGTTTCATATAAGGTTTATATGTGTTCTGATTAAGGCAGGAACTCTTATAGTGCCATTTTATAAGTCTATTTAGGTTTTAAGAGCATTCACACTTGTAACATGGTCTCTTATAGACGTATTTAAGAAAACGTTATATAATATTAATAAGAGCAGTGGTATTATAAGCTCCTTTTACAAGTCTAATTGCCTTTGATTCTTATTTAATACTTATAAATTCATTTTATAAGTACAGTCAACCTTAGAAGTGACTACACTAAGTGTTTTATTAGACTTCTGTAAACTAGTATTTTAAAAGTGTGATTTATCTCACCTAAGATATGATAAAGAGTAGTAGCACTTTAAAAGGCCTACAAAAATTCCCTATTAAGAGTTATTTATTTTCTTTGTTGTGTTGACTCAAGAAATTGTTATAAAATCAGATAATAGACTATTTTAATATTTAGTACAGATTATCATTAATTTTCTATTAGATCCTTCGACTTCGTCATTTGGCTTGCTTTTACATATTACGGAACCCTAAAAATATAAGCAACATGGCCGCGTAGACAGTGGTTTTACGTTTAATTTAACTTTTACGAGTGCGTTATAAACCTTAGACAAGAGTACTGGACTTATATTGCTCTGATAAAGCACTTATAAGTCGCGGTTGGTCGTAATGGCGACATTTTGATATATTTTACAAATAATTAAAAAAAAATATAAAGTAAAAGAAACATTTTTGAAAAGGCCCGTGAAGATATTGTTATTAACATTTCAAAGTAATCGAGAAAAACAACTTCGCAACCTAATAATCGCATATACTTAGTGCGTGACAAATACATGAGTAAGAAATTAGAAAATATACACACTAGCCTTTTGTAGGAAATATAAATTTAAATTTAATACTTTATTATTTTCCCTAAAGTTCCAAGGTCTTCGCGGTTTGTGATAACACTCTTAATAGGAGATCACAAAGAGGACTATAAGCGATATTACCCTTAAAATAGTATTTTATTTTATTAGTAAGAGGACTTTAAGGTTACTTACCCTTACAGCGCGCCATTGTAAGTCACTTGTAAGTTTATTTGTCATTATAAAAGCATCAGCAAGAGTCTTGTAAGTTTGAAAATACACTTCGCGAGACCATTACAAGGCAATTGCAAGGGTGAATATACTTATAAAGTGCGCCCAAATCCACACTTATATGTGTCTGTAAGTGTGATATAAGACTGAAAAAAATATGATCTTGGGATATTTGTAAGATTTTTGCTAGCTGGGTAGTTCTTATAGTTTCGGAAAAAAGTGGCTGTGACATACGGACGGACGGACGGACGGACGGACGGACGGACAGACAGACAGACAGACATGACGAATCCTTAGGGGTTCCGTTTTTTGCCATTTGGCTACGGAACCCTAAAAACTGAAAAACTCGTATAACGAAAAGATAAATCGTCTGCGATTCACATACTTAACTAAACTGAAATGATAATTTAAGTTTTTTAATTAGAAAAACTAAACAACATGACCCATTTGAAAACAAAGTTATAAAAAATGGTATGGGTCTCGCTTGCTTCCAACTTTTATTTCATTTTAATTGTGCTTGTTTTTTGTTTTTATTTTTTTAGCAGCAGTCGGGTCATTTTTTTCTCGATTTTTCTTTTGGTCGCCTTTGACATCTTAGTGAGGAAAATTTTGTAGCAAAAATTGTAACCGAAATTCGAGTTTTTGATGGAGAGTTTTCCCAGTAAGCTTTGGCAGTTAAAATTGCAAGAAAACTGAGACTTTTTCCATAAGGCCCGGACTACACGTTGTTGAGTAGTAACGACCGCGCGACGTCTTCTTTAATTTAAAATAGCTTCTCAAACATTTGATTTTCAGTCTTTTTTTTTTTTAAGAAGTTGTAACTAACGTTTAGTTACACTTTTTATTTATCATTGCATCTGACGTGATCATGTCCAGTAAAACCTATAAACCTGAGAAAAGATCAGGAGATGGAACAAAAAAGTCAAAAAGTAATAAAATTAATTGTTATTAACGGTCTTCCATCTTGATTTTTTATTGACTGGCTGGATTGGTTATTGCTTTCCCTATCTTAGCTATTGGAAATTTAAAATAACTCAATTGACTGTCTGGCTGGGTAAAGTAAATACATTAAAAGGCTTTTATAAATCCTTCAGCTAATGTTTAAGAATTACTGAGACTCAACTTTCTACTGTAGAGAGTATTTGAGATCATTCAAGTCCACTTATCAATGGAATTTCCAAACAGTGTTTGATAAAAGAGGTACCCTTAATAAAATTCAAGTGCAGTGTTTAGGAAAACTTAGTATATAAATAACTACCCGGATTGTACTCCTATATTTACTATTTTGGTATATTCCTCAACAAACGGATAAGCTTTTTATAATGATCAAAATGATCACATGAGGTTCGTTTGTGTAAAACATCAAAAAAAAAATAAAGAAGAATAGATGAATGGAATTGGTCGAATCAGATTAAAGTAGATTTAGCGAAAGTTTGAAACTTCTGACGAAGTTGTATCAAGTATTCAAAAGATTATAAGAGCTTTCTTGAGACATGCGAATGCCGACCAGTATGATTAGTTGCTTGAAAGAATGAAGAAAGTTTAGAAAAAATAATGAGATTTTTTCGAACAATAATAGCTTCATACTAACAGGTGATTCATTCGGAGGTACTTTTTTCAAAACTAGAAAAAAAATGAAAAAAAAAAACGATCGGGTTATCCTTAATAACAAACCTCCTGTTTTTGAAGTCGGTTAATAAAAAAGAACTATTCTTGACATTTACTTTTTAAAGATTATTTCCTTCAAATGTTGTCCGTAACTGTAGTCATTCTGCAGTTCCAATTTTCGATGACTCAAAGCGATTGCAGCAATGACAACAAATTTGCAGTCTATTTTTTAAGAGTTCCATTGTATATCTCCGAAGATCAGCTTCAGATCTTACCAAATTTAAATAGGACCACCTCAAGAGTATACTCTTTCAAATAAAAAAAGAATTTTCAAAATCGGTCCACAAATGAGTTAACATAAAAAAAAATACATACACACGAACATATAACCTCCTCCTTTTTTTGAAGTCGATTAAAAAGAGGTCACTTTGCGAGAGAAGAGCTCGTGGCTAGACAATAACAGCCGCACGAATCGATCTCCAGCTTATGCCGGGGCTAGCCTAGCTCGGTCCGTGGCTGGGGGTCACCCAGTCACCCATCATCTGTCATTTATAGATCTTTGACAGTCTTTACAGGAAGTCGGTGGTCCAAAAGTCTGACAACCAGTATAACCAAGGAGCATCATATTATCCAGTTCTAAATGAGATGTGGAGGTCAGATAGGAAGTTGTTCCATGTAAAATACTGGTATTATGCTGTATCCAGTTGGACTGGAAGACAAATAATGAGATGATGACTGCGAGAGACTGCAGAATGCCAAAGAAAAACTTCATGAAAATCAAAAGCCGCACAATATGTGAGCAAACAGTGGTATTTGGTATGGTATTGTTCGTCGTGTCGTTGAGCTCCTTGAGCAACACGATAACTGACAAATGCTTGCACTGACTGGACAAGTCCACTCAGATACTACTCTGGATAGTCCTAATATGAGTTGACCAAGATTATGTCTGGACTTTAAAAAAGGCCATGACCTCCGGGTTTGTTTCGCCTGTTTCTTTTCAGAGTAGTTACGTACGAAACACCGGACTCTTAAGGGGCCCTTTTCCGAAATTTACGTTTCTAGATCGAGTTTTTTCCAGAGAAATCACCATATTTAAATTCGGAAAAAAAAATATATAGTACAGATACATGTTTGATCTAGTGACTTTTTTGGTTAAAAACACAATATTAAACATTTTAGTCGATAAAAAAAAAACAGAAGTAACGTCGATTTTGAAAGTATTTTAAGTTGTATGAGACTTGGGGGAACGCAATTTTTATGAAAATTTAACATTTAATTTACTAATCGGGTTTGTCAGTGATATTATTGGATAGATTTATAATATGGCACTTATTTTTTCAAATTAAATAAATACGTGAAATATAGATCGCGCGAGGCGCGGGCACTGTGCCAGCAGTACTGATATTGCAGTAGATCTACCTAATTTAAAAAAAATCTACTGATCTACTGCCTTGATTGGAAATCTATCTGCTTTTTTTTCAAATCAGATCTTATCATCTAGTTATTGTCATCGTGTCGTGTCATCTGGCTTTTAGGCCTAAATAACATGATATTTGTTAAACAAGTTTTGTGAATTCGCGGTATTTTTTATCTGCAGTATGTGCAAGACCGACCAATCACTGACGGTACTATATATTACCCGTGGTACGACTTACTGAGTCTGCCAAACTGGTCACAAAGCATAAAAACCCAGTCGCAAGGCATAAAAACTGTGAAAGTACTGTAGTTGTCCATTCCATAGCTTAGATCTCTATGGAGAAGAACGGGCAAGAAACTCCATGGACACTCTTGTAAATGAAAATTATTTTAATAAACCGTAATTACATTATTTATGTTTTGATGGTACATTATGTGAGAACGATGTAGCAAGATATGCACGTTAAAAGTGTCCATAATAAAAACAAAAAAAAAAACAATTAAAAAATAATAAAGTAAAATGCCATGGCAAATAAGAGAGAACCATTGACTCAGATTAAGTTATGTAAGTACATGCAGTAGGTAAATATTTATATGAATATGTGTTTATAAATGTTCTAATTTATTTTATCATACTTATAATTTAAGCTCAAGTCCATTTTAACTCATGTGGGTATGACTTTTTTAATGTACTGATTTTTCCTTCGATCTACTGCTTAAACTTTATTTTTTCTACTGATTACTTCAGATTTCATCTGGCAACACCGCGCGCCAGTGTCCTGCCGGACGTCATCGAGGGAGGACTTATGCAATTTTTGCTCGCGACCACAATAATATCGTCGCCGCGCGCGTAGTAGTACTATCGAGGACACTCCCGCCTGATTACCACTAAGCTAATTTTTGCTTGCACTTAAAACATAGAAACGCTCTCTATCCCCGCCCCGTTGACTTTATAATAAATAATTAATGAAAAAAATACCGATCGGCGACACATGCCAAACGAGAGTTATTGTTATTTTGCGCGCCAAAGTTGACGCTTTCCTAATAGACATAAAGTTTAAGGTTGAAGCTCTGACCGACAGTCCATACATTTTTGTCTCGTAAAATACACTAAACACAGACACTCTTTCTTTCAAACTAATCGTTTTATCACTTCTCTACAGTGAAATGTGTACGCAACGGACCTTTTTGGGCAATAACTTACATTATTTACTGAGAAAAACAATAATGAAATCCCGGCAAAATTTGACACTTCTTTAGTAGTGTGCGTGACTTTTGACAAGCAAACCAAAAGCGTTGTTTAGACATTGACACGCTAGATGGCGTGCAGACGATCTTATAATTCTGATAAATCAATATCTTAAAGTTCAATAATTGGTTAATTCCCTTTCCAACCGTTCAAAAAAAAAACAATATAAAATAACATAAAACTGATGACATAAACATCAATGTTTTGTTTTTTTTTTTAACTTTTCTTACTTATTATTGTTGTATGGCAACATAAATACCAATAGTCGTAGAGGTAGGTTATAAGCAACGATGCCGTTCTTCCTAACCTTGACCTACATGCATTGTTGACGTAACAAAGCGTTGCCAAACTTCGTTCACTTGTATAGACTGTTATAAAATACATTCTTATTTCGGTTGTGACGCGCTATGATTTGCGCGCGGAATTTCTTGCGTATTAAATTTTGTATGCTATACATTTTCATTGATTCAAATTGCATTATTTCTCTAGTATATATTTAGTTCATATTATTTAGTAGACTATAATGTAATTTATCGTAGGTATAGTAATTATTTATTCTAAAAACGCAATTCTATTTTTTTCGGTGGTATTTGAAACAGCAACTTGCTGTTTCAAATACCGTGATTTTTATGAAATCTCGTCATAATACTAATTACCTACGTCATACGTAGCAGTGATGAGTACAAAGTCAGTGTTTCTTAATATTTGAATGTGTTTGAATATATTTTTGGTCAACAATAGATATAATTATTAATCGGTTAACTACCAAAGTAGTCACAAAATTAAACTTGCAAACATGTGCAAAATATAGCTTTGCCGGGCGGGACACCTTTTACGCATTTTGCAAACAGTTTCAGACAGACAGTCAGACATACATTAATATTAGTTGGTTTTATTTTGTAGTAGGTACCTAACTTACCAAGCTCTCGCTAGTTCACGTCAAATTGTTATGGTGCGTTCAGAAACAAATAGAAATCAGTTACTTACAATCTATTTTGTGCTTTATTTTAAATAAGTAACTTATCTAATCTGATTTTGTTTTCTTATTTGTCGACCAATTCTACCAGGAATATAAAGATAACATTGAAATATAAAGATAAATAAAATGTACTACTGTATAACTTAATATTTTTCTAGATCTTTGGTTTCGAACGCAACCCTATTTTATTATCTATGATTTGGAATATTGCAATTTGCATCATGGTTGTGAAATACGAATTTACGATACTATTACATTATTTTCAATTTTATTGATTGTGGAAGCTGGTTCAAATATCTAAATGATTATCTGGGATATCTGGGCATCGCATTGTGGACTTGAAGGATGTAAATGTAATCGAAATATGTGTGAATCTAACAAATTGAATTTGTTAGTGAAATTGATGGAATTCGAAGTGAATTAATTTTCAAGTGCAATATGTGTCATAAAATTGTTCGGAGAGCAGTGATTAAATAAATACTGGACACAAGCAGCTCACAACAAGTCTTATGGATATTCCAACAATGTCAGCTTTATTTTATTATGAAAGATCAAATTGCTATTCAAAAAGGTTATGATGTGTCTTCAGACGGCGCGGCATTCCATTTGTTACTGTATAAGTAGATTGTAGATGGAGCTTGGTTCAAAGGTCAGGTAAGTTAATATTTTACAAAACACGAATTTGGTTCTGTAAGACATTTCTAATACGTGCAATATTTACAAGTGTTGATTTTCATTTCCAGGCCTGCATTATTGGTAAAGAAACTACTAAATGTCTATTTCTTGCTGCTAGAAAGAAATATTGTTAGACATGTCAATATTATGAGAGGAGAAACATCGATATGAAAATTATGAAAAAAAAAACTGCTGAAAAAATTTTACTGGATCATCTACAGCAATGGAATCAGAGAGAAATGGCCCGCTTCATGTATTCGGAGTACATGAAAACTGCAAGGATTATTACTGCAATGTCAATAAAACATTGAGAGATGGAACTGAAAAGAAGGAAGAAGATCTCGTAGAAAGGCTGTAAAATACTGCTCCAGAGGTGTGGGCTCTGATTTATGCAGCCAATGAAAAAATTGCTTTGAAGGCAGGTCGTTTGTCAAACGAGACAACAAATGTGGCAGAAAACTTTATGAGCGTAATAAACAAATTTAACTGTGGAAAACGAATTAGTTTAGGAAAAGGGGGTTCTTACCAGCGACGTGTTCATGTGGCAGGTAAATATAAAGTCTTTCCTTTTATAACCCAATTTATATCGCCGCAACATGTCTTTCCTGGGATATAACACTTAAAAATATGTTTTCAGGACTATCGCTTGCTAATGGACACAAATGGCATGAAACTGCATGGAAAAAGCAGACCACACAGAGCCCAGGGAAACCTTTTAAAAAATACTTAAAACGGAAAGAACAAAGCAGAATACGACAGCAATCTTCGACACGCAAACGATTGTTTACCAATTTAACAATATGAGAGTGTAGCAAAAAGTATGTTCATGCAACAATATAATAAAATTGTCAGGCCTTCAGGCCTTTTTATTGATGAAGAATTTAGATTTTTAGCTGGCAGTCCAGATGGTAAGTTATTTATTTTTCAAACTTCAATTTTATCTTTGTGTTTGGCAAATGTGGCTAACTAAACATAACACTAGTTATAATTGCGAGAAACAAAGAATAACCAGCACTAGAGACGATTGAATTTCTTATATCAAATCTCATAAAAAGCTACATCTGTGTTTTATATTTTATGGCAATTTGTTACAGGTATAATTGAAAATGAGAGAGCTGTTGTTGAGATCAAGTGCTTTCCATCATTGGCCAGGACAAATATAAGCCTCGAGGCAGCTGCACTAGAAAAGAAGAACTTTGCTCTAAAACTGGACAATAATGTTTTAGTGATGAATAAAAAGCACGATTATTACTATCAAGTAAACTGAAAATTCTATTGCATGTCCACATTTTAATTAATTTCAATATCTGGTTTTCTCTTACTATAATTAAATTCTATTCCAGGTTCAAGGCCAAATGCGTGTCAGCAAAATGGATAAGTGCTACTTCATATGTTTTATTGCAGTCACGAAACCTTTGACTGTAATAGAAGTTTGTCGAGATAATGAATTTATCAGCGATATGATACCAAAATTATCAGACTTTTTTAAAAACTGTGTTCTGCCGGAAATAATTTTGAGACATGTTCAAAAAAATGCTAAATGTATAGATTTGAATGGTATGTACGCAAAGCTTTTCCTTTTTTTTGTCCTCATTTTAATAAATTTCAATATCTGGTTTTCTCTTACTATAATTAAATTTTATTCCAGGTTCAAGGACAAATGCGTGTCAGCAAAATGGATAAATGATACTTCATATGTTATAATTAATAGAAGTTTGTCGAGATGAGATAATGAATTTGTCAGCAAAATACCAAAATTATCAGATTTTTTAAACTGTATTCTGCCAGAAATCATTTTGAGATGTGTTAAAAAAAAGCTAAATGTATAGATTTGAATGGTATGTACACAATGCTTTTACTCTATTTTTCACTTCATAAATTGCATCAATTTCAATGTCTAAACTAAATAGAATATATTAGGTTATTCTAGTAAAAATAGCAAAGAAGAGAAGTAAAGTTTTATTTTAGATCAGCTAAATAATATTTTGAAGTGAATGGTACATAATATTCCTCAAAAAGTAACAAATATTACCAATTACCTATGTTTTCTTTGCAGCAGCAGTGTAGCAGTGGTTTCCAGACAGGAACTTTCAAAGCAGACAGGGTAAAATCAACTGATTCTAGTTCAAATTGTATTTTGGTAGTAGTTTGTTTAGAATCGACATTATCATGGTATATTTCTTAGTTTTAGATTTGATGTTATCTTTTGTATAAGAATTATAGTTTCTGTGTTATGAAATGTCTAATTATTGTAATAATTGGTACTATTACAAATCAGCATAATTTACTTCAAATACTTGTTTTGATAAAAAATTCAAAAGTGTAATGTAATAAAATAAAACTGCGTTTTATTGTAATTAATGTTGACATAATTTATTTCCCAAAATTATAAATAAATAGTATACGCCAACAAATACAAACTTTTATTTTTATACCTATCTTACGGTCGAACAAGCTATTTGGTTAAAAGTTTAACCCACAAATTACATTGTAAAATATAAACCAAATAGCTTGGTCGACCGTACATATATACCGTAGCAGGTTAAGCAGGTGGCGTTCTGTAGAAATCATCAATCTCAATATAGAAAAATGAAAAACTTGTTTTTTTTTCATTCACGCCATCTAGTGTCAATCCTTGTAAACGTAGGGCTTACATACTCACCCACGTCTGTGTGTGTAAACAACACTATGTTCAATAGCAAATGTTAAAATCCGAAATTGTGTCGAATTGGGTGGATTTTGTGGCAATGATATGACCCAGTTCGATAAAGCGCAATGTCCTCTAATCGCTAGCGCTACTCCTACGACCTAATAATTTTCCAATTACACAAAAACCCAAATTAACTAAAAAATGTTGACTTCAACGCCATCTAGCGGGGAAATGGCTGGGAGCAGCCTGTATGCATCCCCTTAAGGTGGAGTGGCTCGGGCGCCTCCGCATGATTTAAGCGAAAAAAAATTTAACTGATCAGGCGGAAAAGACCACGACTGTACCTACTTACTACAATGTCCTTCTCTACACAGACTAGCGAAGTCAGTATGACTAATATCTTCGCCAATTGTGAACCGATTTCGATGATTCTTTTTTGTTTGGAAGAAAATTACTTCGCTTCCCTTTGGTGAAGATCTGATGGTGATCTTCGGAGGTAGGTATATTATGGAACTCTTCAATTATAGACAGCAAATCGATTGGATGATTATTGTTTTCACAACATCCGCCGCCGCCTGTATGGTCTGAAGGGGTTAGCAGAATTGTCTACAGTACGCTAATATAATTAGCGTAAGCCTATAAGCCTATTACTGTGACATGTATTGTCTATACATATAATAAAATCGTTGAGACCAAAAAATCTGTTCATTGAAGATTAAAAAAAAAAACCAGTCAGGGTGACTTGAAATAAGTAACTGAACCTATTAAAACCATTTAAAAAAATTTTGTTTGTGTGTTTGTTTGACCGCGCATCACGTAAAAACTGCTGAACCGATTTTGTTGAAATGTTCACAAATCTGTTTAAATACATTCAGAATAACATATAGGCTATAGAAATTTTGTTTTTTTTTGGAAAAAGGGGGTGAAAAGGGGGGGTAAAGTTTGTATGAAAAAAAAATTTTAGATTGTTCTAGAATCATGAAACTCAGAATAAATACTTATTAATAAAAATAAAGAAATACCTGTCTTAGCATTTTTTTTAAATCTCATCCAGAGGCGCAAAAAAGAGGGTTTTGTGTTTAAAATAAACTTCAAACCCCTATACAATCAAAACCAATGAAGTGTAATATTTTAAAGTTGCTACATATACTCCATATCTAATACAGGTAAATATAATTTCTCAGTTTTCTTGAAATTTGATTTTTGAGGTGAATACGCACAAAATAGCGGAATTCAAGAAAATCAGCTTTCCTCGGTTTAAGTAGTTGGTACGAAATGTTTGTGCGCGCATCACGTCAAAACTACTGCATAGGCTTCTTAAATATTTATGGTATATATTATCACGCTACTTCCTTAAGGGGGTAGGCAATTTTTTTAATTGTTTGACGTTTCAGTCATGACGTAAGTACATGAGAACGGCTATTTGTAGCTTATGTTGATGAAGTAAATAGCCTAGCGGTTTCATGACCGCTCTTCAAACTACGGGGTTGTAAGTTCAAACCCCGCAACATTATTTTCACTTTTTATGATTTGTTAATTTTTTTTTTGAGGCTGTTAGATTGCCTATATTTCTTTTTGTATTTAAATTGTTTGCATTTCTATATTTCTTACTTTTTCGTGTTTTTTTTTTCAAAAAGTAATACAGAAGTATGGAAGAAGAATACAATCATGCTGCGCCGACCCCAAATAGATTGGGATAAGGAGCAGGAGTATGATGATGATTTCTCCAAAAAGTAGTATAGCGAACGGAAGCCTGATAAATTCACGTGTTCTTGACGTGCAAGAACTGTGCTGTGCATACGCAGTTTACGTAGATTATATTTACAGCTATATTGTTATTGGCCTCATTCCATGCATCTTGGTGAGAATTTAAGACCTGCCTGGACTGTCATCGAAGGTCTAACGGTGGAGACGGAAGGCAGTTGCAAGAGGTCATCAAGAGTTTACAGCATCTATAATTCTATATCGTGTTTGGGCTCATTTTATGCACCTTGATGAGAACTTTCGACGTAGATGGAGTATGACTGTCATCAAGTGTCTAAGGATGATAACGTAAGGCTGAGGAGGCTAGGGCACGCCACGACAGTGGCGGTAAGTCCCCTCTTTGAGGAGTGGCTGGAGAGACGCCACGGCGTCCTCACCTTCCGCCTGATGCAGGTTGTTACCGGACACGGATGTTTCGGTAAGTTCCTGCACCGTATCGGGCGGGAGGAGACGCCCGGGTGTTTCCATTGTGAGGATCGACCGGAGGACACGGTGGAGCACACGGTGGAGGTGTGCCCTGCTTGGGTGGAGCACCGCCGTGTCCTCGAGGTGGCGATCGGCGGCGGCGACCTCTCGCTTCCGGCCCTGGTTCGTGCCATGGTCCGGAGCGAGACGGAATGGGACGCCGTCACCTCCTTCTGCGAAGCAGTCATGCTAGCGAAGGAGGTGGCGGAACGTGAGAGGGAGATATCCTCACGTCCCGGCCGCCGTGGGAGACGCCCCGGGCGTCGGGGGCAACGTGGTGGCTTCCGGCCACCGTAGGCGCGGGCCTGTGGACGGGGAGCTATGGGCTAGCTCGCCGTCCGTCCGTCTCATGACGACAGGCCGTGTCGAGGGCGCGTTCGTGTTCCACGCGCGCCTCAAAGAGAGTCAGCAATAGGGAAGGGGTCCGCAAGGGCCGAAGCCTGCCGGGGCTGCGGGACTATTCGAAAGAGATACCGTGGCCCCGGAACACAAAGGGCGAGGAAGGAACATGGATGGGTTTTAGTCAGTAAAAGTCTGAGTTATTTGATGATTTCCCATCCTAAAACAAAAAAAAAAGGCTGAGGAGGCTGGCGAGGGAAGCCCTTATTTAAACCTACTTGATTCTATACTATACCTAATATTATAAAGCTGTGTTTGTTTGGTTGGTTGAACACGCAAATTTCAGGAACTACTGGTTCGAGTTGAAAGTATCTATTACTGTTGGATAGCCCATTAATCGGGGAAGGCAACAACGAACAACAACGTTACAACGTTTATATAAAATCACGCTACAATCAATAGGAGCAGAGCATCAATGAAAAATGTTGCAAAAAAAGGAAAAAAATATTCTTTTTGAGATCTTTCGTTGCGTGCGCTGCGTAAACGGTTAAAGTTACGCAACAATCGTGTATGACGGAAAAAAATCTATAAAAAGTCCGCGATAGCATTATTATGTCTATCTTTTAAGGGCGTCTCACACTCTCTCTAACCATCTCTCTGTCTCTCTTATATAACGCAGACGAAGTTGCGCGGGTCAGCTAGTTAACAATATAAAATTAATAACTGCCTCGTTGGTCTAGTGGTGGCGACTACTGCGCACGAGGTCCTGGGTTCGATTCCCAGGTCGGGCAAAGTGTTATTGGGTTTTTCCATCAGGATTTTTTCAGTAGCAGCCTTGGAAACTGGATCTGCACCCACGCTGGCCCCGTATTACATGGGACTAAAACATAACTAGTGAAATGTGGGTGTAGGTACTATTGGGTACACCTTAGCCCAACCCTTCGTGTTTACAGGCGTGATGTTACGTTATGTTAAAATATATGTATAGCTAATATTTGAATCGGATATTACAATTAAAAATGGAAAAATAATTTTTTTTTTGAAAAAAAATTTAACCATCTTCAAAAACACAAAAAATGACGTCACTTTGTTGTGTTTTTAAGGACGATTTTTTTTTTTGTAAAAAATATTTTGTTTTTATTACGACGTAATAAAGCAAAATAAACATTTTATTAATCAGCTGATAACTACCGTTCTTACAGTAGGTACGTGAACCTTTCTTTGGGGTCACTAGTAGGTAGGTACTACATCTTTCATCTTTCATTAGTAATATTTCTGCATTGTTATGATTCTTAAAAATGAGTTAATTATCAAGAAAAGATTCTTGACAATAACGTAGGTGATTTTATTGAATTATTTTAAAGACATTGAACATGGCTATCGGTTACATCGGTACCCTAGAGCACGGTTTACGGTCGCGCTGCGTTTATTAGGTAGAAAAAAGTTCTATGCTAGTACAGACCTATATATTTTATTATATAATTTTATTATATTATACTATATAAAGCTCGATTACCACTCACTGACTCACTGACTCATTGACATAATTGTTCTCCCAGATGGTGGATGGGGAGGTGGGTATTTTTTGACAGATTCGTAAACAAGTAACTCCCGCGAGTATGGGAAAAGTGCCAAACCTCCCCTTTTTGCTCCCCTTCCTCCCCCTCCCTATCGTATCTCGGAAACTAAGGGACCCGTATTTTTTTGTTTTTACGGATTCGTATAGAGGAGGCTCGGAAAAGTAAAAACCAGTTTTCAAAGTTGTCCCCCTTTCTCCCCTTCTCCCCCCCTTTAGGCGGATCTCGGAAGTTAAGAGACTTGGAACATTTTTTTTTTCAGGTTTGTATAAAGGGGCTGATTGTTAGTCGAAATCATTTTTCAAAACACCCCACTCTCCCCCCCTTCACCCCTCCCCCCATCGTATCTCGGAAACTAGGACACGTAGCGGCATTTTGATTTTTGCCATACTTTATTATTGAGGGGCGTTGAAATTTGTATACCCTCCCCTCCCCAACCTCCCCTTTGCTCCCCTCCGCTTTCCGGTGGTAGGTAGGTCCTGAGTGGAGCGAACCTGCGAGACCGAGTGCAGCGAAGGGGGGAGGTGGCGAGCGAAGCGAGCCGGCGACCTCCGTAGCGTAACGAAGGTTGAGTGGGTGAAGCTCCCCTCCCCAACCTCCCCTATTATTGAAAAGGCTGTAACTTCATAACGGTTAGAGATAGCCATCAGGTGTTTGAACAAATATTATAGTAGGTGTCGAAACCTGTCCGGTGGTAGGTAGGTCCTGAGTGGAGCGAAGGGGGGAGGTGGCGAGCGAAGCGAGCCGGCGACCTCCGTAGCGTAACGATGTTTGAGTGGGTGAAGCGTAACTCAGCAAACTTTAGGGTAATATTTTTAATGGAAAAAGGTCTCAGTTTTTAAATAAGGTTTCATTAGGGGTCCGTAGGGGTTTTCATACTGTTTTAGGGGTAATTCTAACGGATTTTCCAATTCATTTAGGGGTGCCTATAGATTCTCAAAATGTTATAAGGGTAAGTAATACTTCTCAAAATAAATAAGGTTTTAGATTTTATTAGGGGTTCGTAGGGGTTTTTAATACTGTTTTAGGGGTAATTCTAACGGATTTTCTAATTCATTTAAGGATGCCTATATATTCTCAAGATTTTCTAAGGGTTACCACTCACTGACTCACTGACTCATTGACATAATTGTTCTCCCAGATGGTGGATGGGGAGGTGGGTATTTTTTGACAGATTCGTAAACAAGTAACTCCCGCGAGTATGGGAAAAGTGCCAAACCTCCCCTTTTTGCTCCCCTTCCTCCCCCTCCCTATCGTATCTCGGAAACTAAGGGACCCGTATTTTTTTGTTTTTACGGATTCGTATAGAGGAGGCTCGGAAAAGTAAAAACCAGTTTTCAAAGTTGTCCTCCTTTCTCCCCTTCTCCCCCCCTTTAGGCGGATCTCGGAAGTTAAGAGACTTGGAACATTTTTTTTTTCAGGTTTGTATAAAGGGGCTGATTGTTAGTCGAAATCATTTTTCAAAACTCCCCCCTCTCCCCCCCTTCACCCCTCCCCCCATCGTATCTCGGAAACTAGGACACGTAGCGGAATTTTGATTTTTACTATACTTTATTATTGGGAGCGTTGAAATTTTTATACCCTCCCCTCCCCTCCCCAACCTCACCTAAAAGTCCTGAGTAGAGCGAACCTGCGAGACCGAGTGGAGCGAAGGGGGGAGGTGGCGAGCGAAGCGAGCCGGCGACCTCCGTAGCGTAACGAAGGTTGAGTGGGTGAAGCTCCCCTCCCCCAACCTCCCCTATAATTGAAAAGGGCTGTAACTTAATAACGGTTAGAGATAGCTATCAGGTGTTTGAACAAATATTATAGTAGGTGTCGAAACCTGTCCGGTGGTAGGTAGGTCTTGAGTGGAGCGAAGGGGGGAGGTGGCGAGCGAAGCGAGCCGGCGACCTCCGTAGCGTAGCGATGGTTGAGTGGGTGAAGCGTAACTCAGCAAACTTTTGGGTAATGTTTTTTATGGGAAAAGGTCTCAGTTTTTAAATAAGGTTTTATTAGGGGTCCATATGGGGTTTTTATACGGATTTTCCAATTCATTTAGGGGTGCCTATAGATTCTCAAAATTTTATAAGGGTAAGTTATACTTCCCAAAAGCACCAAACACGCGAGCTGCGCGTAGCTCGCGCACCCAAGCAAACTAGTTATATTATATAAAGCTGAATTACCACTGACTCACTCACTGACTCATTGACATAATTGTTCTCCCAGATGGTGGATGGGGAGGTGGGTATTTTTTGACAGATTCGTAAACAAGTAACTCCCGCGAGTATGGGAAAAGTGCCAAACCTCCCCTTTTTGGTCCCCTTCCTCCCCCTCCCTATCGTATCTCGGAAACTAAGGGACCCGTATTTTTTTGTTTTTACGGATTCGTATAGAGGAGGCTCGGAAAAGTAAAAACCAGTTTTCAAAGTTGTCCCCCTTTCTCCCCTTCTCCCCCCCTTTAGGCGGATCTCGGAAGTTAAGAGACTTGGAACATTTTTTTTTTCAGATTTGTATAAATGGGCTGATTGTTAGTCGAAATCATTTTTCAAAACTCCCCACTCTCCCCCCCTTCACCCCTCCCCCTATCGTATCTCGGAAACTAGGACACGTAGCGGCATTTTGATTTTTATTATCATATATTATTTAGAGGCGTTGAAATTTTCATACCCTCCCCTCCCCAACCTCCCCTTTCCGGTGGTAGGTAGGTCGTGAGTGGGGCGAACCTGCGAGACCGAGTGGAGCGAAGGGGGGAGGTGGCGAGCGAAGCGAGCCGGCGACCTCCGTAGCGTAACGAAGGTTGAGTGGGTGAAGCTCCCCTCCCCAACCTCCCCTATAATTGAAAGGGCTGTAACTTCATAACGGTTAGAGGTAGCCATCAGGTGTTTGAACAAATATAATAGTAGGCGTCGAAACCTGTCCGGTGGTAGGTGAGTCCTGAGCAGAGCGAACCTGCGAGACCGAGTGGAGCGAACGGGGGAGGTGGCGAGCGAAGCGAGCCGCCGACCTCCGTAGCGTAACGAAGGTTGAGCGGGTGAAGCTCCCCTCCCCAACCTCCCCTATAATTGAAAGGGCTGTAATTTCATAACGGTTAGAGATAGCCATCAGGTGTTTGAACAAATATTATAGTAGGTGTCGAAACCTGTCCGGTGGTAGGTAGGTCCTGAGTGGAGCGAAGGGGGGAGGTGGCGAGCAAAGCGAGCCGGCGACCTCCGTAGCGTAACGATGATTGAATGGGTGAAGCGTAACTCAGCAAACTTTAGAGTTATTTTTTTTATGGAAAAGGTCTGAGTTTTTAAATAAGGTTTTATTAGGGGTCCGTAGGGGTTTTCATACTGTTTTAGGGGTAATTCTAACGGATTTTCCAATTCATTTAGGGGTGCTTATAGATTCTCAAAATTTTATAAGGGTAAGTAATACTTCTCTAAAACACCAAACGCGAGCTGCGCGCAGCTCGCGCACCCAAGCAAACTAGTTATACTATATAAAGCTGAATTACCACTGACTCACTCACTGATTGACAGAATTGTTCTCCCAGATGGTGGATGGGGAGGTGGGTATATTTTGACAGATTCGTAAACAACTAACTCTAAAACCAATGGGAAAAATCCCAAACCTCCCCTTTTCGCCCCCCTTCTCACCCCTTCCTATCGTATCTCGGAAACCAAGAGACTTGGAACATTTTTTTTTTCAGATTCGTATAGAGGAGGCTGGGAAAAGTAAAAACCACTTTTCAGAGTTGGCCCCCTTTCCCCCCTTCTCCCCTCCTTTAGGCGGATCTCGGAAGTTAAGAGACTTGGAACATTTTTTTTTTCAGATTCGTATAAAGGGGCAATGCATTAGTCGAAATCATTTTTCAAAACTCCCCACTCTCCCCCCCTTCACCCCTCCCCCCATCGTATCTCGGAAACTAGGACACGTAGCGGAATTTTGATTTTTACTATACTTTATTATTGGGGGGCGTTGAAATTTTTATACCCTCCCCTCCCCAACCTCCCCTTTCCGGTGGTAGGTAGGTCCTGAGTGGAGCGAACCTGCGAGACCAAGTGGAGCGAAGGGGGGAGGTGGCGAGCGAAGCGAGCCGGCGACCTCCGTAGCGTAACGCAGGTTGAGTGGGTGAAGCTCCCCTCCCCAACCTCCCCTAAAATTGAAAGGGCTGTAACTTCATAACGATTAGAGGTAGCCATCAGGTGCTTGAACAAATATTATAGTAGGCGTCGAAACCTGTCTAGTGGTAGGTAGGTCCTGAGCGGAGCGAACCTGCGAGACCGAGTGGAGCGAAGAGGGGAGGTGGCGAGCGAAGCGAGCCGCCGACCTCCGTAGCGTAACGAAGGTTGAGTGGGTGAAGCGTAACTCAGGGACGACGACAAACAAACCTTAGGGTAATGTTTTTTATACTTCTCAAATGTTTTTCTCAAACTCTCGTGAGTATGGGAAAAGTGCCAAACCTCCCCTTTTTGCTCCCCTTCCTCCCCCTTCCTATCGTATCTCGGAAACTAAGGGACCCGTATACGGGATCGTATAGAGGAGGCTCGGAAAAGTAAAAACCAGTTTTCAAAGTTGTCCCCCTTTCTCCCCTTCTCCCCCCCTTTAGGCGGATCTCGGAAGTTAAGAGACTTGGAACATTTTTTTTTTCAGATTTGTATAAAGGGGCCGATTGTTAGTCAAAATCATTTTTCAAAACTCCCCACTCTCCCCCCTTCACCCCTCCCCCCATCGTATCTCGGAAACTAGGACACGTAGCGGAATTTTGATTTTTACTATACTTTATTATTGAGGGGCGTTGAAATTTGTATTTCCTCCCCTCCCCAACCTCCCCTTTGCTCCCCTCCGCTTTCCGGTGGTAGGTAGGTCCTAAATGGAGCGAGCCTGCGAGACCGAGTAGAGCGAAGGGGGGAGGTGGCGAGCGAAGCGAGCCGGCGACCTCCGTAGCGTAACGAAGGTTGAGTGGGTGAAGCTCCCCTCCCCACCCCCCCCTAAAATTGAAAGGGCTGTAACTTCATAACGGTTAGAGATAGCCATCAGGTGTTGGAACAAATATTATAGTAGGCGTCGAAACCTGTCCGGTGGTAGGAAGGTCCTGACCGGAGTGAACCTACGAGACGAAGGTTGAGTGGGTGAAGAGTAACTCAGGGACGACGACAAGCAAACCTTAGTTTAATATTTTTTTATACTTCTCAAATGTTTTAGGGGTTCTTAAGGGTTCTCATACTGATTTAGGGCTAATTCTAACGGATTTTCGAATTCATTTAAGGATTCCTATGGATTCTCAAAATTTTATAAGGATAGGGAATACTTCTCAAAAACACGAAACCCGCGAGCTGCGCGCAGCTCGCGCACCCAAGCAAACTAGTAATTATATAAAGCTGAATTACCACTGACTCACTGACTCATTGACATAATTGTTCTCCCAGATGGTGGATGGGGAGGTGGGTATTTTTTGACAGATTCGTAAACAAGTAACTCCCGCGAGTATGGGAAAAGTGCCAAACCTCCCCTTTTTGCTCCCCTTCCTCCCCCTCCCTATCGTATCTCGGAAACTAAGGGACCCGTATTTTTTGTTTTTTACGGGATCGTATAGAGGAGGCTCGGAAAAGTAAAAACCAGTTTTCAAAGTTGTCCCCCTTTCTCCCCTTCTCCCCCCCTTTAGGCGGATCTCGGAAGTTGAGAGACTTGGAACATTTTTTTTTTCAGATTTGTATAAAGGGGCCGATAATTTAGTCGAAATCATTTTTCAAAACTCCCCACTCTCCCCCCTTCATCCCTCCCCCCATCGTATCTCGGAAACTAGGACACGTAGCGGAATTTTGATTTTTACTATACTTTATTATTGAGGGGCTTTGAAATTTGTATTTCCTCCCCTCCCCAACCTCCCCTTTGCTCCCCTCCGCTTTCCGGTGGTAGGTAGGTCCTGAATGGAGCGAGCCTGCGAGACCGAGTAGAGCGAAGGGGGGAGGTGGCGAGCGAAGCGAGCCGGCGACCTCCGTAGCGTAACGAAGGTTGAGTGTGTGAAGCTCCCCTCCCCAACCTCCCCTAAAATTGAAAGGGCTGTAACTTCATAACGGTTAGAGATAGCTATTAGGTGTTTGAACAAGAATTATAGTAGGCGTCGAAACCTGTTCGGTGGGAGGTAGGTCCATTTTTTTTTTTTTTTTTAGGATGGGAAATCATCAAATGACTTATCCCGCTCTGGGCGGAGCAGGAGGGAGTGTCAGACTTTTACTGACTAAAACCCATCCATGTTCCTTCCTCGCCCTTTGTGTTCCGGGGCCACGGTATCTCTTTCGAATAGTCCCGCAGCCCCGGGGAGGTAGGTCCTGAGTGGAGCGAAGGGGGGAGGTGGTGAGCGAAGCGAGCCGGCGACCTCCGTATCGTAACGATGGTTGAGTAGGTGAAGCGTAACTCAGGGGCGACGACAGGCAAACTAGGTTAAAAGGTTTTAGATTTAATTAGGGGTTCGTAGGGGTTTTCATACTGTTTTAGGGGTAATTCTAACGGATTTTCCAATTCATTTAAGGATGCTTATAGATTGTCAAAATTTTATAAGGGTAAGTAATACTTCTCAAAAACACCAAACACGCGAGCTGCGCGCAGCTCGCGCACCCAAGCAAACTAGTATTTTATTATAATTAATCACATATTTGTCTTTCATTATAGAAGGTACTCACCAAATCTTCTACCACCATTCTTTAAATTCTATAGAATGATCATCGCCTGCCTCAGTCATACATTCATAACAATATAAAGTGTATTAGTGTTACATACGCACATCAAGCTATACGTTTTTGTTGCAAACTAGCTCTTAATACCAGCAATAAAATTTGAACACTGATTTATTTTTACTGTGGTGTGCTCGCTCGCCGCCATAAGTCACCGGAGTTCATATCGCGACGGCTCCTATGCAACGCGGGCGCAAGCCGCCTCAGTTCGTAAAATGCCTAAACTGTCGGGAAAAGGAGCCCTTAAATATTTTTTATAGTTAAAACATGTAAATCCTATGTATTACTATGCAAAATAAACATCATTTAATCAACTCCAGTTCTATGCAGTTTAACCCCAGTGATACTCGTAACATTTCGACCTTTGTTTGATTTTTTAGTTTTTTTGTCACCGACTTCTGTAGCGAAAGTTATTTTTCACTTTTTTGTGTTTTTCGAAGTCGGTTTCCAACTTTCTATCCGTTCCTGAGAAAATCGGTGGTGACAGACGGACAAGAAAGTGATCTTAAAGGGTTCCTTTTTTACCTTTTGAGGTACGGAACTCTAAAAACCCTAAAACTCGAAGAAGCCATATGTAAACTTTGCGGCCTCTGTAAATCGGAATTCTGTCCGTAAGACTATAAGACTTACGAGACTTAATCTCGAAATTACTATAAGTTGAATTTTTAATTTTTCACTTGATTTCAACTTGCTAGTTCCAGCCGTTCGTGAGAAAATCGGTGATGACAGACGGACGGACGGCCAAGAGAGTGATCTTATAAGGGTTCCTTTTTTAACTTTTGAGATACGGAACCCTAAAATCGTAAGTTAATTTGAATTTCGCGGGCTACCCTGAAGCATGCACCTTAGATAGTGAAAATATTCAGTTTAGTTTAGCAAACCCTGCAGTTTTTCCCCAAGCAGTCCTATTAATTGCTCAGTCAGAAGAGTACTTGTATATTTGTGCAGCTGCATTAATAATGGACATCTTAATGATCCGAGAATAAGTGGCATTTCTCGACTTTTTCTTTTTATAGAGCCAACTCTTGGGGACGATTTACGAACCACAGGTTTGCGCGAGTGCTTTCTGAGAGCCCTTAATACAAAGCACTGGTTGTGCTTAGGAATGCTCAGGAATAATGAGCCATGTCTTCAATCCATTCATCATCTAGTTTTCGAGTAATTGATGCTTGAAAACGTTATGTAGGTAAATAGAACTTAAAATGTCTCTTACGGGATATCTTCCGTGATTATTGTTTATTTGAGCTCCCGATATTTCGGCGCTGTTGTATTCGCGGGTTAGCTAGTTAACCCGTAATAGTTAATAGTATTAGTAATAGTTAACCCGCGATCATGGCGCTTGCAACTTGCAACACGGAAGATATCCCGGGCCGCCAGTCATTTTAAGTTTAGTTATGAACCGTGATAGCTTAAAAAAGTGTTTAAGTAAATAGAAGTTGAGAATAAAACAACGAGTCCCCCTAGTCAAGCAAATTCCAAAACGGAAAAACACAAAGAAGAATATTTAATTATCCATTCTCTTCTCAGAATTTACATAGTGTAGTTTCCCTTTGCGGCACGTTTTTTTACGTTTGAAGAAACTTAGTCCTGCAATGAATGCAAGCGGCTATTTACCGGTTTACCGATAACTATTTTGGGGAATCATTGAAAGACGTCGATATGTTGCTCGTTCTAAGTCGCGGCGCATAAACGGCATAAAAACTCTGACTTTTCTTTCTTTATCGTGTGGTTAGGCATTAACTAAAATAAAGAAAGAAAGGACGGGCCCGCTTCTTAATAACTAAGTTACGTATTCGAATCCGAGCACGTAATAACTTTTCTTTTAACAATTCAATTTTATTTCCTGTTGTTCCAATATTATCATTTGTGGTAGGTTCAGGCAGACTTCAAATGAGCGAAGGGTTCTTACAGATGAGCGGCACGTTGCCAACGGCAAGTAAACTGCAGCCGTCGCCAACGTCTGTCGACGACCGCCGTCGGCGGGTGGCGACGCCTGCAGTCGTTCCCGACTGCAATAGATTTATGTCGGCGGCTGCTGCTGACGCGTCGACGGCAGTCGTCGACAGGTGGCGACGGCTGCAGTTTATCTGCCGTTGGCACCGTGCCGCTCGTCTGTAAGTACCCTTACGCTTATTAGCAACATGAGTCTTGTGTAGCCTCTTTAACTAGAACTTAATTTCGTGACGGACAGACAGACGGACAAGAAAGTGATCTTATAAGGGTTCCTTTTTTTACCTAGACCCAGATACTGAGGCCTTGAGTCAACACGATAAAAAGATATGGGCAAATTTAGATTTTCGCGAAAACTTGTAAGTACCAAAATTTACCCTTATTTTTAACTTTTTTCGTTCTGTAAGACCTTGCTTTTAACCAAAATTGACAATTCTAGGTGAACCGGAAGTACCCTATAGGTTTTGGGTCGAAAACCTATATGGTAGTTCTCGTTGACCTAGAATCACGATATTTGGCAAACGGCAAGGTCTTGCAGCACATGTAAAGGGAAAAATCTGAAAACCGTAAATATGAAGTTTAATAACAAAAAAAAAAGCGATTTTGCGACAAACTTATTATTTGCGGTTGGTGCAATAGCCGTTTCTAGGGATCGAAAAGTTAAGTGTGTCCTTTGTCGGTGGGCAAGTCCCGGTTGTTTTATACTTCAACGGAATCCTGAATACCCAATTTCTTTGTCTTAGAGAGAATTCCGAGTTATTAACGGGGTTTAAGTTTTAGAGAGGTTTCACTGTATTTTAAATGAAAAGTCCTTCGCGAACGGCAATATTAGGTACTATGGGTTTCTATTTGCAATCTTAGCTAATCTTGAAGCAACCACGGAAAAATTGTGACATTTTAACCTTGCTTAAGCCTCCCCCACACAGGCGCGTTTCTGCGTCCTAATACTTAATGTACTAAAAACTCATACATCGCAATATCGCAGGACGCAGAAACGCAAAAACGCGCCTGTGTGGGGGATCTTGAGTAAGAGCTTTTTACCCGCATTCGGAATCGCAAATGTATAACGATATATAAATTGTGCCTGTGTTCGTAATTGAGAAGAATTACGAACACACTTGACCGATTCTGATAAAACTTTTGTTTTGTTCATAAGTGGTCACTGGGAAGATTCGTAGCTATAGTTGGCCCCGGTGGCGCTTTATGACGACATCCAGGATAAGACACGACAGCGTCTGTCGGCTCAGTTAGTAACCCTAGTACCTACATTTATAGTACAAGCTGCTTTCGCATAGACTATCCGTACAATGAGCTGATATATCGTGTCATGCTGGCATTCTATATCTTAGCTAACATCGACTATATACATTGCGACTTTCTTCTTTTCTAACACAGGAAGTAAAGCTTTCAGTACTTACCAGTACCACCACTTACCAGTTCAAATATCTGTGACAATCAGCAAGAATATCAAGTTTGAAAACATTTCCAACTGGGACTGGTAGCCAATTTTATGTAGAAATATAAAATTGAGCACAACTACGAAACATTGAGCATTTTTAAACCGGTCAAGTATTTTGTTGTAATATGCTTATATATTCATTTATTTAACACTCCAAGCACAGAGGTCGAGTTAATCTTTAAATTCACCTAGATAGATGTTCCCTGTGCATAAACTGGTGAAAAATGAAAGAGTTAAGTGTTAATGTTATTTTATACCTATCAACAGTGGTTTATTGTATCATTCATAAATGCAAATATATCCACTATTGATATGTACCATGTATCAGTAGTGTCTCTGACTGTAACTTGCTTATATGTGTTGACTTACTACAGTAAATCTGTATCTACTATTCAGTGGGATAATTTACAGCCATAAGGCGAGCGAAGCCAAAAGCTAGTAAACAATATAATAAATATTCAGTCTCTGTGTGGTGATTGAGGTGAAAACCAATGTTTTCACAAATCTTATTTTCAACTAGAAATTACTGAAGATGTCACCCACCCCAAGGAAGACGATTTGCTGTAGATAATTTATTTACGAGTAATAGCACCTCTAAATTCTCAATGGTACGTGAAAATGTTTTCATTCTTAAAAAGCAACAAGCTTTGTTACAAGTTAAAAGCTTTCATGAAACTAGCAAACCACTATCAGGCTTGTCTTGTATTTAAAAATATATAATCATGCCTCCAGTGGCCTACAGTCTACACCATAACTACGTTAGATGTCATAGTGACAATCAGTTTCTGAATTGATAATAAGCATTTTCTTGTCCAGGATCTTAACAGCAACTTATTTTTAACAAAATACTCTTGAGGTAAATACTGTCAGTGTATCAACAATGTCATTGCTGGGCCTGTCAGCACTGATAACCATCTCAGCCATTGTCATACCAGCATTGTTGCAGGTACTGGCTTCCAGCCTTGAACATCTGACTGTATTGTACCATAATCATAAAGATTTAATATCTAGTGTCAATGACACTATCATAAATTACAACTTTTTGTATTACTGACTTAATTTTATTGATCATACTAAGCAGGTTGGCAACTAAAACTTTTTACACTTTTATTTTGTAAACTGTTTGCTTTTTATTTAATTTGTTTTTATTAGTTAGTAGCATTTTTTCAATGTTTTGGAATGGAAAATACCTAAAATTATTTTATTGAAAGCTATATAGAAGTTAGAAGCCTCTTTCTTGTACTCTTACTTGATATGGTTTGAACATAAAACACTGTTAAGGACATTATTAAGAGGGATAAAGGCTGTATTATTTTACTGAATTTTAAATTCATATCGACTTTCGTCACAACAACAATAAAACGAATATTGGAAATTTTAACTATCATGCAGTTAATAAAATAATTACGAAAATAAATGAATGTTAATATTAAATACTACTGGTTCATTTAATAAATAGGTACCATACGGTTAATGACCCCATTAAGTACCTAGTTTCATTTATAACATAATAATACGTGTGCCTTATGTAAAACAAAATTAATAACAGTCCTAAATAATGACTACTTAATTCTACATGAACTAATCGTATTGTAGATGCAGGCCAGCGTATCAATCAACGAGCATAAAGGAGAATGTATTCGTGTACAAGGAGGGCCCTTCATAGCCCTAAACGCAAGTTATTTATGTTAGCGCGACTGTTGAATGAAACAAAGGCCCTAAGTATTTGCATTCTAACAGAAATACTCCAAGATTTAAATTTTAAAATAAACAAAATTTTACAAATATTATAAGAACATCATGCAACGCACCTTCAAGTGCCAGGTACATAGGTGGAACCCGGTGACATGGGGAGTAAATTAACATAACTTCGTCCTTACACTGTTTAGAACACTGGCCATAACTTGTTAAAGTTAACACAGAAAGCTCATTCGCGACTGTAAACGTTCGACAGACACCATTCTACATTCACGTTCAGTTATAATACTACGGATAGAAATTTCACCAACCGAAACAAAATAATATATTGTAACACCTCCAATTAATCGACCATAGCTTATAGCCCTTTGAAGTGCGTTTGTAAAGACCGATGAAAGCTCTATGCCAAATTTTTCAGGCGAATGAACATCGAACCAAATAAAATAACCATAGACTGGAATTGACTGAGAAGCAGAGAATGAATGGTTCACCTCAAAGCGGAAGTAAACAAGAACATGCAATTAGTCAGTTAATCTCGTATATATCTTATGAAGGGAAATATACTCAGTTCTAATAACTAAATCCAATAAATAAAAGAGATTTCATTACCAACGTAAAAAAAATACAATATGGTTTACAATACAAAGTAAGGGAAGACAGACCAGCTATAATTTCTGCCTTGTTGTCATAGCACGGCTTTTTTTTCCATTTCAGCAATGAATGCATAGTTTGTTAAATACTAGTACTTTCTATCGATATTAGTATAATTTTATATTAAATAAATAAGCACGATTATACAAAAATAAGTCTGTTGAAAAAAACGGGCTTTTCTACCAAAGATTAAGCAGCCAAGAAAGTGGTAGAATAGTGTAAACATCATCTGGCAACACCATATTGGTATCTGCCACTCTGCCTGCCTGCCTCCTTTCAATATTGGTTCTCCACGGTTTTCATCTCAGAGTCTATTCGATTAAATTTACCTTAATAAATTTGTAATAATAATGGCGAATATAGCAGCCAAACGCATAAAAAGAGAATTCAAGGAGGTCATGAAGAGTGAGGAGGTGAGTTAACAACAATTTCGTGAATGTGTTTGGTTAAAAACAGACGGTAGCAGTTACTTGCACTTTTGTTAGATGTCATATTTTTAAGAGAACATCGATGCGAGTACAAAGTGCGTTCGTAAGTAATACGATTCCGATCAATTATAATTTCCAATATTGTTGTGATTGGCTGTGTTTGTTTTATGTTGTGATGTGAATGATTCAGCATGTTATAGAAGTAGGTACTCATACGTTTATCTCTCCATCACCAATCTACCGTTGGCATATTTTTACTAGGATTTCGTAAATAATTATCATGTTGATTCATGAAGAATTAGACTTAATAAGTCATAAAACCTAGTTACATTACTTTTCAAAATTATTTAATTACCAAAATGTTGATCTACCTACCTATCAGGTTTGATGACCTACATAGGTATTCAGACATACGTTGTGTTGCAATTGCGATTTAGATAATGATTAGGATTAAGGTTTATCTAAGTTTAAGGTTAGCCCGCAAAATTTAAATTTACAATGATTTTTCTAATTTGCTGGTCAGTGCCAGGTGTATGTTGATTAAAATTAGATTCGCGCCATAAAAAAACCCTCTTGAGTTCATACAATCCCATTGAATGACTTTTTCATGAAATAGTCATATAATGGGATTATATGAACTTAGAGGGTGGTCTATCTATCTTAATGGGGTTTTATGTTTCCGCTTTCACATTACAAGGTTATACTTTTCCTCAACACATTCTAAAGAAAAAAACTTTGTAAAAATGTGCCAGTTAATCTTGAATGAAACATTTACTATAGTAAAACTACTTCTATTTGAACATAATTAGCATTTGATTCACCTGCATGTACACTAATACTACATTCAGTATTTTGATATGATAGTTAGGTTACCGATATTTATATGAACTACTAGCGATCCTCCCTGGCTTTGCATTGGTGTAATTTATAAATATAATCTGCACTTCATCCCTACACTCCTGGTAACATTTGGCATTTCATTAAACACAAAATGAACATTCAAACTATGACCTAAGAACCGTTTTTAGAGTTTCATAACCAAATGACAAAGATAGAACTTTTATAGTTTCTCATGACTAGACAGTCATGAGAAACTATAAAAGTGATATGTACAAACGTACATCCAGATGTGACAGCCAATTTCCAATCAAAATAGCTAATTTGTTGTGCAAATTCATACTCAAAAGATTATGATGTTTCTACGTGAAACTGTTATTAAAAGTTTTTTGAGAAATAGGACAAAGTTATTTCTAGATTTTGCTATGTTAAACTGTTATTAAAAGTTTTTGAGAAATAGGACAAACAAACTGGTCATCCAGATTTTATATATCAATTTAATATTTCATTTTAGTAGACCAACATCTCAAGAAATGTTTTATCAGAACAGTAAACAGATTTGTAGTCATCATGACTGTGTTTATTCATTATAATAATAAAGTATGCCGAGTCAGGTTTTTTGGCACTCAACGTGCAAGTTCTACTTGTCTTCTTTGTTTTTAAAGATTCAGAAGTAGGTGTATGATTCCAAATATAGAAGTTATACAGTATGAAAAATACTTGTTCATTGCACTATAAATTGAGTATAATTTGTAACCTTGACCGTGACTGAGCAAATGAATACCTAATAACTCTTAATTGGCTGTGCAAGTGTGCATCTCCGTTTGAATTGTGTATTTATTATTCGAATCTTGTTCATCTTTACAGTTTCATGCTCAATATCAAATAAAATTTGTAGTTGTAATTATTTCGCGTGAACAAATTGACCAATCCCAAAATCAAATAAGATTTTAAGTTGATTAAAAAATGTATCTGGTGTTCAGGAACAAAGACAAAATATCAAATTACACGTAATTAATATGATCAATTATATGATTAAAACAGTGTATGATCAATCATTTACACAAATGCACACTTCCAAACTGCGACAGAGTAAAAGCTACTACAAGAGCCACAGCTAATGTATTTTATTATTATGTTGTAAGCTTCAAAGTTTAATTTGTTCTGCATTGCAAATGCATTTGCATTTAATTTGCGGTTTTTACAGATGTAGGTACAGTCTATCAGTTCACATTGAAAAGAACAAACCACTTGAGTTCCTTGCTTTACCAATTCTAACTGGCCAAATTACACCAGTAACTGGGTTCTGAGGGCAAATAGGGCGTTTGCTTCATGTAAAATACATTCAGCTTCATCCGGTACAATGAGACTGGAAACCAACCCCCAACATACTTGGAAAAGAACCCCACCTATTTTCCAAGTATTTTAGGGTTGGTTTCCAGTCAAAGGCGATAAATGATGCGATGGCGTTAGATGATGTTGTATGGAACAATAATCTATATGTATACTAATAAAATAAAGAGGAAAGATTTGATTTTTTTGTTTGGGTGTTTGTTACGATTTAACTCCAGAACTCCTCAACTGATTGTAAAAATTCTTTCACCATTAGAAAGCTACATCTTTACCGAGTAACATCGGCTATAAATTATATTGATATCATGCAAATTAGCCGTGCTATCACAACTTTCGCGGACGAAGTCGCGGGCGAGGTGCTAGTACAGTTTATGGACTGCCGGACACCTTATTGTTTCAAGAAGTATTTATTTAAAAAAAAACTCTTTTGTTCCAGGTTGCAGGTGGTAGTATTAAACTAGAGTTGGTCAACGACAGCTGGACTGAACTACAGGGTGAGATCGCCGGCCCTCCAGACACACCGTACGAAGGTGGAACATTCCTTCTAGAAATAAAAGTACCAGAGACTTACCCATTCAATCCGCCGAAGGTATTAAATAAACTACTACATTTTGTTTTTACTTACACCAAATATCTTGTTTATTCACATTTGTACTTAGTACCTGAATGAAATACCAATGATTGATGCGCGTGTGTTGCGCTTGCCATTTTATATTTATGTTTTAAATATAATTATGGTTATGTACATGGTCAACTTCCTACATACAATTCTGAGCACAATTTTGACTTTGATGATCATTATGCACAAAATGATTTTGACAATGATTACGAAAGTAATAAGTTCGAAATGTCCACCCGTTTTTATTTAACAAAAATAAAATTTAAATAATAATATAAAAACTTTTGCAAAAACTGATTAGAGATCATTATGTTTCCAGATTCGCTTTATGACAAAGATTTGGCATCCTAACGTATCATCGGTAACGGGAGCGATATGTCTAGACATACTTAAAGATCAATGGGCGGCTGCCCTTACACTCCGCACAGTACTGCTGTCTATCCAAGCTCTGTTGTCGGCGGCTGAGCCGAACGACCCTCAGGATGCCGTGGTGGCCAAACAGTATAGAGAAGATTTACAACTATTCAACTTGACTGCCAGATACTGGACCAACGCATACGCTGGTGGTCCAACTGTCATATGGGAGTTCAATCAGAAAGTTCAAGTATTACTAGACATGGGGGTTGATGAAGATCAAGCAAGAGTGGCGCTGTCTACGTTTGGCTGGGAATTGGAGAGGGCAACAGAACATCTCTTTAGTTAGGTTTACTTTAGATAACTCTTAATAGCCAGCATTAATGCCAACAATGCTACTGCAATGGAACTAAATTATAAACTTGCGATGAATATTTCTCCGATACATCGCCTGCACTTACACACATATTGTACAGGGTGGTTATTTAGGACGGAGCATCCAGCTTAGTAGCCACAAAAGACGATCTTACAAGTTTGCAGAGAATGAAACTTTTTTTGTAATTTGGATTTAATAATAAAATCATTCGCGTCACGGAAGCCGCGTCAGAGACTTAATATCTTCTTACCAAATGCAACTTTTGTTTTAAGAGGTCACTCCTGACTTGCTGAAAAAGTTACCACTGCAGTTTCATGAAAACGTTCCAGCCGCCCCAAAACGTCATACTATATGTGGAAAAAAATGCTGTCCGTTACTGGGCATATAAAGGGTGTAAAAAGACTCTTAACGAAGCCGAAAGGCACTTTCTCCCCATCACTGCGATCATTTTTTTGTTCTAGACCATATCTGGGAACCTAGTTACGGAGATATTGGGGGTCACAGTTCCAACTTTTTCACAAGTTTTTTTTTAAATACAGTAAAACCCGTTTTATTAAGACGATTTCACAGGAGGGTAACCAAAAACGCGTCATAGGCTAGAAAGTGTATTATGCGGGATAGGGAAATATATGGTTCTAATTTCGTTCATGTAGTATGTAGGTATTGAATTATACATTTATAAATTACGTTATTTATTAGTGTAATTATAATTACGTTATTTAAAGTAATCACTTATTTTGGTTTTGACGGAAATATTTTGATGCATTTGCAATTCAAAAACGTGTTACTTGCGCTATCATATTTTCATCAGCATACAACCTGACACTGACCAGAAAATTGTAAAAACGGAAGAAAAATTGAATTTCGCGGTCTATCCTGGCGCTTCCTCCCTAAGGGTCTGCTCACACCGAGACGCGACGCTG
Organism: Xestia rhomboidea; assembly: GCA_963853795.1. Taxonomy (NCBI): domain Eukaryota; kingdom Metazoa; phylum Arthropoda; class Insecta; order Lepidoptera; family Noctuidae; genus Xestia; species Xestia rhomboidea. The sequence continues at coordinate 21,427,350 of OY970756.1, read as the reverse complement.
CGCGCAGAGCGACTCAAAATATTACTTTATTGACTATACGAAAAGATACACATTTCATTGTGAGAATTCAGAATACGTTGCACCATGCAGCACTGCGCCTCGGCAATGAAATGTGTATCTTTTCGTGTAGTAAATAAAGTTATATTTTGAGTCGCTCTGCGCGCAGCGTCGCGTCGCGTCTCGGTGTGAACTGACCCTAAGCGGGTGTCGACACCAAAATGCGCGCACACTGTCTATTTGTATCGGAGTAAAGAGGGCGAGGGCGAGAGAGTTTCTGGGCGGCCAGGTTTTAGACGAAAATAATGAATAAATATTGAAATAAAAAAAGTGTGGATTATTTTTTAAATATGACTCGTTAGCGGTATAAGTATGAATATATAATAATTATGTTGACTTCATGTTTTTAATTGCAGAAATGCAGACCCATACGTCAAAAAAATAAAGACATAGAACCATTTAATGATGATTTTAAGACCACTCTTTGCAATTATTTTCCATCGAGCCGATTTCGTCCAATTATGTATCGAGTCCGTCCACGGTCTTTGAAATATGATGAATATTAACTTGTTTTTTTTTTTGATGTGCTAGAACAAATAGTTTTTCTTAAAAAAAACTGCTTAAATGACATCAATTAGGTGTCAGCCCCTTAAGCGGATTCTACTGTATATGTTTTTAATGTAAAAACTTTACTCTAGACACCTCCTCCACACTATTCAATCCATCCACCAGCATAATGTTTTGAGTGCGTTACATTGAGTTTTACCGTAAAACGTGATTTTTTTATTTATATTTTTGCCCAAAAAAAAAAGTCATTTCCCAGCAATACTCTTTGCGTAGGGTTACTTGGTTTGGTGTACAGAATGAGGAGTCGGTTTACACCATGTAGGTATACCTACCAATGAAATGACCAAATAAAATTCGAAACAAAATATTGATGAAAGTAAACATATTAATGAACTAGCTGACCGACGCAATTTCGTCTGCGTCACATAAGAGAGAGCGAGAGAATGCTCGCGCGGTACTTTATCATTATTTTGCTGCAGAGTTATTTTGAAACTGTGATATCTCAATCAATATTGACAGGTAATTTTGATTAAAATTCAATACTTGTGATGGATAACCTATTTATTTGGAAAAGGATTACTACCATGCTTATAAAAACGCCTCCGCAAAAAATACATTGTTTTAGACCAAATTTGATTACTTTCAAGTAACAATTTCGACATGCAGCGCAGGCAATGGAAGCTCTCAAAAGGAATAAATTGTCCCCTTTTTGCAACATTTTTCATTGATATTCCGCTCCTATTGGGCATTATGTTATATAGCACTTCCTCGTTATATGGGCTATCCAACACTCAAAGAAGTTTTCAGCACTTTTACACTGTACACACGTATGGACAGTTCGAAGGGTTCTATTTTTTGCAATCTGGCTAGGGAACCCTAAAATCCAAGAAATCAGAATTATCATTAGGGTTTTTTTTGTAAGGTGCTCTAATATACCAGACAAATTTTCATAATATGTAATTAAAAAGTCAAAGGGTGATCTCTTAAAAGAAAAGTTATTTTGTTATAGCAATGGTTTATTGGTTTATTAAGATAGCTACTCTGTCTGTCTACCCCATCTTAATTACCATCCTTAATAGTCAGTAAAAATATCTGAACATATTACATAAGTACCCACTACATAATATATCGAAGTACACTTCAAATACTGTAGGAAACCATTATTCATAGTAATATTTCACGAAACATTTCTTAAATTTGAATCTATGCAATGCAATATTAATTTTAAAACATCCAATTTCAACGCTATTTGATTAAATGTATATTGCAGACTTTTTCTGAAAGAAATGAATTATTTTATTTCTTGATTTATTTAGGTGTTAAACAAAAGATATATTTTTTTTATATCACTTTGTAGATGCCAGGTAACAACCATTTATTTAGGTTAATTTACCGAATTTGTACTTCAAGTTAGTTAAGGTATGAATGCGTAGTAAATTGTAAAGATGCGAGGGTTCCAAGGATTGGTAAAAGTCGAACTTAAAATCAAGAACTTTGTGGACAACCTCGCATACCTCCTGAAAATCTTAAAGGCGTTTTCTTCCAGAGCTTATTGTTCTAAAAGTTTGATACATATTGTTATACATACATTGTTATTTCAGCTTTCTTACTCTAAAGCCAAAATAAAACCTCTGTTCATAATAGGATTGTGTTGTCTTCTATATTAATCATTTCCATTTTGAAATAAAGTTTTTCATCTATACATGTTGTCTCCTGGAAATATTAAATATATGTTGTAATAGAATATGTTCTAGTTAATATTATAATTATTCAATTTGTCAATGTAATTATATTGACTCAACTTGTCATAAAAGTGGTGTAATTATATTGACACAAATTGTCATAAAAGTTATGTAATTATATTGCTTCCAGTGAAATGATACACGCGAACGGTAATGTGACTGAGTGAACTTTAAGATCTTTGGACGAAGATGTAGAGTGTACCTACGGTGTCTGATGGCGTCCGAGTGCTGATGATTATGATTGGTGCAATAAATCATTTAATGAAACAATACTTTACAACGAATTTTTGTTGCATATTGAAAACTCCATAGTCCCTGTGCTTGCACGTCTATCTTGGGGTAATACTCGTGTAAGCAAACACTGCCATGTTGTCGAAGTGTTTATGAATAACAAAAAGCTCACAATTTTTCCGTGTACCGCGGCTACACGCTCCGTTTTACTGGAGCACAGTTAGTAGTTTTTCCTGTAGTGCAGACGTCACAGTGATGTGTGGATACTGCAGTTCGTCATTTTACCTATGAACACACGTTAACAGCACTGCAGTCACCGGGCTTAGCTTACCGGTCCTACGGCAACGGTCACGTAACGTCTTTGCGTCGTTAGTGTGCGTTGATCTTTAAAGCTGTTAATCTCACATAAATATTACTTAATTAGAGAACTTAATATTCAAACCACTTCGAAGGCTCGTTAAATGTTGAGATACATTACCACAAGTTAGACAACCACTTTTGTGAATATGTGGGGCAAACACGTGCAACTAAATAAATAATCGTTCGTTGGTTAGTACTTGGCACGATGCAACGCCACAGACCTCCAATGCGTTTAAAATGCATGTGGGGCCGTAACTGTATAGGTACGCTACACGAGTATTTCATGCTATGCAATTGGTACATAGGGAATTTGTATTGGGAAATAATTAAGTTTCTGAAAAACAAATTAACTTCCAACGATCTGTGGTTCACTGTAATATTACTAGTATTTCACCCTCCTGTCACCAAAACATAATATGTAGATATTTCATATTTAGTGTAATCTTACGGCGCCTTCAGAAACGAAAATAATACATTAAATTAATGTCCTACCTATCTTCCTAATTTTAACATTCACTTTTACGAAATAATAATCCTAGTTTTACATCTAGTATACAGTATGTATAGGCAGCTAGGTGGAACCCGTGGGTAAGGACTTAAAGTTGTAACAAAAATACATGTAAGAAATTCTATGGGACTCTGTCTTTTATTTTAATTTTTTAACCGTTGCCTTACACTAGGAATTCCTCCTGTAACACGGAAAAACTACTTGTAAGCCATACAAATATTGGTTCCGTGTGGGAATCGAACCCGCGACACGCAGCACAGCAGCCAATCGCTCAGCCACGCGCTCCCTTTTTTTTTTTTTTTGACGTTGGGAAAATATGCATTACGCATACCCTCCCGTCGGGGGACGGGAGGGGTATGTGGGACTCCCCAGGCAGCCAAACCCGGTATACCCACTAAAACGACCCAGCGCATTCCCGCTTCGTCAAAGTGGAGGGGGACTGGGAAACCGGCACAGCCTTTACTTCCAGTCCCCCGCCGACGAACGCAAGGCGGACCCCCCCTCTTACCCTCACGACACGGGTGTGGAGGAGGGGGTTCGGGAATGACCGACGGAGGTGACGGGTGCAATGCGGGCGGAGGCACCTACGCGCCTGTCGCCCGCCCGTCACCGTGAGGAGGGAGGGCAAACGCCCCTTCCCCCCCTCCGCCCGCGGAGCGGCGCAGCGAGAGGATCATGCGGCTGCTCATGATCCTCTCGCCGCGCCGCTCCGCCTCCTCCTTCTGCGAGGACCCCACTCCCCTGCCATGCCCTCTGCTACGCCCGCTGCTCAGAGGGTCACGCAGGGGAACGCACACCGCACTTCGCATGACGGGAATTGATCATACGAAGTACGATGCCCCCCCCCCCCCCAAAATGCGCCTGGTGGTTTTTGTTGCGTCTATTTCTTATGGAATTAGACCAAGAACAGGGCGGCAACCACGTGAAGGTGAACACAGACTTGCCTTGAGGATCTACACGACCGTAGCGCTCCCCCTCAAGACCCCGCCACCCTACCGCCTCTGAGGGAGGCAGTAAGGTAGACCTGCATCTATGCTACCAAGCAAAGCATGTCGTTTTGCAGCCGCGAAAGCATAAATACAGATCCGCCCCAGCCACGCGCTCCCTTTTTTTTTTTTTTTTTCTCTCGATGTGGAAATCCTCAATGGATGTCCTCCGCCCTGGGGAGAGCGGAGGGGTCTGTCAGACTCGTACTGACTAAAACCACACCGGTGTTCCATCGCACACTTGCGTCGGGGGGCAGCGGGATCTGATGCGACTTCCGCTGCCCCGGACTAGTGCCGGCCCGCTTGACCTGCGGGCCTCGTCCCGGAGGGAGTGAGGTGTCAAACTCCCCCCGCTACGTCTCGGAGAGGCGCGCGTGGAACACGACGCGCCGCCGTCTCGGGTCCAGTGTCATGGGGGGCGACGGATGTCCCCGAATCCGTCGCCCCTGGACCTATATAGGGGGGCCGGAAGAGGGCGTTGTCTGCCCTCTGCCGAGCCCGGTGCGTCTGCTGCGGGTCGGGAGAGCGGTCTCGACCTCCCTCAACCTCTTCGCAGCCTCCTTCTGCGACATGACGGTTTCGCAGAAGGACACCACTGCGTCCCAGGACTCTGCACTGCCAGCCATCGCGCGAGCGACGGCCGGCAGCGACAGGTCTTCTCCAACCCCTGCTACGAGGGCACGGCGCGGCTCGTCGCACGCGGCACACTCGGCCAGCGTATGCCGCACCGTATCCTCCGTGCAGTGGACGCAGTGATGGCACCGGGCGTCCGGCTCCCTGCCTAAGCGACACAGGTACTTCCCGAAGCAGCCGTGCCCCGAGAGCACCTGCGTCGCCCGAAACGTCAGGGAGCCGTGCTTCCTCCCGAGCCAGTCGTCGAGTACTGAGCCACGCGCTCCCTGTGCCAACCGTAACGTTGCATTTCCCGTTGATCTTGGGTTTCTTTTTACGATGAGTACTTTTTTTGATGTCAGTCCATCATCGACACGAATTTTCATAATAGTACTGAACACAGCCGACGCGAATAGGTAAACTTAGTATGACGTCCTCAGGCTAAGTGAAGCGACGATCTTCGCATGGTGGATGCCATGCCATTTCTGGTAGGTAGCAGCTGGATAAGTGGTCGATGATCCTTTACCATTGGATACGCCTTTGAGTCGATCCTCTCACACTGGAACTTGTCATAAATCTTGGCTGCTCTGATAGATCTTGCTTGCATTATCTCGCTAAGTATCACACGATCACAGGACTATACTATTAGAAAACCATTTTTTTAGCAGCAAACATATTAGTTTTGCTACTGCTTTTTAACCCCCGATGCAAAAAACGATGGGGTGTTATAAGTTTGACGTGTCTGCGTGTGTGTGTGTGTCTGTCCGTGGCATCGTAGCTCCCGATCGGATGAACCGAATTTGATTTTGTTTTTTTTTGTTCGAAAGGTGAATTGTTCTTAGCTATGTTTGATGAAAATCGGTCCTAGATGGACGCCGCGCCGCCACATAATGGCGGATTACATAATAGTTTTTTAAAAATCCCTCAATATGGGTATCAAATGAAAGGGCTTGACTAGTAGAATACTATACACTATGATAAATTTAAAATCCAAGATGGCAAATTACATTTCTTTTCACAAAACCCTATATAAGTTTCTTGCAAAACCCTCATTAAGGGTATCAAATGAAAGATATTTTTTTGTCTTATCAATGTCATAGATTGAAGAGAAGTGGAGTGATGGGATAGGACCTAACGAATTATTTTTTATTTAGCTATTCGACGGGTAAAAAAACCTTTAAAATTACCTGAATCTTAAAACGAAAGAAAATAAAAGAAATGAAAAAAAAATAAGGAGTCTCTACGAAAAGCATGAAATAAAATAATAATTAAAAACGTAAAAAACCGCCGACAAAAAAAATAAGGAAACATGAAATAAAAGAAAAAAATTACCTTGAAATTATGACCCTACGGGTTGGGGGTTTTTTTTTAGGGTCCCGTAGTCCTGATAAGGAACCCAGTTTCGTCATGTCCGTCTGTCTATCCGAGGTTTTGCTAAAAGACCGTTAGTACTAGAAAGCTGTAATTTTGTAGAGGTGTGTATATCAATAACGCCGACAAAGTGGTAAAATAAAATTTTGGGAAATATTTTTTTTTAGGGTAGCTCGCCTAGATGTGAAGTGGGAATTTTTTTTTTCGTCGTCTACCCAATCGTGTGGGGTATCGTTGAATAGGTCTTATAAAATGATTTAGGGGTTGCTGATACTACTTTTCGATTTAATGCTCCATTTACAAAATAATAAACTTTAAAGTGCAAATTTTTGTTCCAGTGTAGCGCGTCCCCCCCCGCCCCCCCTCTAAAAGCTAAACTGCTGGCTTGAAAAATTCAAGATGATAGTGCATTTCATGAACTTTAGAGGAAAGCTATAGCGGTTAAGATAACTTTATTAGTTTAGCAGTAATAGTTGTTGAACTTGGGTATCGGATAATTTCGTACCAAATACAAAATCCTTAGAATAAATCCTATAAAGTGACTAACATGAAGTAGTTGCTTGAATATAACGGGCTACTACGGAACCCTATACTGCGCGTGGCACGACACGCACTTGGCCGGTTTTTTTATAATTTAATGTAAGTAACTTGTAAAGTTGTAAGTAACTAACACTAAAGCGTAAGCTCGTCGACATGTGTATCCTGCCTATCCTAACCTATGGCACCAAGAATTGGTCTTGACGGAGGCTCAGCCAAACTCAAGGTTTGCCAAAGAGCGATGGAGCGTAGCATTTGAAACATTAAAATGACCAATCGAATACGCAACACCACAATACGCTCCAAGACAGGCATCGTCGATGTTGGCGATAAGTCGGCGAGGTTGAAATGGGACTGGGCAGGTCACATTTCCATTTCCAATGGGTCAGGACAGATGGGCCAGAATCGTCACACAGTGGATGCCTGAAGACGGTCGTCGTCACCGAGGCAGGCCCAAAAAACGTTGGCGTGACGATTTGGACTCAGGAGGTAAAGCACCGGGAGAGACGAAAGGAAATGGGGGAGGCCTTTGCCTAGCAGTGGGACAGAACAGTCGACATAAAAAAAAAACTAACTTGTTACCAGACTCGGAGCCCAAAGACTTTACGATTTTAATAGTAAATCGAACACAATGGACAAGGGCAGGAAGATGATGTTTGGCAAGGCCATTCAAGCCGTGGCGGCTCCGGGGCACAAGGGGAGATGGATCTGAAACTAGCTTGTATTCAAAAGCCCGACTACGCGGAACGCAGAATATCATAAACAGACTAAATAATAAGAATATAATCACGCATTTCGGTATAATAAATTATAACCATCTTTAAACTATGCATTATGTTTATGAGAACAAATGAAATAGAGCACAGATAATATACCTACCAGTACAACTATAGAGTAATAAGTACCTACCTAGTATACCTATAGCTGCAGTCTACATATTTGAAAACGAAACTGACTTGCGCGCAAGCGTCACGCATATTATTGCTTGGTGGTTGCGTGCAAGCTAGTTGTGTTTTTAAACCCCTAACTCATAATTAATCGGATTGATAATACCAACAAAACATAAATGAGGTGTAAACGGACCGAAGCCGCGAACCAAGCATTCTGAACCTAAATCAAATTAAAAAACCCGCCGCACAAATGATTGCTGGAAAACGACCTTTTTTTGGGTGAAATATCACATTTCACGGTAGGACTCAACGCAACACACTCAAAACATTGTGCTGATGGGTGCATTGACTAGTACGGTCGTGGAGGAATTTTCAGTAAAGTTATGACATTGAAAACTTATATTCAAAAAAACTTGTCATCTTGAAGAAAATGGAACTTTGACCCCCAATATCTCCGTAACTAGAAGATTCCCAGGCCGTAGAACTGGATCTAGAACCCAAAAAAATATCGCAATGACGGGGAGAACAAGTGCTTTTCGGCTTCGTTATGGGTAGGTACCTATATTTACCTACTCCTATTAGGTTGCTTTGAGGAGCTCGTGGCTAAAATAATAACAGCCGTTTGGGTCGATCTTTAGGTTATGCGGCGCTACCCTAGATTGGTCCGTAGATGGGAGGCCACTCCTTACACAGAAACCGAGTTACCTCCGTGCCTCGGAAAGCACTTTAAAGCCGTGGTGTCAGCTGTCATTAGTAAGTAGACCTATGACTGTCGTTACCAGGTGGTCAGTGGCCCGAAAGTCTGACAGCCATTTTACCCAGGGCAGGTCTCAACAGAGATAACGACAAAATCGTTAACTCGCCAGTAACGCATGCGTTTCTCGCAAGCATCGTTATTGCCGGTTGCAATAACGATGCTTGCGAGAAACGCATGCGCATATTTATTCATTACTTAGTAATTAGCAATCAAAATTAGTTAGCGATTTTGTCGAACTCTGTCGAGACTGCCGCCCAGGGGGTATTATCATTTCTAAGACGTGCGGGGATGTGGATCTGAAGTGATGAGAACCCGTTGGGACAGCGCCATCTAGCGGCAGCTTTGTGAAACATTATTAATTAAATATTATGTTTTTTTTAAATTATATATTTTGTTTTTCAATGCAAGTCTTTACCCGTTATAAACAAGCAACTACTTCACTTTAAAGGATTTATTCTGAGGCTTTTGTTTTTGGTACAAAATTATCCAACACCCAAGTTCAACGACTATTAAGTACTGCTGAACTAATAAAGTTATCATCCGCTATAATTTTCTTAAAGTTCGTGAAATGCACTAACATCATGAATTTTTCCAGATTTTTCAAGCCAGCAGTTTAGTTTTTAGGACTGAAACAAAAATTTGCACTTAGTTTAATATTTGAAAAAAAATGGAGCATTTAAATACCTAGTATTAGCAACCCCTAAGTCATTTTAAAAGACCTATTTAACGATACCCCACACGACGGTAGACTGTAGAGAACGAAAAAAGAATTATCCCCACTTCACAATACATGTACGGGAGCTACCCTAAATATTTTCCAAAATGTTATTTCACCAGACAGGGTACCATTTAATACCTAGGTATCTAGTTAACAAACCATGTCTGATATGCAATACCTAACCCTAGAATAGGGTGGTAGATATGACGAGTAACGATGCACCATCGCACATACAAGCAAGACATGGCCGTTCCAACCTCAAACAAATTGGAAGAACTTTGACCTTTATGTCTATACCTACTTTCGTGTACAGTCAACAAAAGAGTTAGGTATGCAGGCTAGCAATTTTCTTACTACTATTATAAATGCGAAGGGGTTGACATAAAGGGGGAACATAGAAAATACGAATATGCACTCATACGTGGCCAGTATGCATCATCGGGTTAACCATTTGAACAAAAAATATTAGAACATAGTTTTATATGCCCCATGCACACAAGTACGTGAAAAATATACAATTCTGAGTGAGTCATCGTCCGTCCCTAATTCTATTGGGCGGTTGGCCTTGAGAAACATCGGCCTGCGACACTCCATTTTTCGGGTCGAAACCAGCGTATACCTGCTTTTCCCGAAGGACATAGCTCTAGTAAATGCAGTCAGTTTTGAACGGTTTTTCGTAGTGAATAGACGTGTCGTGTCGTGTCTCTTTTTAAACAGTGCCGTTACAAAATTTTGTAAAAATGACAGAAGTTTGCTTTATTTGCAATGAATCTTTGACTGAAAGTGAAATTGTGTTTGTTGATCGTGGGCTAAAGACTTTAATGGATTCAAGTACTGAAAGGGGTGATGGGTTCGATGAATATTTGAAGGACAAAACATCTGTACGATACATAAGCTGTGTCGTAAAGCATACACCCGGAAGAGCAGCATCGCTGTAGCTAAAAGACAGCGTGAGGCGGAGATAGCTACCACATCTGGGATTAGTCCTCCTCGTACACACACGCACGCACGAGGTAATGAATCGTCTTTTTGTTTCAAGAAATACTGTTTGTTCTGTGGCAATGAAGCAGATAAAACGGCTGAAATGAAAAAAGCGCAGCATCTTCGACGAAGAGTGTCTGAAGTTTCAACCCTTGACTTCAAGAAAACCATCTTGAAGGAAGCTCAGACTCGTTCTGATGAGCTAGCAAGAAGGGTCATTGCCCGCATTCAGTATGAACATGACTTAGTTGCTGCTGAGACTAAGTACCACAGTGATTGTACACTACCTCAGAGGTGGTGCGGAAATGTGTGCAAATAGTCGAAAATACGACTTTCCTGCGGTCTGAAGTCACGATATCTCCAAAGCGATGCTTTGTAGAAGAAAAGTGTTGAGATCTTTTTTGTAGACAATTTTACGATCTACAAACTTTGTCTGAACCATTTTTCGATAGCTCTCGTTGTTTCAGAGATATACGCAAAAAACTCAAATTTGTGACCTTTGACCTCGAATAAAAAACAACGCACAAGCGGGATCGATGGTGACTTTTGACATATCATTTGTAATGACGTATTCAAGGCCTGCACAAAAATCCAGCTTGTTGGGAATTAATGCAAGCTGGAATGTCTATTTTGACTAGACTATTATGACATTCACATTTTACACACCCGTTGACAATGTTTGCACTGTCCGGTAACTTAGTCGAATAGAGATGATCATTATGATTGACGTTATGCAACGTCACGACCTCTTTTGCTTGTGAAGACGGAAGATCCTCTCTCTGTCCTCCTGATGCGGGCGGAAGTAATGCCGCACTGGCTAAAATCACAAGGTGTTCATAACACACGGTGACGGGTTGCAGTGCACAGATCGTCGTCGCGCTCCTCCTGCCAGGCATGATTTCCATAAGGATCCATATTTATACTGTGATAAGGACGTCGTTATCTTCTGCGATCATCTTAAGAGATGCACGCGAAACACGGAGCGGCCCCCTTCTCGGGCCTGATTAAATTCATGCGACTACCCACCCCCTACAGTTCACTGGAAGAAGATTGTTACTACCTACTCTCTAAGTCCGTCAACGAAGATACGGGGCCCGTCCGAAAGTAGCAACTTTGAAATGAACCCTACTCCCTAATATTTTCGGATTCATGAGTTTTGAAAACACATTGGGATTAAGGACAGACTGATGACCCATCGTGTTGCCATTCATTTTTAGTTCGGGCCCCTTACGAATCTTACTCTTATGTCCTTAAGTGATACGGAGTAGGAAACGACTGTAACTTCGGCCTATGGATTTCCTGCTTAGAGAGTAGACCTCCTGATGCGGTCAGGGAGAGATTTTTCCTACATAAAAATCAATTAGATTTTTCTGTTTGTTTAGTTCCAGGATCGTTGCATTATGGAAATTATCTTTCCTAAACACCGTTATCATATTTATGCAAGTAAGGGTCGCGGGGAATTAAATCTACGAGAGGCTTAGTCGAGTCGAAACAAAGAGCATAATTCTCAACGAGCAGTTTGGTTTTCAAACCGAACAGCCTCTCAGAGCACTAAAGCGCTGGTTTCCATCATGAGGATAATCGCGGAGTACTGAGAGCATCTCAGTCAACCAGAAAGGATGAGCGCGATGCCGTTCCTCGAGTAAATCCTTCATCAGCATCAGCACTCCCTATTTAGAAATTCTGTTTTGAACCCATTTATATAATCAACCTTATCATCTGCCTAGCCTTTTTTCGCAACTTTATTGGAGTCGGCTTTTAGTCTTAGGTACCGGATGCAACTGAATACCGTCTGTATTTTACAGGCCCGGACTGCCATACGGGCAAATGCCCGATGTGCCGGATGCCCGGTGGGCCGGTGTAGCCGATTGGCGGTCGACTTTCTTTTGCCATTTGAAAAAAAAACATCGTAATACATCGATTAAAATAACGTCCTAACTCCTCAACCGACAAGTCGAGGACCTAATTCAATTTACTTTTGGACTCTGTAGTAACAGTACTCTTTGCTATTTAATGGTGCATCCACACCGCATGTTGACGTAACTTTCTCTAACAATGTTATTAATTGTTATCACGTGTTGATTGTTTCCAAAAGTTAGGCTCCATTACCTAGGTACTTATCATACACTAACACGGAAACATAGATAATCTATCTATCTATCATGGGGTTTAGGTTTCCGCACTTAGTCCTTGAAGTGGACCATTGTGCGTGAGCCATGGTGGCCGATTACTCCAACCAGCCCACCTCCCTCCATAAGCAGATCAAACATCCGGTCTCCTCAGGGCATCCGCAAGAGATCTTGGCGTTCCAAGGGTCTCCTCGCGAATCTTGGTAACGCCTGTGCAACATAGGTAATTATATTAACAATAAATAACACTAATTTGGAAACGTTGCTCTACAAAAAGTAAATGCGGTGTGGATGCACCATTGGAGATGCAATGGTGCTCGCCACTTTAACATGGGCAAGACTCATAATGATGGGCCGGTATAAACAGAAGCTGAATTAAATTAGGAGCACCGAGCGAGGACTTAAGGTGACTACAGGAGCTAAATTAGCAACTCTATTTGTGGTGGTTCAAACTTCGTTTGAAATGCTGGTAAAGTTCTAATCAACTTGGTGATTGTAACGTCAGTCACTGCGGGCCGAATAGTGCGAAATGAGTGGTTTTTTGCGATTTAGAAAAAATCTATTGATTGGACTAAAAAAATAAAACACTATCATGCTAATATGTTGCTTGTAGAATTATTTGCCAAAAAATCAGAATGATCGCATGTATTTTAGTACAGTTTTTACTCGTTATACTTAATAGTTTTTTTAGAGATAAGTTCGTGATTTTTTTATCGAGTAAAATTAGTTGTATTATGTTTTCAAAACACTATCATACTAGCATATATCCTGAAGAATATCAATATATATTTTTCTGGTTTTGTTTATTGCAGTGAATCATATGCTTTTTTGCATTATAAAACCCGCGTTAAGCTCCTGTAGAATTTACGGCATGCATTTTGACACACACAACAACACACACACACACACATTACAAATAATATTTAATATGATTAAATATCTGAATTTATTCGAGGCAAGATGTAGGTACTTAAACATTTTCAAGCTCGCTTCGCTCGCTCTTTCACTTTCTCTTGAATCTAAACATAAGTCGACAAAGTTAGCTACTGCAATAGGTCAAAAATTCTAACCTGTGCAAGGTATAAACAATTTCGAGCTCCCTTGCAGCGTACTCCCTCTTGAATTTTGCCTTTGTCTGCAAGTCACCGTAATAAACACCTACTACTGAATAAAAGGACTAATGAAGAGCTAACTTCTCTGGAGTGTAGAGCTTATCTTTTACTTAATTCCTAGAAATAGAAATCATTTATTTGCCAATAAAATTAGGTTTACAAATGTGATGGTTAACTCTTCAAGATAAGTAACTTCTGCTTGTTTATCAAGTATTTTAGATCCAGCTGCAGCCGTAAAAGAGTGCAATGTAGGTGTAGGAGGTACTGTACCTACTTACTTCTATTGGCCTAATGGATTTAGAGTGATTTTAAACAAACCCTATGAAGATGTCACCAGAAACAATCTAACTGTGCGTTCCACTAAAATAATAAGATGCAAGATGCATTCGCTTTCGTTGAGCTCAATGGCTTATTAAATTGATTGTAACGCCATCTAGCGGTGCATGCGATGACGCACTGCAAGGCTGGCATAGATAGAACCTGCGCGAGGGGCTGCGAGTGCTGCGACCGCGCAGCGCCGCGTTTGTCACGCATGAGCAAACAGCGAGCAGCGAGCGAGTAACTTGAACAACATGCCAAGCAAGGTATCATTCATCAGTCACAGTTAACGCTACTCTGTGGACGGTGCTCTCGCGCGCCCCTCCTATATGCTTCGCAACAGTACGGGGAAGGCAGAGTGCATAACACATCACCAGAATGTGACATTTTAAGTGCACTATTTAGTTAATATTTCCCTTCGCCTTCCCTAGTAACTAACGCCAACAAACTTTTATTACTTTCTAAAACGTATTTAATTTTCCGCGTGTGTCTCATTCCAAGCTCGCGCCAACAAACGTGTGTGTGTATAAATAAATATTAATTTTATAGTGTGTTTAAGCTGTACCAAACATGACTATATCATACGCCGGTGAAGTACCTAATGGCAGCAGTTTCGGATGTTTCTGGAGGATCCTTTGCAAGTAAGTGGGAATCTTATTAGTAGGGTGGAGGCTTTGACCGCGGAACCGTTCTCGTTGGCCCTGGAGCCTGAAGGCGCACAGCTCAGGTGAAACAGCTGTTCGGAACGGAGCGCCTCGCTCCTGCATGACGAAATCACACACCGATGGTCCGTTACCACACAATATACATTGACAATAGCAACTCTCTTGCCGTCCGTCTATTGTGACGCGCCACTTGTATATATATATGTTTAATTTAGAAAATAACTTTGTTCTCACCGTGGCATGTTTACGTCGAAAAGTAATGAAAGTTTGTTATTAAATGCCATAGCTAATGAGAGAGCGAGGATCACACAACGCCGACGCCGAGGCTAGACTCGACCTCGGCACTCGGCAGGCGCGGTGATGAATGCTTCAATGCTACTTGTTGAACGCGAACTAGAATCGATTCAATGTCTGATCGCAGCTCGCTTGGCCCTGACAACGAAAGGCGGCGAAAGTAACCATGACGCGTGCACCAATCGATTAAAACTTTATTCAATCCTGCCTAAGATCACTTCTTGATTTCCGTTAGTGTAGGTAATTCGAATTGAATTCCACCAAAATAACAAGGTCCAAGCACTTCAATGATTACAATAATTAGCGTCAAAATTTTCATTTTAAACCATTAGGTTTAGAGAGTCTTATTAATAAATTGACTAACAATTAGACCATAGCACCTTAACAATCCGATCTTATCTGTTCATTACTCGGAGTTCATTACTTAGCTAATAAGATTTAATTACGCGTTATTAATTCATTAATATCACCAACCAGCAAGGACGATGGTGATTCTATAAAATACCTATGTCTAAAAACAAATCAACCGCCGAAACAGGATAGGTTCAAAATAAAATAATCACAGAAACTATGCATTATTGGTCTGACGGTTAGAAACCCAATTGGATATTGTAACATGTAGAGAGAATACCGCTATTTCAACCGAACTACATACCTATGTCTATTTATTTTATTTTTCAAATGGTTATCTGAACGGTAAACGCAATAAGTCACAATGAAAATAAGTTTGCTGTTATATGCGTACTACATAACGAAACCAGTCTGAGTCAGGTTACGGTATAGGTACCTATTTACACGAAAGCACTAACTATCACATTCAAAAGTAAAATGTCTGTGACATTAGAATCTTCGTATTGTAAAGTCATTGCTACATTTTCACAAAGTTTTTTTAGGTACCTAGAGAAATTAGTTAATCAATCGTCTTTTTTTTGCTTCGTCAACTTTTTCATCGAATTTATTTACGAGCAGGAAGATGTTATTCGTACCAACGTAGCCGTCATTTTCCAGTTGGCAATAATAAATAATCACGCTAAAGACGATAAAAAGAAAAACAAGCCGAGTAAATAAATACACAGCAAAAAGTAGTTCATTTTGCGCAATAAATCAATAATTCACGAATGACTTTCAATCCGAACTGTTTTCATACAACAAGAATAATTTGACTACCACAAAAAAATCCGACTACTGAAATCAATCATGATCTAATTAAATTCGGGGTTTACAAGGTAAAATCGACTCCTCCTTTTGTTGAAGTCGGTTAAAACGTAGCCTTTGTTACCTGGGCCATAATAACGAATCGATTGGCACCTTATTCATCAAAATCGAATGAGCAGTTTAGGCGCTACCTCCGGTACACATCAACATACGTAACAACATACGTAAATACACATAGATTACTAAAATCACACCCATGCCTTTTGGCTTCGCCGTAGTCACAGTATAAATGTAACCAGTAGGTCGGCTTCAAAGAAACGCCCGAAATGCTGACGTAATTAACCGCGCGCCCCTTCCCCCGCTTGAAGGATACTTCATTGTGCGAACAGACTGGTTGTCAAGCGCTCCGCGTCACTGGACCTACTGGTTATCTTTATACTTTCCGTAGTCCGTAGCCTTTTGATATTAACTTAAAAAGGTGCTGGCTACTTTGTTCTACTTACCAACTTCGTCATACTTGAAGAATAGGTAGGTACCTACTGTGTACGCACGTAATTAAAATATTAGCTCAGCGTATTTAAATACAGCACTTATGTACATATCACACGAATCTACAAACGGCAGGCTAAAGTTGCAGTTCCGATGTAGGTATAGGCACCCTGCGACTTATACAAGGTTACGACAATTATACAACCTGTATGTAACAACTTATTGTAAGTATAGTGATTATAACACCTCATAAGAATCCAGTTGGAATCCAGTGTGCAAATAAATAGTGAAGTACCTCTCAATCGACACAGTGGCGAGCCGAAAATTAATTATTCGTTTTAGGTACCTAAATGTTTTTGGCTAAAATTAAATGCCAGCACATCCCTATGGACAATTTATCATTTATGATAAAGTTGTTATTTAGACGCAATAAATTCAGACCTCATGATTACGGATAATAAGCTAGGCCAGCGAGTAGCGTTGTAGCGTACCTATCTACTCGGGAAGACAATGACACAGTAGGAACGCTGTAAACACATCAAACGTAGAATTATGTTCCATACAGACGTAGTAGTGTAATTATTTGACTCTAACGATTCATAATCCGAGATCGATTAAGCAATATATTTTTTGCTCTTAAGTACGGATTTCGAAGGTCGGTCGACACTGATATTAGTAATTAGTAAGCGGTGTTCACTGGCAGCTCGACCGTGGCCACTTCTGACAAGGCCAAAGAATTTTGACGATGTCCGACTTAGTATTCCGCCTGTACAGGTGCTGTGCAACTTGGCAGTTTCTCAGATCATTCAAAAACTCATGTCATGGCCACGGGAAAGGGTAAATTCCGCAATTTTCAATATTAGTATTCGAATCGTAAAATGCATCATACTCTTTTCGTAATAAGATACAGTTCTGTCAGCCAAAAGTTACGCTAAAGGCTTTCCTGTTGTTTTCTTTTAAAAAGTGTCTTCACACGGCCTTTGAAGGCCAGAAAATATAGTTATGGAATCTTAATCAAACTGAAGATGATTGTAATCAAGCGTCAAATTTGAGCTTGTTATGAGTTCAAGCGATATTATTACTCGTACCGGTTTTATCACAAAATCGTTCAGCGTTCAGTGTATAGTGATGGCGATGGTGGTAGTGTGGTATTTATAAATGTATTAACATAATTAATAAGTATTAGTTCACTCTTGAAGTGAACGGAGAGGACCTTACCTAACAAAAAAACTCACATAGCATGTAACGAAAAAACACTATTAGTAAGTAAAGAAATGTGGGTCGAGATGGGCAGACAACATAGTTGCCATCGGGGGTCAAACCTGGATGAGACTGACACAGGAACGTGGAGATTGGCATAGGAAAAGAGAAGCCTATACCCAGCACTCGGTGAATTCAGGCTGTGGATGATAATGATGAAATAAACCTCCATAGCTCTCCTCTGGCCATTTGTTAAACGGAAAAGCAAAAACAATATTTTCATCCTTCGACGTTGGAATTCATTTGTTTTCACACCAGTGTTGAAATGCAATTTATTAATTGTTTACTGAAGAATCGGAAATCATGTTTCGGTTGTTTGATTCATAGCAGCTTATCGTAGCGTAAACTTATTGTTATGCATCACGGCTGACAAACATTACACCGTGTTGACGAACTAATGCAGCACTTTTCTATGAATTTCGAACGTGGAAATTTCGGTTCCTGGGTTATGAGAAAACCTACGAACAGGGAAAGTTTTGAAACCCATTGAATAGTATATAAAACAGTTTCAAAAATAGTGTCATTCTAAGCTGTGTCCGTCCCTGATAAAAGGATCTAAAGTGAGATATCTTTGTTAACATAACAGCTTAATCGTAATAGGAACTACTAAAGTATCTAATAGTCCAAGCAACGTCTACTTTCAGAAAGATGAATGGTTAGTACCTACTCTATGAAATGAATTTGATAGCATCGTCCTTCTCATGTTGAGAGAGTTTGTGGTGAATATTAGACAATGAAGTATGTATAGTGTTAGAACACTATGGGTGTAGGGATGTAAGGTAGGTAGGTAAAGTTTAACCAATAATCAATACCGCACATGCGCTTGGATAATGGCGTGGCGGTGTCAGGTAACTGGAAGGGTTTAGGTACCGATTCTCAAAAGTTTATCGAGATAATTAGCAATGTATATTAATGAACTAACTATAAAATGAAGTATAAATAAATGAACATTGACCAAAGACTTGACAATTTCGAGAACTAGGCAGGGCCAATATTTGGGACCAGATTTTGCACGCGTCATTTTGTCTTCGTGGAAGACACAAAACGTTGCAAATCATAAGAGCGTAATTTAGGCTGAGGCCAAACGAGCGTAAATATGTGAGTCGCGTAAATTCGGTTTCATACATAGTTGGGCATTTTACGTCGTCACGTAACACAAACCGTATGAAAATGTGGCGTTAAATTACGCTGGCCTCACCATCCTAAGAAAACATTGATGAAAAATTGCATACTTTTATGACTTGAATTGAATTATAATCATTGAATTATCATTATTTTGTTACCCACGACGGAACGGAGACGGTAGGTATATGCGTATGGGATGAGAAGATGTTTGTTTGTTTGTGCAAATCCATGTTGCCATTTTTCTCCAAAACTACTAGTCCGATTTTGATACAGTTTTCAGATAGGGCACCAATCAAACCCGAACGGTTTGATTGGTGCACGTTCTTAGATAGATGTTATGGTACCTAGTAACTCACTAAAGGGCGCTGCAGTAAGAAAACTAGCAGAGGCGTATCTTCCATAGGGTCATTCGGGCGAACGCCCGGGGCGTCGCGTTATGTAAGTACATAATATCTATGCTCTCTAAAAAGTTTGAAATAAAAAGCAAAATATTTTTTTTTTAAACCCACTACGGTTAAAATGTACTTAATTGAAAAAGTATACAATAATTTAAAAGAACCCAACTTTTAATAAAAAACCCAAGAATATCCGTCGGGGGCTGCCATCACTATTTTAAATTTCATCGTAAAACATAAAAATAAGAATCTAATTAATAGTAGTATTCTAAAGGTCTCCCCCCACTGTAGGGGCCCCATTAAGGGTGTAAGTAAATCTCTAAAAAATCTCCAATTATGCACGTTACTATAAAACTGCAAAACTAGTTCATTTAATGGCATCCCTCAACGGATATTCTTGGGTTTTTTAATTGAATTTTTTTTTTCGATAAATTATCATTTATCAAAAAACCAAAATTTCATCCCCCTTTTCACCCCTTAAGAGTTGAAATTCTAACAACACCGTTGCGTTAGCTTTCAACCATACGCCTATAATATCCGACAGATAAGTAGGAAGGAATTAAAGGTCATTGACCCGCATACATTTATTCAAATACGTAATTCCGAAAACAGAAACAATGACATAAACTTGTCCCGAAACGACCTTTATCGTGATCCTTGACTTTTTCTAGTAATAATAAACGATTCATAATGTATTGTCGGGGTACCTACGCAGAGAAATTAAGGAAAGAGCAATGACCTTATCTGGCGGAGACCATAGATAATAAATTTTGTGATTTTTACTTCGGAAATTATGGACTTTCCATACACAACTTCATCCCCTTTTTTAACCCTTTGGGGGTGGAATTATCAAAAACGCTGAGACACGTGTAAATTAATTTTCAATCGTCAGCCTAAACACAACTGACGGACTTTCATACAAACTTTCATCCCCTATTTAACTCCCTTAGGGGTTGAATTTCAAAAAATCCTTTCTCGTTCCTTGTCTACATTATTAAGGGAACCACTGTGCAAAATTTCAGTTTTCTAGGTCCAAGGGTTTGGGCTGGGCGTTGATGACTCGGGCGCAACGTGACTGCATGGCGCACGGAACGGTGTGACACATTTTCGCGCGTGCTGCCAGATTTCATCGATTTATAAGACGTTATCACGTCAAAAACAAGCCTTTCCTTGCACTGATTACATTTAACAACGATTCGATACAGGCGATTACAAACAGGCGAGTTCCTCCGTCAGGCGTCTAGTGAGTGACGATCTCTGACCATCTCTCCTTTTTAGTGCCAATATTTGGCACTAAAATATGTTTACTGAATTTATAAATAAAGATTAGACAGAAAAAGGCTTGAAGACGCTAGTCCTCACCACAAATTGTTGTACAATAAAAGTCTTGCCTCCTTTAAACTTTTGAAAGAGCAATTTGATAAGTAGGTATTCTTACTATGTTGTTGGCACGAACTAAAGCCAAGAGGTTTAATTAATTTAATCATATTATGAAATAAATTAAAGGGATTTGTGTAAGCGTTTTGTTCGACATTCGTACCAAATTATCAAGTAACTCGAATTATTATCATTACATATATTATTATTATGTTATCTTATCCCCCAGAAAAAGAGCAGGACTAAGAATGTAGGAACTATAACCAATTCATAAGTACAATGTGTACTTGTGTAGCGGCAGAGCCTGATACGGATCTGAATGTATTGAATAGAAAATATTGTTTGATATTTAAATTGTCGATCACACTTGATACACTGCATGTAGCGAAGTGACTAAAGAGTCCAACTTAAAACTTACGTATTCGTGGCACGCTTAGCTGCTCATGTAGCAGACCTTAAAAGACATAGAGGTTCATAATACAGTATACGTAACATGATACACTAATTCAACAGCCTTTACTTCCGACAAAAACAGGTGTCATGTGTTAATTCACTTTCCTAATTCGTATTCGCGTACGCTTACGGCAAGTCGACTGCACGCCGCCGCAGCCAAATAAGGATTCTGATTCCATTTTCATATGTATTGCCCCAACATCGGAGGCAAGGGCACTTTTAATTAGCTACTAGAGTGGGCGTTTCCTATCAAACTTTCCTGAAGTCTTCCCGTATGCGTAACGTTTTTCCTACTGTTTCATGTGCACATTGGTGTAGATCTTTTTTGAGATTTTATAACTCCATTAGGTACACATTTATAAACTATGATAGCTCCACCACTATACATTGTGTAATGGTGAAGCTATAAAGGATGTAAAAAACCTCTTAACGAAGCCCAAAGGCACTTGTTCTCCCCGTCATTGCGAATATTTTTTTGTTCTACACCATACCTGGGAACCTCCTAGAAGGTTACGGAGATATTGGGGGTCAAAGTTCCAACTTTTAAACAACTTTTTTTTAAATACACAAGTTTTTAATGTAAGATTTTTACTTTAAACACCTCCACGACCCCCGTACTATTCAATCAATCCATCAGTACAATGTTTTGCGTGCGTTGTTGTGAGTTCTACCACAAAACACGATTTTTCACCCCAAAAAAAAAAGTCGTTTCCCAGCAATATCTTTTGCGTAAAGTCACTTAGTTTGTATGTACAGAATGCTTGGTTGACGGCTTCGTGATGGGGTGGTTTACACCATATATTATCATAGTGTAACTCAATACTCCCTGTCAAGGAGTATTGACTTTAGACTTATAATTATATTTCATTATAGAACTTAAACTTACTAACTTCACGTCACTTTTTTCTTCTTCTTAATTAATTAGGTACTTCTTTAATGTTATGAGTGGTATCTTTATCAATAGAATATTAGGATTGTTAATAGCACAGAAATCTCCCTACCCCTCCGTGTAATTAAATAACAAACTCTAAAAGCAAAGCTTGTTGAAGAAATTGTAACATACTATTATTATACACATACGTAATTTGATTGGTGTTGTGTCATGGCGGTTGCGTGTAAAATGGAAACTTATCACGAGATCAGGAGGCTGAAGCACTCAACAGAGGAATGTAGGCCAATGATCCGCCAATTGGCCAACAATTCAATTGAAGTTGAACTCATCCTACGATTGATTGTAATTTGTAACCCATCGATCCATTGTCTTAGCTGAAGTAATGGGCTGTGAGTGCGCGAGAATGAGAACAATGTGTTTTGGTTCATAATCCAAACCATTTATAAACCAAAACTTTGGTAACCTCTGTGAGGACGTTGTCTTATGCAGTACCAGAATTACTCTGAAATTACAGGTACCTACAGTAAAATAAGACCTGGCAAGTGAAATATTTATTATCGTCGTCCACCTGTGACATCTTACCGAGATAATTATATTGATATTTGAGTTTCTGTGAGAGGATGAACGAAAGCTGACTCTTTCTTGTGATTTCTAAGTAGACCGGTATTTCATTTAATATTTTCATCATTCCCTATTGTAAATATGTTTCTCAATAGCTTGGATTGGTCTGTTAAGTTGTTCATGTTTTTTACAAATGATTAAATAAATATTAAGAGGTATCAGACAGTGGTGATCTATCACCATAGCCACTTGTAGCTTGTCGCCTTAAGTTGACTATATTCACCAGTATCACCAGCATGGGTATCAGTAACAATTAGCTATCTATATTTACCGATGAATATGTACCTACAACTTTGACTACTTGTTTGCTACAATATTGTAGACTCTCTTGTTGTCACGTTCCTAGAATCATCCGGCTCACGGCTAAGCGATTAGACATGCAATTATACTCGATTTTTTGTCCGACACCCTGACGCTAAACAAGTTTTTAGAAGCCCACATCGCTCATATCACGTCACGGCCAACCAATTCAGTTTTATTTCTGATACCTAAATGATAATAAAATTTTGATTTGAGTAACAAATCCGCGTATCTGCTGTTATTTATGCTTCGGTTTTTTATAAGTACTTAATAGCTTACTATAATCGTTTTTGTACGGGTTGTGTAATGTTGCAATTTCTCCATTGTCCATGATGATGGTTTAAGTTGAAAGCCATGTATGTATATTATCGGTAAACTTTTGTGATATAGGTAACTGAAACGACACGCGTGTGTCACGTACCCGTAATCGTTAGCAAGGTCGGCCGCGGGCAGTGTGGGCGCGCGTCGGTCGGCAAGAGCGCCGTTACACAAACCTGATAGCTTTCTTCCTCGTTTTGTTATAAGTTTATAACGAGCTACAGCTTTACTTTCGCTTGCAGATGGAGAGGCAGCGTGTACAAGCTGGTGTGGCGCGAGTTACTAGCATACCTCACACTCTACTACACCATCAACTTATTGTATCGATTTGCGCTCACGGAGCAGCAGCAGAGGTGAGTAATACCTTGTATAGTGGTTCACATTCAACACACAACCTGGTACATCCATAAATAACATGAATGATTATTAACTATAACCTATTTCATTATTCAAATTATACCTTCCGATGGCGTATTAACATTCAAAACACTTGTTCTGAGGCAGCCGACCCCTAAAATATTCATCACCATTAAATAAATATATGTAAGTGGCACACATATTACTTTTCGTTGAAAACAATAAACTTGCTGGTTTTAAAAGTCATATTGGACGCGCTGAACCTATCTAGTACTATTACTAAAACAAGCAAGGTCATAACTGCATTATTTTAAAAACTAAGTTCTCCTTAATATGTTACTTTAAATTTAAAACAAAAAACATGGACACTTCATCGTAAGGTTCCTTAACAGTGATAAATAATAATTTATTTATAACGTGAGGTGCAAAAACCGTAATTGTTAGTTTCACCTTATGAACAGTGCTCAGGCGTTGTGAACTTTGTTTTTTGGCTTACCGAAGCCATCTCAGTAAAAAAACCAAAATCACGATCCAATAAATATTTAACTTCATACAGTACAATAAGTTAAAATTGCCATCGTCATGGGATTCAAAATTCACACGTTGTTAAGGAAAAGAGCTCCTCTGACAATGAAAAATTTGGTACTACCTGAGAAACAAAAACAAGTTTTGCGTACAAGATTTCTGGACCGACTCATATTCGAGCCATTCATAACTAGTCAGAAGTTCAGAACCCCTAGAGTTGCCATACATTCGGAGGTTTCCGGCGAGAAATAGACGAGACGACAAAAAAAATATAATTAGTCGTCACTTAGATTATCAAAAAATTATTGACCCGTGTTTTTTCTTTTGTTACGTAAACCAAAATTGACAAAGATACGACGCTTTTAAAATTCTGAATACGTCACGCCATGTATAATTTTTAGCTAGTTCTGACGTCACGACTCCCGAGTTTTGATGCGTTTTATCTTTGTCAATATTCATTGATTTACAAAAACAAAAAATACGTGTCCATTAATTTCCAATACTCTAACTAACGGACTAAATAGATTTGCAATTTTTTCAAACTATCGTCGTGCTTATTTTAGCTGTCTCCGGAATGCGGGGGAATTTCTAAAACGTCCGGAATTTCTAAAATTAAGAAAGTTAAAACAGTCTAGATGGCAAAATAAATATTATTTTAATGAAATCAACAAATACTGCAAGAAAAGTCCGGAATTTTCTTCCAATGTCTGGAATTTTCTTCGGAAAACTTATTAATGGATCTGGTTTTTCTGATTATGGATAATATGGAACCCTAAAAACATGTCTCCGAAACAGAACAGCCACTCAGTAGCATCCACAGATGGATATAAGTGTAGCTACAGATACGACAAAGAACAAAGAAAATGTGGATGGACTGTGTGGAGAAACATATAGGTATGACTAAAAACAAAGTGAATTCTGAAAAAATGCGATGGCTTCAAATAAATTGGTGTAAGAGGTCATTCCTTGTCAGATTGTAGGACGATGGCTTTATTTCTCAATGAAGTTGTAGCAATAGATGATCTTGGAATAAGTAACTATAAATAAATCTCATTCAAAGAATTTACAATTGCTATTCTGGATTTTCCAATGATGAAAAGCAGCTCGAAAGTATACGGGTATATTGTGCCTAGTTATGAATAATTTAAGTGGAATACCTACGCATAATGTTGACGCGCTGTTCAAATAGTATTTGTTCCAAAGAACAGACCAGACGTTGTACATTGTATGTCCTATGTCCAAACTTTCAAAATTGGTTTTTATGTTTTGATCATGTAATGCAGAGTAAAAAGGATTACAACGCGAATCGGAAAATCTAGAGTATGAATGTAGCTTTGAGAGTAAGGGTAACCGAAAGGAACGATAATCGTCCTACCTAGTGTCTGTGTACAGTGTGTACTGAGCGGCTATGTTGAGATGTACGAAAGAAAAAGACATGGGTTTACAAGAGAGTCAGACGCCCATGGGCGGCATAAATGCTCTGGACACCAGGTTAGGCACTAAACACACGAAAAGAAAATAGATTACGATAAGGGCAGAGAATGGGGGTGACCAGGATTATGTCACGGAATGCGGATCTCAGAATTTTGTCACTCGTAAGTTGCTACTCGTCTTAGCACAGATGAGATGCTGCTGACGAAACCATTGATCTACCCAATTGAACAGAAAAAAGATAGAGAATAAAAGAATTAGACTAATTGGCAGCTAAAGAGTGAAAAACAGTGACTACCATAATAAACCACCTTATAGTTAGTCACGGGGTGATTTTAACCCAGAATCTATTTTGGTGAACGAATGCAAAGCAAACCAAGTAAGGTTCGTGTGATAAAAAGTACGGAAGTAAACAACTTAGCAGTGAGTGGCTGCGAACATTTTGTGACTAACGAGTTTTACGCAATATTTTATATTCGGAAGAAATAACAAGGCTGTGACGTATGCGGGTAAAGTGTGAATTTGGACGCTGGGCGCTGTGATTCCCCGAACTTCACCTGCGACAGTCACTAGTCACTACTTAAAATTTTTGCGAAAGTTTCGATCGAAAACGTCGGCACAAGTTCTTTACGTGGAGGACACTATCCCTGTGCCGAAATTCATGAAAATCCGTTCAGCCACTAAGACGCGAAAGTTAACAGACAGACTTTCACCGTTAGATATCCAATCAGCCCCAGTCTGTCCTGCTCTTCATTAATCAGTGATGTGAGGCTTTGAAACTTAAAACAATCGTGATATTATTATCGTGCGTCTCCAGCTCTCATTGATCCGTGTTGATTGGCTAATTCCTTCAAATTATTATCCCTATGATTGCCGGCTGCCGTCTGGCCATGTTTGTTATATTTACCACAAACTTGGAAGTCTGTTCACGAAACTTGCTAATATTTTCATAATCAAATGTATCGCTTTCCACTCTATTCAGGTTGTTAGGGATATCGAGGTTACAACCAGGTACCATCAATTTGACTTCTAGACCCAACAGTGTTGCTAGTCCGTTATTCAAAAAACATCAACAGTACCATATTATTTGTTGTGTGGTTTTTGTATGAAACGGTACATTTTCGGAATCATAATTATTGTGCTGAACTCATGGTAACTTTAAGGGTTGCTCCTCATCTAGTAGCACGAAAGAGCATAATAATATCTTTGAACCTTTTCCAGCCAGGTTAGGGCTTGTTGAACGACACCTTATCTCACAAGCTCTTAAATGTCTCGTATTCTAATGACGTTATATCTGACCGGAGAGAATTCTATCGTGCATGGTCACCAACATGCGCGATAGAATTCCTAGCTAGAGGATTCAAATTGAACAACTTGGTCCCAACCAAGTTAGGAGTGATTGACTGGTTTTGTATTATTTTTCTTTTTCTGTTGAGTTGTGAATGATTAAATTAAAAAGGTTAAAATATGAAATATTAACTCAAATGCGCATTCACCGATTTAATGGAATGGAGTCCTGGTCGATGAGCCAACTACATGTAGAATAAAATAAAAATAAAATGTTCTACTATAGGTACTCGTAGGTACATTAAACAAGCCTTTGTTCATAAGTAAGTAATATTGTGAGTGTGTAAGAATTCGTTGTTATTTCATATCTTTTCCAGGCTACATTCAGGGTCTTCGCTGCTTAACGAGAACTCGTGCACTCGTGGGACAACAAACTCACGACTAGAACAAAATATGGAAAAATATAATACTGCAAAACGAGACGAAGTGGGTCAGTGTTTATGCTACAGATCTCTTCATGGAAGTTCATTTATTTGTAATTGTATCCTTTCACTTATGAGAGTCACAGCGCCAGGTACTTCTACTTACTAACAAGATGAAAATACATAAAGGGTGTAAAAAGACCCTTAACGAAGCAGAAAGGCACTTTTTCTTCCCGTCATTGTGAATTTATTTTTGTTCTAGCCAGAGATTCTCAAACTTATTTTCTTTTTCTTCTTATTCTGGTAGACCACTTACAAAATTTTCTGGTTTCAATGGACCCCCTGCTGTATTTTTTTCAAGCCCGTGGACCAAAAAAGAAAAGCAAGAAATTTGCAATATTATTTTTTCGCGCTATCTGTTATGTTAGGATTGCATGAGGACCGTAGCTCCTAAATTTTTTTTGGGCAAAAAATCTGAAAATTAGAATCTAATAGTTTCGAATTGCTTTTTTAGTTTCAATACAACCATTTTCACCGAAATACAACCTGTCATCACCGGAACATTGTTTTTGTTACTATTTCGAGTAGCTTATTATCTGCCTACATTGATAGATAAAGCCAAGCCAACATTTTGTTTTACTTACAACATGTGAAAACCCATTTTTTTCACGCCAGTGTAGACCCCCGACGGGTCCCGTGGACCCCTGGGGGGTCACTCTTCTAGACCATACCAGGAACCTTCTAGTTACGGAGATATTGGGGGTCAAAGTTTCAACTTTTTCACAAGGTTTGCTTTTAAATACATCATGTTTTTAATGTAAGATTGTACACCCTGTAGATCAGTATAATATTTACTAGATTTACAAAATATACTTTTCGTTCTATTATTGTATTTCTTCGTAACTGTATTGAAAAACGTTGTTTGATACACGTGTGCTATTGTCCTATAAAGTATAGAACGGAGAACCTAATATAAAATAGTTTTCAAATTATATTGCTGGAAACGTATTGTGAAAAATTAAATCAATTTTCTGTATTTTAAACCTTAGGATATGTCGCATCTACTTATTCCTAACAAATAAAAAAGGTAAAGTAGACTGAACCATTAAATTTATTGAGGGTAAGAAATACAGTTATTTATATATATATATAAGTATAAAAAAGACCTAGTTTTAGGTTTACAATACTTGAAGTGAGGGGAAGGCACTCCGAACTCCGCGTCAGGGCAGCTCTGCAGCACAGGAGTCAGGGCAGATCCGAAGAATAGGCGTTAGGGCAACTCCGAAGTACTAGGCGTCAAGCCAGGCCAACTCCAGGAGTCAGGGCAGCTCTGGAGAACGGGCGTCAGGGTAGCTCCGCAGTATAATAGTAGAGATCCCGGGCGAATCCGTTAGTAAGACCCCTGGGAAGTGTAGGGACGCGTCAGAGCGTCGGCGACCCTAACACTTGTTCACTCTTAGTAGTAGTCAACTCCACGTATTTTGTTAGTTCTCTCTCAGAACCCAGTCGTAAACTGATTGAACTGCGTCTCTGGCTCTGGACGTTTAAAATCTCCAAGTTACTGTTCTGTTCCAATTCCTTTTACGAAGTTGGTGCAGCCATAATAATCATCTGACCTGCCAGGTGTAGTCGGCCAAGACATATAAAACCTCCTTGTTAAAATGTCGGCAAAGTTGTAATACTCCAAAACTTACTTCCCCTGTTGTTCGAAATTCACGCCACCCTGTATCACAGATTCTGTTTACGAGGAGGTGGTAAACGTTGAAAGTTTGGTTTGTTTCTTCAAATGATGGTTGGTTTCCTCATAAGGGGCCTGTAACAAACCAACGACCTTGAGCGAGTGGGAGGACCTTAGCAATAGCGTCTACCCGTGCGTGAGAGTGGTCAGCAATACACTACCGCCCGTCGCTCATAGCCCGCAAGAAAAAAAAATAGTAGCTATTTAAAAAATAGAAAAATAGTATAGTTAAAACAAATGTTAAAGGATATTTTGGTATAAATATTACGTCAAAACGATGGACAACTTCGGAGATAACGCAGCATATTTCGAAACCTTTTCGGTCAATAACCTTCGTTTTATTTAAATAATTACACTACATATATACAAACTACAACTCTAAATAATAATAAAAATATGTACAAGTATCATAATGGTAATCATTGCCACGTTGGATGGCAATGCTGATTCTTTGGCCAAAAAATAGGCCCGCCCTCTGGTCACTTGAAGAGTCGACCAACCGCTTGGCGATTTCTCGAAAAACTAGGTGGGCACTCGAACCCCATGGCCCTAGTGTTTCAACAAAATTTTTTGTATTTGCGCCGTTTGAGGTTTTCAGCACCTGCAGCAGCCGCCCCAGCG
Source organism: Xestia rhomboidea (assembly GCA_963853795.1). Taxonomy (NCBI): domain Eukaryota; kingdom Metazoa; phylum Arthropoda; class Insecta; order Lepidoptera; family Noctuidae; genus Xestia; species Xestia rhomboidea. The sequence goes on along the minus strand of OY970756.1, from coordinate 21,397,809 downwards.
CAGCCCACTGTCAATAATAGAATTAGGTGCAGATTTTTTTTCATTGCATAAAAAGCATATCTAACGAAAATTTATTCTATGTTGTGTGTCGTAAATAATATAAATGTGATATGAAAAAAAATATTGTGATATACTATACTTCCTATTAACAACCACATATTTTTATTATAATATAACGTGAGTGGCCGATGTGTTACGAAATTTTCTTCCAAGTTGTGGCAGAGCAAACCTGTTACCAATGCCAATGTATGCACACAACATATTTAACACAACAAGATCTCATGTTTTTTTTTACAAATTCTTAATAGATATTATAATTGAAACGAGTTTTTCATTAAAATATTATATCATTGATGTTTAAGACTTAGTAAAAAATAACATCAATGAGGAAAATGATATGATAAAATGAATTTAACATGAGCATAATGATTGACTGTGTAGTATTTTCATAATGTTTAAAACATTAACGTTTGTTTTTGCCACTTGTTCTTCAGAGAACCGCTATAAGGCTTTCGTAATCTATTTACAGGGAGTGATATGCGTGCCTCTTCACTAGTTTTTCTTAATTTAACCACCAGCCCGCGTAACATGTGTTCATCTGTCATTGAATCGACAAAATGACAGATAGACCCAAGGTTTGTCGATTCTTTCTTTGAAGAAACATGTTTCTGCGGCGGTCATGCTACGCGGGCAGACTTTACGTAAAGCAGTTTCTTTCTTAAATTCAGCCCCCCTTTTTTTTTTTCTTTTCGGATCGGAAATCATCAAATGACTCTGACTTTTACTGACTAAAACCCATCCATGTTCCTTTATCGCCCTTTGTGTTCCGGGGCCACGGTATCTCTTTCGAATAGTCCCGCAGCCCCGGGCTAAATTTGCCTGAATGTCAGAGATTTATCTAAAGAAGCTGTAAAAATGCCTTGTATTAACTTTGGATCGAATCCTCGAAGTGATTTACGTAAATCTTTTCACTGAAATTAGTAAGTTTATTTCTTTGCATCTAATATAAGCAGGACGTTACATTATATGGGAAATCCGGAAAACCCACTTGTTCATGCTGTTGGTAATAAATTATAAAAACTTCTTGTTTTCGTGTTCTTCAACCAAAGTTGTTTTGATAACTCCTTGTGTTCTTAATTTTACTTATTGAATTTCGTATGATACTTATTACGGATACCACGTGTTCAGTAAATCATACCGACCCCCCCCCCCATATATAAATTTTCCATGGGAACCTAATTTAAAAAAATGCTGTTTCCTACAAAAGTGCTATACGGTCAAAATGTAAACATACCTATGGAATTGCTGAGCGAGGATATGAATTTTTGTATTTCTATAATAAAACAGTCAGCTTTGCAATCTGTAGTGTTCCTAAGATCTCGTCATTGGATAAAACTTTACGTCAAAGTCACGAAGACTGTTTGGAATATTTTACTAAAGGCCACTATCTGCTACGAGCATATTCGATCGTAGTACTGACATTATGAAGCTGTTTATATGCTCTAAAACATACTTCTCTCTCTTAAAACTTTGGCTTATCATCGATCGGCCATTTCACGGTATAAGATGTCGATAAACTTGGCCGGGAGAGGTTTGGTACTGCAACGGCTATTACACGCACAGACTTTAAAATTTCATTTTAATTGAACAATAACACTGAAAATGCTAAATCGTGCCAGTCCTTTCGCCACTGAAGATTATTAAAAGAATACTCGCCCAATACATAAGCTCCTCTTTGTTTTCAAGTCGTCGGTTCAAAATGTAGCCACAGGTGTAAGGCTCACTATTTACTGTATAATTATGTTTTTCTTATGGTGTAAGAAGAACGTACCTCTTCAACATATTGTAGCAAATTACTTATTTATGCAAACAAATACGTATAAATGTACATTCGTAGTAAGTATACTGCTAGTCCGGTTGAACAGGTCAGATATACAATCGACTCTTAAAACCATTCATTGTTTAAATAATACAATTAACAAGTACTTGGTCACAGTACAATTAAAAACGGATATTTTAAGTGATTACATAATTTATAATTTTACATTTTATGATCTATAATACTGTTATTCGTCAGATTTTCTTCCTCTGAAGCTGTCATATTATTTCTCGTATACGTTTATTAATGAAATATTAATGTTAAAGCAGTCTTACTGGTTCTCAAGGATTATCAATAATGTTAATATTTATCGTGTGGACATGTTATAGGCTCTACAGCGACTTTAGAATCTCGATTAGAAGACACTGTGATAAAGTTATGTCCTCAATATTGATAATATTTCATAGAAATATTCAGAATAAGAAAGCTATGAGAATGCTCCATGTAGTGCTGATGGCATTATCAGGAGGGCGACGTTGGTAGACATTTATAAAATTGTTTAGAGGAGTTGTATTGAAAAAAAAAACAAAATGGCGGCCTTAGTTCTGTCTATGGCCACGCGTCAAAACAACCATGCAGCATTTGATGTGATGTCCATATCATTCGTAAATCGACTGTTGTAGGTAGATACAAGACGTGATAATCTTGTAATGCATTCGTTTTGTTGGTTTACTTGAGTTATGCAAATGTTGCGTGTATTTAGTTAGGTAGTATTAAGCCAACTTGCCGGATAAGATGTTAATTCAATGGCAAATAATGAATACACCTCTGTTAGTCATCCGATTTTCCTGCAATCCTAATTGTCTGGGTATTTGTTATGATCATATGGAAATAACAAGAAGTATTTTATTATTTAAAGTTCGTTCGTATATTTTATATCGAGGGACTAAACGTAGCCATAATATACCAGAGGTGGTTTGACTCCCGAGCGTGCGGGGGAGTCAATGAAAGCGAGGGTATATTAAGTTGGCGTTTAGTCTTGAGGTGCAAACTGTACTTTTCGTGCGAGAAAAATAGTAAATTTGTACAAAAACATTTTATAAATATTATTTAATAAAATAAAAAAATCACAAAGTAATTTTCATAGGGAGCATTATTTAAAGACGTTTCTATCTCCTGTGCCGTAAATACCTACATAGGACTTTTTGGCTTTATGACCACTGGATAAGCGTTTCAGTAACGAAGTCAAATTTGTGAATGTCTTCATGTGCACTTCATGCTTCTACTTTATATTCATTGTCGATTTTAACATAGAATACGTACTCCACAACGACATTGGTTGATATTTTTTCGACAATTCATCAAAATATGCAAAAAAGACGCTTTCTGTGAAAGAATTGGTTTCATTTTCCTCCAGTCCTTATTCCCAAAAATTTCCCAAGTTTTTAGGTAAATCTGGAACAGATTTGATTAGATGTAAAATTGAAATAACATAAAGTTAAGTATTCATTAAAGAAAATGTATTTTTTAAATAGCTTTTTTTATTATAATTTAGTTTAAACTGTTTCTTTAAAATAACATAGATTTGGGCAAAGTATTTACCAAATTTCATTAAAAATTAAAATTAATGGCCAGCCACAGAAAATAAAAACAAAATAGGCGGGACAGCGGCAATCCGATCTTCATTTGTTTTTTCGAGTTGTAGAGTTTTGTTTATACTTCCGTATAGCAGAGATTTGTTTTAACATAATGAGTTCATCTGATTCAGATAACTATGGATTTAACGCTTGATTTCATATGAGAAGAGGCTAAAGCGGTAGTGGAAAATAAAATTACTCGTTTTTTTCTTTAGCTACTTGTGTGTGTTTTTATTTTTATACTCCTTGTATTCGTAATGAAAAGCAAGGTAAACACCTTGGGTTAAAAACTTATTTAGTCCCTTGAACTGTTGGCAAACCCTGTCTCGGGATCGGGGACTAAATAAGTTACTTTCACCCCTAGGGTAACAATGTACTATTTTTGTGGAAACAAATTTACTTGGAAACAAGTATTTATTATAATTTGTACCAACATTTCATAATATTTTTACAGTTTAATTCTCACCATAATTTAAATAATCTGAAATTATATAATGATTGTGATCCCATAGGTACCGAACCTAGGCCTCTGACGCTCTGACTAACGCGACTAAGTTACTGACAAAGGCCTCACTCCAGCCTCCCTCCATTCTTTCTATAGATTAGTCTTCTGCGCCATATTTTACCAATCTCAAGGAAGAAATCAAGCGATAAAGTCTTCCGGCCATCTCTTTTGTGATCTACCGCGGGTCCGCCACCCTATGGTGTTTTTCAGGCCACCAATGGGCGCACAGCTCGTATGTTACATACATGTCCATCTCTGTAGCTTGGTAGATGTTAAAAGTTAGAAACTTCACCTTTATTTCTCATCCGCTTAGTTGCCACTAAACTTGTCATTTACAACACTGATTTAAGTCCTCGGAACGATCAAATTCTAAAATAATTTCAATCTCAAGTTTGTCTATTGTTTTATGATTCATTCATATTAATATCATTATGGTCGATCTCTAAATTAAAATGCTGTACGTCCCCATCACGATTGTTCTTGTCTATTGCAACTGTGCGACAGCGACGTGCCATAGTTTTTTGCTGCGAGGAAAACTATTTTCCTTAAGACCTACCGGGTTTGCAGTTCGCAGTTCTAAATACTCTGTTGCACAAATATGTTTGACGACATTGACGTGAGCCTTTAGAAAAGGGAAATCGTGAACAAAATTCACGGACACGCACCTACCACATCAAGTTTAAAGGTTTTAAAATTATTTATATTGTCTGTGAGAAATACCTGGTACCTACAGACCTGCGATTTTATTCTGAGAAATATTACACTTTTTTACGAGGTTGGTGCATCATTGTTGGGACATCTCAACACTTTCTTCATTTGTGTTGATTTGGCAAAAAACATCGATACCTACTTAGGAACCGATGTTTTTTGCAAACGGATAATCTAATGAAGACTGTCCAGAAGACATTTCCGTCTATTATTTGTTTGTCAACCTTCGCTCATACTTATTAAATCCGCATGCTATCATCAAAGTCTCGAAGGTTTTTCGCCAAACGTGACGGGGGTCACTGCGCCGTTTAAACACGATTACTAGCCATTATAATTGTTCACATCAAGACAAAGATGATATTAGCCTTGGTCCGTCTTTGAAATTATTATTAAGTATTTTTCTTTTCAATCAGTCCGTCACTCGTTGTTTTTCTCCCTGAGAAACAAAAAAAACTTGTAGGGGTCGTATGCCAGTTTCTACATTAGCTAATATTACTAGACTCGGGAGATATACGAGCTGTGATTGGAAAAGCTAAGCAGTCAGCAGTCTGGTGACGTGGCTGGTTGTGACTCCCATGATGCGACGGGCGTTCAAATTTTGCCAGTCGTGTACACGATTATATTATACTGTAAACCCATTCTAATATGCCAGTTGTAATTTCTAAGTCTAATCAACATGTGTTTCGCCAACAGGGTATTCGAGAAAGTCCGGCAGTATTTCGGTGCACAAAGCGAGTCGATCCCCATGTCGTTCGTACTGGGCTTCTACGTGAGTCTCGTGGTGAAGAGGTGGTGGGAACAGTACAAACTGCTGCCCTGGCCCGACACGCTCGCCCTCTTCATTTCGGCGGGAATACCTGGAGCGGTTAGTAAAGTAAAGACAAGTATTCAATTCGTTAACTATCTACTTTTTTCACTCTTCGAAACGACTTTCGCCACCATCACTATTTTTGCGTCAGCGAAATCCACGTTTCCTACCTATTACATTAAGCGATTGAGAGTTGCAATAAAAGCGAATTTCTGTATACGTGTTTGTGTTTACGTAACTACAATTTGATAACGTGCTTGAATTGGTTTCGTTTCTGTTGGGAGAACGAATGGTAGATTTCTGTGGAAAATATTGTCTGTATCACTTTTCCCGATTATCGCGCTCGGACATAATCGAATATTTTGCGAAAATTTCGCAGACACGCAAGTGGGTGGGTGAAAATTGACAATATTTTCGATAGTAAATCTATCATCTTATGATCACCAGCGCCACTCAAGATTTTTAACATTATAGGTTTTGAGATGTCCTGGTTGTAATGTTATCCAATCCTTTTGAAGGATCATGGTTTTACTAGGTTTCCAACATAATTAAAATAGCCTGTACCTGCCCTACTTACTTGAAATTAAATGCTTTGGATTGATATGTCGATAACTAAGCTAAGTGATGTGCAGCGTGGGCGTTCATTACAATGATTACAATATGAACTCTATACCACGTTTGTAGCACAATGATTGTGCACCCGTGCCACGAACCTCACCAATCTGAGTCAGTCGTTTCCTCATACAATTTGCTATGTTGAAACATTGATTAAGTACAGTTTCGCGAGCTCCGTAACCACCGACTATGACTAGCATGATGATAACAGTTTCGTTTCTTCAATAACTATGGAACCTTTTACTATTCAATTTTATGCGACGTTACTGGCTTTTTTTCTATACTTAGTGAATAATAATAACTTAAATGTTCTGTTGTGCTCATTATAAAGCCTTGCGAATTCCACTATGAGAACTGTTTAAAGTCTTCCAGTTGATATTTTAGGTGTCTCTACAATCAGCAGTTTTTCCCAGCAATTGAAAACAATCGGGAAGCAACTACAAGGTAATGTATGTTAATGATGGAGTTAATTAATGTTTTTTATTGTGTTGTTGTAATGTTATTATTGTTATTGTAACAATGAATGAAGTTAGTTTAGCGTCGGTAGTGTCTGACGTACGCTTGTGCAGTTAGACTAGTGTCGCTATAATATATGTTTAACCAACAAATGTATTCAACAATGAATTACTAAATGCTGTGCTCACTAGTGTTTTTGAATATATTTTATGAATCTTGTTCTCGATTAGGTGACTAGGTGCTATCTTACCCGTGCTTCTTCTCCCGTGCTGTTTTACATAATAATAAATAATCTAATAGTTACGTTTCTAAACGTAAAATTATGATGTTTCTTTTCGTTAGGGAAAACGTATCCTTCTATAGAGGTCACACCCATATAACCTCAATACATTGCATTAAGACTAGTACTAGCTAGATTAATCAAAATATAAACGTCTCGGCTATAAATCAATCTAAATAGTTGTCCGTTCATATTGTGGGTTTGACAGAGCTCAGGTTGTAGTCAATAGTCATCCTCGTTACTTATTAATTTGCGATTGTTCCTATTTATCGACGAAGCATTTTAATTGGATACTTAGCGCCGAAGGTTCGTGTCTATATTTTTATTCGCCAATGTTTTAACCTTGACCACAATGCTACTTTGCACTGGCTTCGTATACGGTACACCTATAGCTGATTGCTATTTTTTTATTTGTTCAGTGTGGCCACGTGTTTTGCTTCTTCTCAAAGACACAATACTCGTCCTTAGAAGCCTCCCGCCGAATACAACCAAGTTGCTTCACCAGTCGTTGTTATTTTATAAAACAAAAAACCGTATAACTAGTTGTATTGTGTTTAAAACAAAAAGGTAGTTGTCAGGCGAGCGCGAGGACATTTCATACAACACGTGCCATTTAGCTTCACGGCTTGTTCTTACCTGTGTTCTTACTGAACTATTAGTTAATTTACCAGAAACATTACCTCATTGAAACAATATTGGCCGTTTTACTAGCACTAAGTGATACGGAATTGAATGTCTGAATAAAAGCGCCATGTTGTATTTTCAACTTTCGGCACCAAGCCGAGGGTTTTAACCGACTTCTAAAAAAGGAGAAGGTTATGTATTCCACTAACATCTTTTTTATCATGTTGTAAGTTGTACCTACATCGATTACTCCGTGATAATGACATCATCGTCTTCCTGCTCTTGTCCTATTAGGGGTCGTCACAACACGTATTTTTCTTTCAACTACGGTACGTAGCAAAACCGATCACAAAGGACGTATTTTTTTGCTTAGAACCAAAACAGTGCAGAAACGTTATATGAAATCTCATTGTTGCACAGTTTTTCATGAATGCACTGTTTTTTATTTAGATATTAATTTACCACAGAGGTTTACTGTCTCCCATTAAGTTTAATATAAAATGTATGCATTAGATCAAAAAGATACTGGCTGAAAAATAAAAATCGGCTAAATAAAACCGACTTGGTGAAAAAAAAAACAAATGGCGCGCATTTTGTACCATTGTAACATTTTGATAAGTACTTCATATTTAGCAAGAGAAGTTTTAAAAAAATGGAAATAGACAGCGATAGCGATATGAATTCAATTCCAGACTAATTATTATTTACAAATAATAGAATCTATACATATAATAAAATCGTTGAGACCAAAAAATCTGTACATTGAAGATTTAAAAAAAAAACCAGCCAGGGTGACTTAAAATAAGTAACTGAACATATTAAAACCATTTTAAAAATTTTTGTTTGTTTGTTTGACCGCGCATCACGTAAAAACTACTGAACCGATATTGTTGAAATCTTCACAAATCTATTTAAATACATTCAGAATAACATTTAGGCTATAGATTTTTTTTATTTTTTTTAATAAAAGGGGGTGAAAAGGGGGTAAAGAACGTATGACAAAAAATTTTTAGTTGGTTCTAGAATCATGAAACTCAGAATAAATACTTATTAATAAAAATAAAGAAATATCTGTTTTAGCTTTTTTTTTTAATCTCATCCAGAGACGCAAAAAAGAGGGTTTTGTGTTTAAAATTAATAAACTTCAAACACCTATACAATCAAAACCAATGAAGTGTAACCTTTTAAAGTTGCTACATATACTTCATATCTAATACAGGTAAATATAATTTCTCAGTTTTCTTGAAATTTGATTTTTGAGGTGAATACGCACAAAATAGTGAAACTCAAGAAAATCAGCTTTCCTCGGTTTAAGTAGTTGGTACGAAATGTTTGTGCGCGCATCACGTCAAAACTACTGCATAGATTTCTTTAAAGGCTTCTTCAATATTTAGGCTATATATTATCACGCTACTTCCTTAAGGGGGTAGGCAATTTAACATTATGTCCGTATACTTCAATTGTTTGACGTTTCAGTCATGACGTAAGTACATGAGAACGGCTATTTGTAGCTTATGTCAACAAAGTAAATAGTCTAGCGGTTTCATGACCGCTCTGCAAACTACGGGGTTGCAGGTTCAAACCCCGCAACATTATTTTCTTTTTTTGTGATTTGTTTAATTCTTTTTTTAATGCTGTTAGATTGCCTATATTTCTTTTTGTATTTAAATTGTTTGCATTTCTATATTTCTTATTTTTGCGTGAAATATTTTTACAAAAAGTAATATAGAAGTATGAAAGAAGAATACAATCATGCTGCGCCGACCCCAAATAAATTGGGATAAGGGCAAGAGTATGATGATGATTTCTCCAAAAGTAGTATAGCGAACGGAAATCTGATTAATTCACGTGTTCTTGCCGTGCAAGAACTGTGCTGTGCTATTCGCAATAATCAATAATCCATACGCAGTTTACGTAGATTATATTTACAGCTATATTGTTATTGGCCTCATTCCATGCATCTTGGTGAGAATTTAAGACCTGCCTGGACTGTCATCGAAGGTCTGACGGTGGAGACAAAAGTCAGTTGCAAGAGGTTCGCAACAGTTTGCAGCAGCTATATCGTGTTTGGGCTCATTTTATGCACCTTGATGAGAACTTGCGACCTAGCTGGAGTATGACTGTCATCGAGTGTCTAATGATGATAACGTAAGGCTCGAGGGAAGCCCTTATATGGAAAAACAGAATATTTAAGCGATTAATGCAAATATTTCAGAGAAATTAAATTGTTACCTACTTAATCTATACTATACTATAATATTATAAAGCTGAAGTGTTTGTTTGGTTGGTTGAACACGCTAATTTCAGGAACTACTGGTTCGAGTTGAATGAAATGGATAGCCCATTTATCTGAGAAGGCAACAACGAACAACAACGTTGCAAAGTTTATACAACATCACTCTACAATCAATAGGAGCAGAGCATCAATGAAAAATGTTGCAAAAAAAGGAAAAAAAAAATCCTTTTGAGAACTTTCTTTGCGTGCGCTGCGTAAACGGTTAAAGTTACGCAACAATCGTGTATGACGGAATTGTTCCTCTTAAAAAGTTCTATAAAAAGTCCGCGATAGCATTATTATGCCTATCTTTTAAGGGCGTCTCACACTCTCTCTAACCATCTCTCTGTCTCTCTTATACGACGCAGACGAAGTTGCGCGGGTCAGCTAGTCGTTAAATAACTAGAATAGTTTCAAGTAAAAGTGTCGGTCGGTAAAAATGAGCGGTCGAGGCTACGGCGTGGCAAGGGGTGCGAAGAATCTCCGGAAGGGATCCGGCTGCCAATACCAGCGACTGGACCTGGCAACATATAACACACGCTCACTCCGGACCGACGAGAAGATAACAGAACTCGAAGAGGAATGGGCAGGCTGCGATGGAGTATTGTGGGATTATCCGAAGTCCGAAGAGAGGTATACACGATAATCCTGAAATCCGGCAACCTGCTCTATTTCTGAGAGGGTGACCGGCAGTCCCAGGGTGGTGTTGGGTTTATCGTCCACAAGTCCCTTGTGAACAACGTGGTGAAGATCGAGAGTATGTCGACCAGGGTGGCGTGCCGTATACTCAGAATATTCTCAAGATATTCGCTGAAGGTCATACAGGTTTACGCCCCGACCTCGACACACCCCGACGACGAAGTGGAGACCATGTATGAGGATATTTCTAAACACATGCATGGTTCCAAAACTCACTTTACCGTTGTCATGGGGGACTTCAATGCGAAACTAGGCAAACGAGACGGGGATTAGCTGCAGGTGGGGCAATTTGGCTACTTTATGGAGAAGGATCTATATGATGAACTCCTTCTTCAGAAAGCGTGAGCACAGGAAGTGGACCTGGCATAGCCCCGATGGTGCAACGAGAAATGAGATTGACTTCATCATGTCTACCAAGAAGCAAATGTTCAATGATGTCTCTGTGATCAATTCGGTGAAAACCGGGAGCGATCACCGCATGGTAAGAGGCACATTGAACATCAATATCAAGCTTGAAAGGTGAAGGATGAAGTCTACACTCCGTCCAGCACAGATCCAAATCCAAAACCCCGAGAGCTTCCAGCTTGAACTCCAGAACCGTTTCGAGTGCCAGCTCAGTGGACGAATATAACGATGGGTTCGTGGAAGCTGTCCATACGACCGGGTCTAAGTTCTTCAAGGCACGTTGTACAGATCAGAACAAGAGACTCCGATCACACTCTCAAGCTCATGAAGGAGCGGCGTGAGATGATCCTGCAGTCTTCAGACGAGGCGTGTAAATACCGGCAGCTCAATAGACGGATCTCTAAATCCTTGAAGAGCGACCTCCGCCGCTTTTATACCGAGCGTATTAAAGACGCGATTGAGCGGAATAAAGACTCCAATGTATTTGCAAGAGATCTGGCTACTGGGCAGAGCCAGCTCACGAAACTGAAGACCGACGATGGTAGGATCTTATCCGCCAAACGAGAGCTTCTGAGGGAGATCGAGAGCTTCTATGGACAGTTGTACACGTCAACCAATAAACCCGTCGTAGATCTAGCAAACGACCCAAGAGCTAGACTGACCCGACACTATACCGAAGACATCCCGGACGTCAGCCTGTACGAGATTAGGATGGCTCTGAAGCAACTCAAAAACAACAAGGCACCGGGTGATGACGGAATTACAGCCGAACTCCTGAAGGCGGGTGGAAAACCGGTTCTTAAGGCCCTTCAGAAGCTGTTTAATTCCGTCATACTTGAGGGAAAAACGCCACAGGCATGGTGCAGGGGTGTGGTGGTACTCTTCTTCAAGAAGGGCGATAATGCCCGGTTGAAGAATTATAGGCCCATCTCACTTCTAAGCCATGTCTACAAGTTGTTTTCAAGAGTCATCACGAATCGTCTCGCGCGCGGGTTGACGATTTCCAGCCTACCGAACAAGCCGGTTTCCGAAAAGGCTTTAGCACCGTGGACCACATACATGCGCTGCGGCTGGTTATACAGAAGACCGAAGAGTATAATCTGCCCCTCTGTTTTGCGTTTGTGGACTACGAGAAAGCCTTCGATTCGATCGAGACCTGGGCTGTACTGCAGTCTCTCCAACGGTGCCAAATCGACTATCGGTACATCGAGGTGTTGAAGTGTTTGTACAAAAACGCCACCATGTCAGTCCGACTTCAGGACCAAGCCTCGGAACCTATCCTCCTGCAGCGAGGTGTGAGACAGGGAGACGTCATATCCCCGAAACTATTCACCGCTGCACTGTAGGATGTCTTCAAGGTTCTGGACTGGAGAGGGCTAGGCATCAACGTCAATGGCGAGTACATCACTCACCTTCGGTTTGCCGACGATATAGTGGTCATGGCTGAGACCATGGAGGACCTCAGGACGATGCTCGATGACCTCAGTAGAGCTTCCGGAAGAGTGGGTCTGAAAATGAACATGGACAAAACCAAGGTCATGTTGAATGCCCATGTCACACCCACTCCTATCAAGATCGGAGACTCTATACTCGAAGTTGTAGACGATTATGTGTACCTGGGACAAACGTTCCAGTTAGGTAGGTCTAACTTCGAGAAAGAGGTCAATCGTCGAATCCGACTCGGCTGGGCAGCGTTCGGGAAGTTGCGCGGTATCTTCTCGTCCAACTTACCGCAGTGTCTCAAGACGAAAGTCTATGATCAGTGTGTGTTGCCAGTGATAACATACGGGACCGAAACGTGGTCGCTCACAATGGGCCTCATCAGAAGGCTTATAGTCACCCAAAGGGCAATGGAGAGGGCTATGCTCGGAGTTTCCTTGCGCGATCGCAAGAGAACCAAGGTTACCGACGTAGCCCGAAGAATTGCCAAACTTAAGTGGCAGTGGGCAGGTCACTTTGCTCGCAGAACAGATGGCCGATGGGGCCGAAAAGTTCTGGAGTGGCGACCGCGAACCGGAAGACGTTGCGTAGGAAGGCCTCCCACTAGGTGGACCGATGACCTGGTGAAGGTTGCGGGAGTCCGCTGGATGCGAGTCGCACGGGATCGGTCAATGTGGCGACACTTGGGGGAGGCCTATGTCCAGCAGTGGACGTCTTTCGGCTGAAATGATGATGATGATGATGAAGTAAAAGTGAAAATTTCACTTTTAATAACTGCACATTTAATAATAAATTGTAAGTTTTAAATGTTTGAGGAGAAGATGAATTAAACTTTGTTTTCATTAACTCGAGTTTTTATTTTGAGTAGGTATATTTTATCACGGTAGGTAAATAGGTAGTTGAAAGAAAAGTAGATTACGCACCTTGCTAAATTGAGTAGGTAATTAATACACCCATAACACTCGTGCATTAATAACTCACTTTGCGCTCGATGCAACAATCTACTATTCTTCCATTCTCCCCTGTCATTCGTCACGCTATCATGTACTCCTTTTTAGGGTTCCGTAGTCCTGACAAGGAACCCTTATAGTTTCGTCATGTCCGTCTGTCTGCCTGTCCAAGGTTTTGCTAAGAGACCGTTAGTACTAGAAAGCTGTAATTTTGTAGAGGTGTGTATGTGTATATAAATACAAAGTAGACAAAGTGGTAAAATAAAATTTTGGAAAATATTTATTTTTAAGGTAGCATTAAATTAAATTCACATGTAGGGGTACATGTGAATTTAATTTAATGCTCTATTTACGAAATATTAAACTTTAAAGTGCTAATTTTTGTTCTAGTAGCCCCCCTCCCTAAAAGCTAATCTGCGGGCTTGAAAAATCTGGAAAAATTCATGGTGATCGTACATTTCATGAACTTTAAAGGAAAACTATAGCGGTTAAGATAACTTTATTAGTTTAGCAGAGTAATAGTCGTTGAACTTAGGCGTTGGATAATTTTGTACCAAGCACTCAGAAATCCTTACAATAAATCCTATAAAGTGACTAAGATGAAGTAGTTGCTTGTTTATAGCGGGTAAAGACTTGCATTGAAAAACAAAAACTAAAAAAACAATAAATTATGTTAAGTTTCACAAAGCTGCCGCTAGATGGCGCTGTACCATCGGGTTAGTTCTATATTGTGATAACGGGCTACTACGGAACCCTACACTGCGCGTGGCTCGACACGCACTTGGCCGGTTTTTTTCCTTCATGTAGAAATCACATTTATCGTCAGCGTCAGTGCAGGACCTTGTAAATATGCACTACCTTTACAGGAGAAACTAAAAACTGTTTTATCAGGTATGTCGAAGGTCCTAGATTTGTCTGTTTTACTATCTGTTTTTTGTCTGCTGGCTTTACCCATTTTGATGAAAATATGTATTTCGCCCAAAAATGTGAATTCTTATGTCTACTCTTATTGTTATGTCTATTCTTCTGGTGTGTATGTCCTGCACTGACGCCGGCAACAAACAATCTCGACAACAGAAATTGAAAAACCATAGCAATGTCAAGGTGCGTTAGAAAAATGAGAGATAGTCCACCGTTATATCAGTGCAAGCTACTTAGTGGTCTTGCCAGGTCTATATAGCTAGGTTATTAGGTTAGTTACCGTCATTAGAGTTAACAGTATGTTATGCCTAGGGATGGGGTAGCAACGCCCTCACCACACCTACGTCTCCTGTAACATTAGGATCCAATTATGCCCATACAAATCTCCATTTTATAGTTGCTGCCAGTTAAAATGCCAATAGCGGTCATTGTCATTACCCTTTCCCTATTAATATCTCTTCGTACGAACAAAAACAATAGAACCATGTATCGTTTTACATTAAAAAAAATGTTGAAGATCACGATAGATGACGATCGTCTAGGTTCAGAATGAACCGTTGGATTCCAAAAAGTCCATTTCCCAGAATGTCCATTTCCCAGAAAGTCCATTTTCCCAAGAATTGAACAGTCTGTTCAAGTCTTGAATCGTCCGTCATCTATCGTGATCTTCAACATTTTTGTTTTTTAAAGTTCGTCAGAACGGAACGTTAATAAATGTAGGTGAGTCAATGACCGCTATTGACATCTTAACTGGCAGCAACTATAATAACCTTATAGGGTTATTAGAGACAAATCTTGGACTAGTAAGGTACATCCTGGAAAATCTCGGTCCCAAGCTGTATCTATCCTACTTTGTGTCGATTTAAATGATTATCGCATTTTTTCCATTACTATGACTTCCTTTTCCTTATTTAGTTTCACTAGATTCACATATATTCATATTCATGAGGTTCCTATACATAATTAAGTTAGTGTAACAATCGTAAAGATTTTACGTCATAAACTCGATCAACTTTCGTTTTGAGAGTGATGTTAACGTCACATGATGCAGCCTTACTTATCATTCAAACAAGCGAAGCTTGTTTATACATACATGTAATGTAATTCATAAAATAATCTAGTTTATTCGTTGAACTAGGTAATTGTAGTGTACGCGTCGAGTAATACTTATACAAAGGCAATTTATGACTAGACACCATTTTTCTTTTCTTTCCATTTGATAGTGAGACTAAGTAATATTGGATCCCGATTTAGCAAGAAGTACCTACGAAAAATTGATATATAAAATATAGATTTATACTATATTATAAAGCTTATCAATATATTTATAGAGAGCTAAATAGGGGCTGACATTTATATGGAAATCCGTCACTTTTGTCAATGGGACATCCCATCGAGCACACTGCTTGTTCAAGCATAATAATCGTCAGAAAAATACGTAAAAACCGTGCTAATCCGTAATGTAATGCTGTGTCTGTTCTGTACTTGGTTCCATTATCTGATCACAATCTTTTGCTATTGTTTCTTTATTATTCATCTTAATAAGGCCGAGCGACCCGGAGTTATTTGTGTCGTTAGGATTTTCCGTGATGTTTTGGCATTCAGTTTTTGTGTCGTAACGTATTTTTTCATGCTTCTGAATATTATTAGCTGTTTCCCTGATTTAATCAAGTTTTAGACCGTACTTGGCTGCAGCAGCAAAAACGCAGTGGCTGAGATATCGACTCCATTATTGCCGGAACCCTCGTGGCTATCTAGTATCTAGTCTACCTGGAAATACTAGGGAAGCTAAGCTCTAAAGGACGTTTGAAATAGAGAGCTTATCTAGGATGAGATGATTTTATTAGATCTGGATTGCATATGCTTTCTTTGCTGTTTGTAGAGATTGAGTTGCACGTGCTAGCATGCCCTGATTGTTTGTGAATCGCTTTGGATATTTTCATCTCCACATACAAAAAATGTGTCGTTGTTTTTCTTATTCATAAGGAAAATAATACAACAAACCTACAAGTACTTATGTAGTAAGTATCTACGACTATATTGATGTTATATACAGACGGCTCTAAACGTGCACGTTATGTAATACATATCTTTGTTACTTTTTAGTAACTCATCAATCGCCACGCTTTTTCGTATTTATTTAATTGATGTTAGGCGAGGAAGTGGTACAAAGCAAAGGTTATGTCATTGGGTAGCATAGTTGATAAATATCTGCAGTATATTCACGACGCCAAAAGAAACAATGAATCTTGGGAATCAAACATCCGGATACGACGTACAGTGACCAACTTTGGAGCCGACAAGCGACAATTCAATCGTGTAGCTACATTGCCTACCTTGTCAAAGTAGTTTCGACGACACAGCGAATTTATAGCACCGTCATTTTTGCACCCAGAAGCAATGTGTGCTGTCATGTTGTGTGTAATCCGTCGTTGTTTATTTACGTTTCATTTCCGGGATTAAACGTCGAAAAACAATGTTCTAGCACCTCGAGCTTCATTGTTACGTTACGTGGCCGTCGCGTGCTATATGTGGGCTGCGTTATGTACGACAAGCAATAACTTCGCTGAACTTACTTACCTTTGGGTTCATAATATATAATTTCCTGCTATTTACAATTTTCTAATAGTCTTATCTTATTTATTTAAATGCGCCTCGTTTCACCCATAACGTTAGTGTAGCGTTTGTTTGCCTAGCCTTTCAATCTAGTTACGAAAACCGTTTTTTGGCTAAGCGATCACTCATCATCATCATCATCATCATCAGCCTATTAATGTTCCCACTGCTGGGACACAGACCTCCTCTCTAAGAGAGGGATGGGCTATAATCTACCACGCGGGCCCAGTGCGGATTGGTAGATGTCACATCATGTCTTTGAATTTTTTGGTTCTAGGACATGCCGGTTTCCTCACGATGTTTTCCTTCACCGATTTGAGAGCAGTGGTGATGAAATAAATTACACAAAGTAATGCGCCTGCCTGGGTTCGAACCCACGACTTATTGCGATCACTAATCAGAAATAAATAATAATAAATAAATATCTAACTAAAAGTATCGTGTATTATTGTATTTAAACGGACTTGTTTATATTCAAAAATATAATATGCTTGAGAAACAACATCGGTCAATGCGTGTCGTATAGCGCGTAACACATTCTATTTCCATGCTTCAGGCTGTAGGTACAATCAACAATGCTTCTATGGAAACATTTTGACTTTGACAGCGCCTTGATTTCGTACAGCGCTGCATGGATTTTTTGGCTCTTGTTTGAATGACATTGTAAGGACGCTGCACGCTGTTGGATTGGCTGTATGTAAACATTTGTGAAATTGTTTTAAGAGACAAGATGGCGCCTTTTCTTTTGCCTTTGGCTCGGTCCTCGATGCTTCATTGATTATATTTTGATATACATATACACACTCGGAATCATAATTCATAACCCTCTTTCGCTGGCGGGTAAATAATAAGATGATACATCTTTGCTCTGATTTTATTTTTGTGCAAGGTGTAGGTAAAACTTACCTATCATTTTCAAGGTTTCGGTAGGTAGGTAAAGCTAGCGAGATTTTATGGTGTCTGGCTTTTGCCCACATCAGTGAAACACATAAAATAAATCAACTGGAATACAAGCATAAGAGTCCTACATAAACTTAGTTATGATTCGAGTTAACAGACTTACCTAAATATCAGTTGATTGGCGGACTTAATGTCAGCAGAACCTTCTAATACCCGTTCTAATTAATGTAGGTAGGTAACTATTTGATAGAATAAAGCATGTTGTTTGTCGCCTGCTGGCGTAGATCGATAGCCTGCGTGTGCGCATGCCGTGCAATGCCAGAACGAATGTACGATGGACGATAAAGCATTCTAGAAAGGATTTGTTATGCCTTCGCTACACACATTCAAAGAAAATTATTGATTGTAGCTAGAGCTTGAGTTTTTGCCTTTTGCGCTCAATTTAATAGTCATTGTAAGAAACAAACGATTGGTTTTTATGTATCGAACGTAATTTTATGGATCGTGTAGTGCGTAGGTTAAATCGTTCATAAAGGTTCAATATCTTCATACTTAAAAAAATATTATATATTATGATCATTTACCTACAATGTAACATCCATCTGTGATAGGACATGATAATTAACTTGCTCATCGCCCCGCAGAATAATCATGAAGACTTTGCTGAAAGCTTTCAGTAACAATCAATATGATATACCAACTTCCTTTTATCGGTCCCCGCTGGTACGCTCAATAAATTGTATCTTTCCTGAGTAATATTATTTATGTACTTAGTTATTTAGGCACTGCTGAACGCGCGCTCTTGGATTCAATCTGAGAATCAAGCAAAGTTTTATATTTGTTATTTTTTCCCATGGGAAGATTCGCAGCACAGCTACCAAGTTTGAAGAGAACACAGACATGATAATATTATATTACTGTAAAAAAATCCAAGTTTCCGGTTCAATTTATTCGTATTAACGTTTTACTTCAATGAAAATTGTACGTATGGGATTATTTTGTTTCTACTTGTGTCTCCATCAAAGTCAGTGTTCTCCGATGCTATCTTCAGAACGAAAAATATCACGTAGCTATCAACACATGGCGACTTCAGAATGATATGACCTATTGTAACTTGTCCTTGAGTCACAATGTTTCAGCTGAACATGCTTCGCGTAGGCACGTACTCGTACTGTATAAGCGGCGTTATGCGTTCTACCTACTTAGCATTTTTTAAAGCAGTCTCGCAAACAAAAGCAAGCTTTGGAATTATTAAATTATAATTTCCTTTATTTATTATTTTTTAAATATTCCTTAAAAAAACAACATAAAAAACAAAAATATAAGAAAATAGATAAAATTAAACATCATCATTTTCTTGCAATTATTCCAAGTGATATTAATTCCACCTGTACCTTCCTTTTCCATTTGAACGATATTTTAATTTGTCATTTTACACAATTTTCACTTGGAACCCATTCATCAAGTTATCTGATCTTAGTCGAGCTGCTGCAACTGTCTACCTGAACCGTGACATAAACAGTTGTTACATTGCGGTCTCTTTGTTACAGGACGAGACAGGTCGACTAATGAGAAGAAATATTGTGAGATACGCCATCTTAGCTTATGTCATCACGCTCCAGAGGGTTTCGCTCAGAGTAAAGCGACGGTTCCCTACGTGGCAACATGTCGTGGACTCCGGTAGGTGCAAGAGAAACACTGAAAGACCAGTTGGTAATCTTTAAAAAAACTCTAAGTACTTAATCAATGTTTTTAACTCTTTCAGGTCTTATGTTGGAGAGCGAGAGGAAAGTTTTTGAAAAGATGGATGGAAAAAGCCCGATGTCAAAATATTGGATGCCGCTCGTTTGGGCAACCAATATAATAAATAGGGCAAGGAAAGAGGGCTTAATCACCAGTGACCACATTGTGCAGACGCTGCTGGTAGAACTGTCGGACATCAGGCGGCGGCTGGGCGCGCTCATCGGGTACGACACTGTATGTGTTCCTCTCGTGTACACGCAGGTTAGTAAACTACCTCGTCACACAATTATAAATGTTTACAGACACTCGCTTGTTTCGGACGCTATTGCTTAACCGAACTATCCTGTGGATGCCTTGAGAGTAAGGCCTCCAGTCAGGGGCATAAAACTTATAAACTAAGCGACAGCGCGCTTAGGGCTACCCCTGTAGGTACGAGCCTCGGCTTAAGGCGTCGCTGGGGAGGGCAACAAAGACTAAGGGACAGGCTGGATCTGAGTGAGATTAATTAGGGAAAACTACTGGCTCAGCATAGCGGGCTGACTCGAGCAAGGGTCGGGGGCGTGAACGAGGGCGACGCCGACGCGACGTACCTCGCGGCGAGGTCTCAATGACGGCGGTTTGTGTTTGGTACTGGTTTCCCTACTGCTATCCTGGAGGAGGCTGTTAGGTTCGTCGGGAGTTACTAAGGTATGCCGTGCTCGGCAATCTTACTAATACGCGATGGTTCGTTTCGGGCAGCCGATGCGATCAATGGGTTTCTTTCTATATCTTATGGCAGAGTCGAAGTAACGCTTGAAGTACGTTTCATGAACTGAAGGACGGTAGGCATTCTGACGTCTGTAGACCAGAAGTTCCCAAACTTATTTTCTGAAAGACCACTTTCAAAATTTTCTGGTTTCGGTGGACGGGGTGCTGCATTTTTTTCAAGCCCGTGGACCAAAATAGAAAAGCAAGAAATTTGCAATATTATTTTTTGCGCTATATGTTAGGATTGCATGAGGACCGTAGCTGCTAAGACTTTTTTTGGCAAAAAAACTGAAATTTAAAATCTTATAGCTTCGAAATGTTTTTTTTTTAAGTCTCAATACGAGACCATTTTCGCCGAAATTCAACCTGTCATCACTGGTACATTTGTTATATTTAGGTACTTTTTCAAGTAGCTTTTTATCTGCCTACATTGATAAATAAAGCCGTAGGCTTGGCTTTATTTTTGTTCTTTAGTATCGAAAGTTCGAAACCAGTTAATTTTTCGTGGACCCGCTTACAACTTGTGAACCCCTATTTTTTGTCACGCCAACGTAGACACCCGACAGGTCTCCTGTGGACCCCTGGGGGTCCACCTGGATTACTTTGGGAATCACTGGTGTAGACTGTCATTACGGACCTATGTCCGTAATGACAGTCTACACCGACACCGATTCTTTCGTAAAATCACGGGAGCCCCCTTCTATAAGGGGGCTCCCGTGATTTTACGAAAGAATCGGTTCTGGGATATATTTAGTACGGTTCATCCCTTAGATTTATAGTTTCTACGAATTTTAATATCGGATTTAGTACCTACCCGGAAAATAAAAAGTTTCAGAGAAGCTGGTGATGACGTAATAACATAAATAACACAATACGTAGGTAGAAACGAGCGCATTTATGCGGCGTCGAGCATTATACATATTATTATAGTGTCATCATGTAAGAGGACAGCTCGTCTTGAAACATTATATGTGCGATGCGAGCGTCATTTGACAGAGAATTAATGTTTAAATACCTGTAGAAAAACAAGACGTGATGACCGATATGATCTATGTGTGATGTGTCCGAGCTAATTCGTTCCGATGATAAAACAGCGTAATAATTATTATCTGCACATGCGGGCGAGGTCTCATGCACTGACATCGGTATGCTCATGAGGTTTTGTGTTGCTGGACGTGGAGTCGATTTTAGTGTAACTTTTAAGGGACCAAATGCACCAATGGTACAGAGAGGGCAGGGCAGCACAGAGGTATTTTCAACAAACATTATTCAGCATGAAATCTTGATAGCTTAGAGGGTAAGACACGATGTAAGAACGTCGAACAAAACAATATTTGAAAAGTTTCAGATAGGAGCCCTGCGGGCAGGGGCCCACTGTCGGGATATGCACCGACGTTGATTTTCCTCTTATGGATTTGAACCCGAGATAATAGGCTAGTTCCACCATCAATAAATTGCAAATCTATGTAGTCCGTCAGTTAGAGTATTGGAATATAATGGACACGTATTTTTTGTAAATCAATGAATATTGACAAAGAAAAAACGCATCAAAACTCAGGAGTGGGGGCTTGTGACGTCAGAACGCACTAAAAATTATACCACGGCGTGACGAGAATTTTAAAAGCGTCGTATCTTCGTCTATTTTGGTTTACGTAACAAAAGAAAAAATACGGGTCAAATATTTTTTGATAATCTAACAGACTAATTACTACTATTACTTATACTCCTATTATCTTTGTCAAGTTTGCCTGTACCTATGTCTTTTTGGTTCAGTACGATGAGATGAACATCAACCTACCTATCAAGCTGACTCAGTAAAACAATTGAAGCAGCATAAAAATAATAATTATTTTCAATTTCGGTTTTAATTAATAATCTTTTCATTTCTGAATATCAGCTAGCATATTTTTTCTCAATAATTTGGCAAACCACTGTGATGTGCATTTTGAAATGTCCTCATTTGTCTAGAGGACTCTAAGTTATTTCGACAAGCGCAGCGATAACTATTGTCGCAAAACAGGTCATCTAAAAAATGCGAGCGAGGTCGCAGGCGCACGGTGGGCTGGAAATCGGCTTTCATAGACTTAGGGATTTCAATTTGCAAGTGCCTGATTTTTTGCCGGATATCGCTTCTATTAGTCATTACTATGTACAAAAATGACACCCGAGTTAATTCTGCCCAAAAACGAAGGAAATATATTTTTTTTACGAAAAATTTGTATGAAGCTAGTATGAAAAATCGAATTATCTCCTAAACGGCAAGTTTAACCGTACTATCCTTGGAGGTGGTCATAGTGCTAATTATTTATGATTTTTTGGTTGCCGATTTTTTTTTAAAATCGTCAAAATATTTTTATTTATTTTTACATGTAAAACGATCCCTTTTAGTGTCCAAGTTAAAAAGTTCGATATGTTATTAACCCAAATATTAAGAACACACAAAACAAGAAAAATTAAATAAAAAAAATGCTGTTTTTTGACACATTTTTATTAATTGAAATAAAAAAAGATTATCAAACTCTTATTTAAGTAACATATAAAGTTATATTATATACAAAATAATTTAATTTAAGGAATTAATACTAAGCATTTGTAAAATAAAGTAAAATAAGTAAAAAAAAAGACAAAATATCATTAAATATTACAAAAAAAAAACCCAAACACACTCAAATACAAATTTACAAGTAAGTATGTACATATATAATTTTTTTACAAATTTTCCGTATCACTCTCGTTGTCAGACTCCAATTCTGAGTCAGCATCCAGATTGGATATATCCAAAAACTCGATCTCAGTTTCCTGAAATTGAATTAAGTCGAGAGTTTCAGCAAAAAAGCTCTGCTTTTTCTTGGCATCTAACTTAGGCCTTTGTGCACTTAGCAAAGGATCCGAAGAAACAACAAGCATATTTAAAATGTCTTGATTGGAATCCTGCCCACTTCTTTTCCGCGAATGATGTTCTCGAAACCTCCTAAAATCTTTGTTTCGAGACTCTGAGGCTTCTTCCGAGAGAGTCCCAATCGGCACAATATTATTTTTCTCGATTATGTCAGCCCCATGGATTAATAATTTATGAACGGTTGACGACATGTAGTACCAGTCGTATAATAATACGTACTTTTCTGCTGTTTTGCGGGCATAATCTCTAAATTTTATTATACCGACGGGCTCTCCAGATGTAATTGCTGGTAAAATTACAGCAAATCTTTTGATGAGGTCTTCATCCAAACCGGTTGTAGCTGCGGTTTTATTAGGACAATTGGTAATTTGGTTGTATGAAAAGTTTTAAAACTCATGATGTGTTGATAAATATCTAGCTCAAACATAGTTGTCTACGTGTGGGTTTACTATAAACCTCTGCCAACTCCTTCGGAAATATAGGAGTGATGCTATTTTATGTTACGTGTAGTTTAAAGTCCGTGTTCTTCAACATAAACACTAAAAGGAATCGTTTCATATGTAAAAACAAATAAAATAATTTTTTGAAGATTTTTAAAAAAAACGGCATGAAATTTTTCGTCAAATCGGCAACCAAAAAATCATAAATAATTAGCACTATGACCACCTCCAAGGATAGTACGGTTAAACATGCCGTTTAGGAGATAATTCGATTTTTCATACTAGCTTCATACAAATTTTTCGTAAAAAAATTATATTTCCTTCGTTTGTGGGCAGAATTAACTCGGGTGTCATTTTTGTACATAGTAATGACTAATAGAAGCGATATCCGGCATAAAAACAAGCACTTGCAAATTGAAATCCCTAAGTCTATGAAAGCCGATTTCCAGCCCACCGTGAGGCGCAACTAACTTTGCTGGTATTTTACTTTGTTTTGTGGATTTTGTCAAACCAACATCGCTTCTGTTTTAGTTTAGAAAAATATAAAATCTATTGTTAACCACCAAGTGCAGTGATTTTATTTTAGAGCGTTTTCACACCAGACTAACGCGCGAACAGAGTAACCTGGAAAGATATGGGGGAGGCTTTTGCCCTGTAGGTACATTATTATGCTAACCGTACCTACTTTCATGCTGGTAAATCATGGCTTAACGATGAAGTAGAGTACTTTGACCCGAACATTTACTTGATTGTTTCACTGATAAATTATTCAGAAAAATCACTACAGACAAATGAAATATTATCGATTGTTTCTTAAATTGTGTAAAGCCAAATATTTTTCCATTTTTACGCTGCACCTACCTTTTTTAGAGTTTCGTCATGTCCTTCTGTCTGAGGTTTTGCTAAGATACCCTTATTACTAGAAAGCTGTTATTTTGCAGGGGGTGTGTATATAAATTACGCCAATAAAGTGGTAAATTGAAATTCTGGGAAATATTTCTTTTTCGTCGTCTACCCCATCGTGTAAATGTCGTGATGGCCCAGAGGTTAAGGCCTCGCGTCCCATAATTATGAGGTTGTGGGTTCAAATCCGGGCAAATACTCATGTGACTTTTTCAATTCATATGTACTTTTCAAGTTTATCTTGGACATCACAGACATCGGTGAAGGAAAACATCGTGAGGAAACCTGGACTTATAATTAATATAAGTCTGAAATCGCCAACCCGTCTTGAGCAAGTGCTTGCCACTAGAGTTCACTAGCCCAACGAGGCAGTCCTAAACTTAGTTAATATAAATATTATTTCATGTTCAGGTTGTAACGCTGGCACTGTACACATACTTCGTGGCTGCCCTGATGGGTCGTCAGTTGGTGCCACCTGCCCCCGGCAGCACCTCGAAGTACGAGCCCGACGTGTACTTCCCACTGTTCACTGCATTACAGGTATTGTAACCTTTAGACCTACCTAGTAGCAGTGGAAATTGCTCAGAGACAGTGAGGCGGGATCGAGGCGGGCCACGAAGGAGATGGCGGGACAAACTCGACAGGTTCCCTCAGAACTGGAAAGAGTACGTTTGCCCAGGAATGGGACAGAGCAGGCTAGAAAAAAAAATGCAAAAACGCGTTACCTTGCGGTAAAAGCTTGGTTTGTCCTCATATCATGACCTGCTACTCCCCATAATTTAAAGGTTGTTTCCGGGCAGTCTGTGGCCCTATTAGCTTCCTCTAACTAGCTGAAATATTAGTCAGCATTTAACTTGGGCACTTCACTGCCCACTAAGACAATAGAATAAACAATATTGAGATCGCCTTTCGTATCTGCACTGTTGGAAGGGTATGAGTGATATTACAAATTTTCTCGTTAGAGTAGCGTGCTTCTGGTTTTGTTGATATGACGCGACTATCAGGCCGCGGGATTGTTTATGCAAGTTACTGGTTACTCATTAGTGGGTATACGAGTTTGTAAGCATCAGCCAGTCTTTATATATTTGATTAATGACATCTAAGCGAGATGTCATTATCATTTGCATATCACTTTTTAACACTTGTGCAGATAAAAAGGTGATCTATTGTTGCTCGGGCACAGTTGAATGGCTCTGTAACTAGAATAAAAATGTATTTATAATTACGTTTCAGTTCTGCTTCTACGTTGGCTGGTTAAAAGTTGCGGAGGTGCTAATAAATCCTTTCGGAGAAGACGACGACGACATCGAGTTGAATTGGCTCATCGACAGACACATTAAGGTACGTCGCACACTTTATGGATCATTCAGGTTGTTCAGAAAAGGTGCAGAGATGCGCTCTGTTCAACTAGCACACTAGAACTTATTTTGCAAAATAAGTCCGTGATACCTCTCCGCCATCGGTATCCCAAGTGATTAGCTGCGATATTAGAATATCCCATAGCTTACATCTGGAATTGTTTTAAATAATTATGTCCTCTTTGAGATGTGAAGACGCATTGTCGTTTGATGAGGTTGCTTTTGCTTCCCGAGGCCTGACAAGTTGATGCTCTGTATTTAGGTTGCAACTTCAGGCATATTGTATAACTTTGAAATATAAAAATATAAAATTACCCGCTTGCCTTTTTCATGCATACTATGCATGTAAAAGGCAAGAGGATAATTTTAATTAACAAAAGAACAAAAACTTGGATGCAAAAGCAAGCTCGGGACTTGGAGCACCCCGACTCCGGGACAGGTTAGGTTCAAAGAGGATGACGGGGTCTAGTGATAGTGAGTGAGCGAAGCAATCGAAGTAAGACCCCGCCATCCCCTTCCTGTTAGGTTACTTTAAACCCTGCAAACAGTAGTAGGAGATCCGCGCAGCGTGGCTGCGTCGACTACGCTTTACTACAAAATATTGATATTTACTTGAACACTAAAAAAGTACGATGTAAGCAAAAAAAAATTGTTACTAAAAAAACACGCCGTCAGAAAATGTACAGTGCGTCTTCGCCATGTAAACAACCGGCAGCGCAATGTCATCGCAGGCATATAGGTAACTATCTGTAACTTTTGTCGCTATTTGTTACTATTTGTTGAAACTTGAATGTTATATGCCTATAACATAAATTAACAAAGAGTAATTTTCAGCGACAAGCGAGTTGCACAGCAGTGGTTCTATGTTATAATATGTAACATTCTCTAACATTTTCAATTGTTACCACTTTCTACCATGTTTTCAAAAGATAGGCAACATTACTTAACATATTAGTAAATTTTAAGTGCCCACGAAAATACTAACAATAAATAACTTTTTGCTATCGGATGTTGCTCAATAACACATGGAAACGTTGTTTTACAAAAAGTAACTGTGCATCCACACGGATGCACAGTTAGGTTAAACGAGATCCAAATATTAAATGAAAAATGTAAAAGTAAACTGGGGATCGCCGAGAGGAGTGATCAAAATATTTTATGTATGACATCAACTTAAAAATTTCCAATACCGATACTTTAAATTATTTTAAATATTTATAATACCTTTCAGGCTGCCTACATGATAGTCGACGAGATGCACGAGGAGCATCCGGAACTTTTGAAAGACCAATACTGGGAAGAGGTGGTCCCGAAGGACTTGCCGTACACCGTAGCATCAGAGCACTATCGCAGACACGAGCCGCCATGTTCTGCTGATCACTACAAAGTGAAGGCTGAAGATGCCGTCTACGCGAACGTGCAGGCTCCAAGAAAAAGTCACGATGAGACTTACGCTGACTATGTGAGTTCATTTAAATGTAACGACTATATCCACGATCTAAATACTTCAATGTTAATTATTAATCCAGTCCTAAAGAAAGTATTCAGGTACCTCAGTCAGATGAACAATTGAAATAGAACAATCTTAGTTTCTGTAGTTAAGTCGTGTTTTACTGGGTCTTTACTCATAGACCATTTTGAAAGGTTCTCTATAGACAGTTTCTACATAATGACAAAAATATAGTTTTTGTTTTTTTTTTTAGTTTTGAAACTATTCGCAACTAAAAACAAAAACTGAACAAGTTTTAATCAAATCTTTATCTATTTCCAGGAAAGCGTTGATACGCCATTAGTGGAAAGAAGGAAAAACTGGTTCCAAAGACAAATATCAAGAATGGGGTCGGTAAGGTCTGCTTCGACCGCGTATTCTTCTGGCGGATTGTTCGGCCGGAATAGGCATAACTCGGTGGTGTACTCGAGTCCCGAGGCTGGTCAGCCGGTTATGCCACCGCCACCTCATCACAAAATGTCACTGTATGAGCGCCTGGTGGGCCGCAAGTCCGGCCGCGGACAGCACAGACCGAGCTCTAGACATGGTAAATCTTTGGTTCTGGTTATATTTAGGTACATAATAAATAAATAAATATCGCTGGACATTACACACAGCGCCATCTAGTGCCACACTAAGCAACGAGGCTTGTGTCGTGGACACCAGATAGTTGATATACTACATAGATACTTTTTGTTTGTAAATACATACTTATTATACATATAAACATCCATGACTCGGAAACAAATGTCCATGCTCATCACACAAACATTTGCTCCTACCGGGGTTCGAACCCGGGACCCAACGAACGTAAGGCAGCCTCACTACCGCTGCGCTATTCGGGTCGTCAAACAGGTACATACGTCAGACGGAAAGCGGCTGTAAGTAGTCTTTGACGCAACATTGTCTATGGCAATCCTATGATACATTATATAAATTGACTAGACCACTATACATCAGCCACCAAGGGTGCCAAACTTCAGCTCCAACCGTTAACCAACTGTCGCTTCTGCGTGTGACGTTGTGTGTACTTAGTTCAAATATCGATACCTATCCCACTTCAGGAGTTTTGCTAGCGCCTAGCTAATGTATTGTGATCACTTAAAAACAAAACCTCTTAACACAAGTTAATATCTTAATTTTTTCTCTTTCAGGACAAAAAAGCAATGGGTCCGCAGTTCCAATAACATTACGCAACAGACCTCGCATACCAACACCGGACGTCACAAAAGAGGTTATGGATCGCGAAAACAGAATCGCTATGGGAATGCAAAACATGGGCGTTATCATGGCACACCAAGGTTACCAGAACGAGGTACCCGTTCTTGGTGCTCTCGTCCTGTCACCTATTCAGGAACTGGATAGTGGATCAGTTAACAACACTTTGCACGCGGGCCAGCCCGGCACGACGGCGTTGGCACAAGCGGTGTTGTCGCCCGCGTTGGGTGGCGGCGGCATGGCACCCATGATAACCGCGTCGCCGGTCACCCTGGGCGTGTCGCAGCTGACCAGCCTGGTGAACTCGGCGCCGTCGACGCCACGGGCCGAGCGCGGCGCCGCCGACGGCTCGGGCGGCTCGCCGCACACCCCCCGCGCCACCGTGACGGAACTGCCTCCGTCGGACCGCGACAGCGAGCACAGCAATGCCAGCACCGGCACGCCACCCGAGTTGGCTCGAAAACGCAGCAGTTCCAAAAGAGGAGAAGTCTACGTATAAATAAGATCCGCTCGTAACGCGTGGTGCTTATGAAATTGTGATCGATAAAGTTTTGTTAGTCGACTTTTACGTCTAATACTAAGTACATGTACTTAGGTACTCATCATTGTTAAAATGAGAGAGCTCATTTATATAGTTGTAAGCGGATTTCCATTGCAATAATGGAACGAATTGAGTTTTACGCACAGACAGGGATTGAAATGTATTTTTATTATAGTTTTTCATTTAATATCTTTGTTTTTCTTGCCATCGCCTGATCTCTGTAACGCCGAATTTCCGATTTACTGTGAGGATTTTTGTTTCATTTTCGACTCGTTTTTTACCTACGTAGCTGTTACAAGGTACCTAACCGCGAAAACGAGGTTTCGAGGTATAATAAAAAGAGTTTGATTTATGTGTTTCACTGGGTTACGTATCATAATACCTAAGTTTATCCTATTTTCGATATAACTACGATTGATTCACATATAATGTTCATAACGCTTATTGGTCGACTCAACTAAACTCAACTGATTTACTTACCTATTATTCAACTAAAATCAATCGCACTAACGAACGATTAATCTAATGTTTTTTTAAGATATTGGGCAAATACATTGATTGGTTGTGACGCGCGCTCGCTACGCTCGCATTTTACATTACACACCCACTTTCTGTCACAAATATCATCGTCGCTCCGCCGGCCTTCGGCCTACGCTCCTCACGCCAGCTAGCAAGACCCAATGCAGAAAAGCACTTAGCAATACTGAGTTCTACTTTAGTTTCTTTCTTTATTCTCTTACATAAAAACATACAAAGTACGTATGTTTTTATGTATCAGAAAATGAAATGCAACTAACACGCGTGCGCATGTCTAAACCGTAGGTGAGTCAACCGCAGATGTATGGTCTTATGGATTTGGTTCTTATGGCTTGATGGATTTCGTTATTTTTTATTTTTTTATTTAGCCTGTTCTGTCCCGCTGCTGGGCAAAGGCCTCCCCCATTTCCTTCCATCTCTCCCAGTGTTTTGCCTCCTCTGGCCAATCAGTCAGGCACAAGTCCAAATCGTCACGCCAGCGTTTTTGGAAGCTGCCTCGGTGGCGACGACCGTCTTCAGGCACCCACTGTGTGACGATTCTGGCCCATCTGTCCTGACTCATTCTAGAAATGTGACCCGCCCAGTCCCATTTTAACCTCGCCGACTTATCGCCAACATCGGCGATGCCTGTCTTGGAGCGTATTGTGGTGTTGCGTAATCGATCGGTGATTTTGATGTTTAAAATGCTACGCTCCATCGCTCTTTGGCAAACCTTGACTTTGGACTTCTGAGCCTCCGTCAAAGACCAAGTCTTGGCGCAATAGGTTAGGATCCACTCATATAACTCTAGGAGACACTTTCCTGCTGGGGTAACGTACACTATTTTATCGCCGATCGGAATGCCTTGCGTTGTCCATGTGTCAGCAAGATTTTAAATATCTCCTCGAGAGGGTGCTGATGAATAGTTTAGGAGAGAGCGGGTCACCCTATTTCACTTCTTTGGCAAATTTAAATGATGAGCCTACAGAATCTAATTTAACGTGAGCCGTGCTATTATTGTAAATATATTTTAACAGTTCAATGTAAGTTTCTTCTATACCTTGGCTTCGTAGAGCTGAGAATATGGCGCTGTGTTTAGGTGCAAGAACGACTTTTTCAAGGTCAAAGTCATTCCTGCACCTTTATGCGCTTGGAAGGTCGTAGGTATTGATGATTTTGATGATTATAATTCTGTAACTACATACGTCTTACAGTCGGGAGGAATATTTTAATCAATATACATATACAACCTAGCACTGGCCTGCAAATTTCGAAAAACGTAAGTAAGTTTGAATTTCGCGGTCTGGTTGGAGCCAAGAAACATAATTATACTAACTGGAATGAGGACGGGCAACCCAAAATACGTTCCGAGCGAGAAAGGAAGCTTAAAGGGTGGATTTTGTCTCTTTCTAATAGGGTGTCCAATAATCATACTAACTCTTGAGACAGTTTAAGAGTAGCTGTTATTTTATTATATTTTAATGATGATGACCTGCAACTCAATAGCATTCTAGGTGAACTAGCTTCAAGAGTGGATGTCATTAACTTTTTATGTTAACTTAAATGTATGTCTGTACCGCCCAGTTGCAAATTATCCATTTTGCAACCTGTCTCCAATCCAGACGACTTTTGTATTCGGGGATTCGAGGACTCCGTTAATATGACTGTTTACCTATAATATTTTAGTAACATTCGCCAATATTTATTTTATATTCCGAAACCATTCATTTTCACTCGCAGCTCGCCAAATGGATTCTTTTGCTGGAGAAGCATGGAAAAATCCTTAGGATGGCACGGCACGGTGCGGTGGACTCTTTTCTTTCCAATATTTGTATTTAAAAAGCAAACTAGGTACTACCGACACCATGTTCGATGTCCGATGTTTCTAATTTATAAAATATACTTTTGATTACTATGTACGACAACGATGTTCGAAACTTCGAACTTACTTACTTAATTTATTTGGATATTTCCCGTTTGTCAATCTAAAACAATGGTAACCCTAGTCGTAATAAACAACCAAAGTTAAAAAACTTCCCTGAAAAACGAAATTCCACATCCAGCATACCCTAACTACTACATCCCTTCACACTACACAATTTTACCATATTTTAGCAGATTATTTCACTTAAATACAATAAAAAGTACTTAAATGACTTCAACGCGAAAATGTATCGGCCATATCGTTCACACCTTTGTCGGTTTCTCGCTCGGAACGTTTTTTTTCCTTTTCTATTGAATCCATTGTACAAATTTAAACTCTAAGCTTTTGAGATAGAGTTTTTTTATTTTTCTACCATTCTGTTCGTACTCATTCCAGTTAGTATATAATTTCCTTGGGGCAGTCGGACAAGCTAGAATGAGCTAGATTTAGCTAATGTTGCCATCAAAAGGGCAAAAAATACAAATGCAAAGGGTTAAAAATTGTTTATTTGAAACGTAACAATTAAAGTAATCAAAGAAAGTGCAAAATCTAATTATATTAAATTGTTAAAAATCAGAATCAAATATCCAAATAAATTAAGTAAGTAAGTTCGAAGTTTCGAACATCGTTGTCGTACATAGTAATCAAAAGTATATTTTATAAATTAGAAACATCGGACATCGCACATGGTGTCGGTAGTACCTAGTTTGCTTTTTAAATACAAATATTGATAAGAAAAGAGTCCGCCGCATCGTGCCGTGCCATGCTGGTCCTAAGGATTTTTCCATGCTTCTCCAGCAAAAGAATCCATTTGGCGAGCTGCGAGTGAAAATGAATGGTTTCGGAATATTAAATAAATATTGGCAAATGTTAATAAAACATTATAGGTAAACAGTCATAGCATGAATATGCGATTTTCTATGTCTGAAAAAATATACAGGGTTATTTGTAAAACACCGGCAACCTCTCAGAACTATGTTACTAACATCATAATCAACAACTTTTGTTCTATGACTTTTAAAAAATCATCATCATATTTTAGTTCATCAGAACTTCATACAAAAATAAAAATATTTAAAAAGAACGCTCTAAATGTTACGAAGTCTATGCGAAGCAAAAGAAAGCGATAGTACAATAGCGAGGGGAGCGGGGTTAGGGTGGCGGGGGCCCGTAAGAGCGTTCAATACTAACGGAGCCCTCAAATCCCCGAATACAAAGGTCGTCTGGATAGACAGGTTGCAAAATTGACAGACATATATTTAGGTTAACATAAAAAGTTAATGACATCCACTCTTGAAGCTATTTCGCCTCCACTCAACCGCCCCTGGCTGCTTTAGCAGCCATTAGCTGTTTTGCGAAATGTCCCTGGCTGCTAAAGCAGCCAGTAGCGTCTTCGTCCAACAAAGCAATAAAAAATTATTAAACTGCAATTTCTTGAGCTTATTCCTCTTGTAGCAAACTCTATGTTATATTCCTCAACGTTCGGACCAACAATAGCAACACTATTCCATCGACAAATGTCAAAATAAAAGTAAAAACTTTAGTGTAAACCAAGTGTAAACAAACTCTGCCATTTCTGACGTGTGGCGTCGTATTTCAATTGTTCTGTTATGTATATTGTTATTTTCGGATAGTGTTATATATCAAATGAATCGTGAAAATCTAGTTTTCGAATCTCAAAGTTGAGTATTTCGCCTCCGAAAAAGTGGTAGGTTTAAATACCTATAGTGATTGTGTTTATACAAGAAATAAGTGTTCTTGTGATTAAAACGTGTGTGTTAACGGAAAAACAGTGCATAATTAGTATTGTGAACATATTATTAAATTGTATATTCAAAAACAAGTGGCTTCGTAAAGTTATAGGTACGTAAATAACCGTGTTCAAAAACAGTCGTTGGTGCAGGCCGCGTCAAAATAAACAGTGAGTATCCAAATTCTAATTTAATTCTAACTAGACTATCGTAAATAAACTAATAAGATTATGGTCTTATTGGAAAGGAAATATAATCAAGTTTATTTTAAAATTATTTTAATTTAAATTTAATATTTAGAAAAATTCAAATTAATATTTTAATAGCGAAATATCCGTTTTCATCACTGTTTTTCAAGTTCTAAATTTTTTTTGAGTTTCAAATTAATATCAGTTTTTTTTTTTTTTATAAATAGATTCCATAACTATTCAGCTATTCACTGTAAATTTTATTTAGCTATAACTCTTGTAGTTTGCGATTGTTTATCTAAAGTGTCAAATTACATGCGAATATTTCGCAATTTTTTGCACCCTGGTCGGTTTGGTGCAAAAAAGTCGCGCGCGGGGCGAGTGAGTGGCTAGAAAGCTATTGAGTTGCAGGTCATCATCTTTAAATAATAAAATAACAGCTACTCCGTAACTGTCTCAATAGTTAGTATTGTATTGGACACCCTATTAGAAAGAGACAACATCCACTCTTGAAGCTTTCTCGCTTGGAACGTATTTGGCTTGCCCGTCCTCATTCCAGTTAGTATATAAGTTTCTTGGACTGCCCTTTTTCAAAAACCTAGGTGGCAACACTGATCCCAGCCCATTTGCTGTCAGTGTCAATTACTGTCCTCTTTGGTGTCAATTAATTATTGCGTTGCATATTTTGCTATTGGGTTCTGCTCTTCGAAAAATATCTCGTGGGCTTTTCTTGTTTGTGTTTTTTTAAGAAGTAAAGTATTAGTCCCACGTATGTTTTAAAAAGGAAAGGATATGCAGCTTACAGAGGAAGGTAAATACTTTGCTAGACCAACATTTGTTTTTGCTAAATAAGCTGTAAGTTTCGTTTGAAGAAGCATTGTTTTTGTGTTAGACATAAAATGTCACAGGGATATCTTCCGTGATTGTTATTTATTTAGAGCTCTCCATATTTCGACGCTGTTGCAATGCAAGTGCCATTACTTGAAGGAAAACATGTGAGTTGTATACTATATAAAAATCTATATTTCGAGAAAGTCCGAGACCAAAGGCATGGCATAGATGAAGAAATTGACCAGTATGGGTTGACTAGAAAATGTAGGTGGATGGAAAATAAAACCGTGAAAGCCTCTAACAGTGTTTTTTTGTGTTCTTGAAGATCAACATGTGGCTGTTATTACTTATCCAGTCATGTACCTATATACTAATATAATCAACACTACTAACGGGATATTTACCATGTTAACTGTTTACACACTGCCTCACACGAGCATGATCATTGTGCTTGCAACAGCGCCGAAATATTGGGAACTAAATAAATAAAAACAATAAGTAAAAACAAACAGTAAACATGGTAAATATCTCATTTCTAGTGTCAACAACTTCTAAGATATTAATTTAATTTGCTTGAGATGACTAACATAATTATTTATTTTGATATTTCGGAAATAAGAAAATGTTAGTGTCCATGACAGTTTAAAAACGTATAATACTAATATCATAGTAAATATTTTTCAGAAGCCAAGTGTCGCAGTGATGAAGAACTAATAAATTATAGGCCCTCGCCAAACTACAAACATAAGAAGTACTTACGATCAAAATTCGAAGAAGCAATGATGATTGAAGCAAATTCTTCTTGTGTGGAACCAAATGCTTCGTTGTTAGGACATAACAAACTCGAGAAAGTCAATACATTTGTGGCAACAGCCGCAGTGCAGCCACCTTTGCCACCCAACCCGCCACCACCGGATACACCACCCATGATAACTAATTTAAAACAGGAAATTGAAGATGATGGGTATAAATGTGATACCACTGAAACTTCATCTGAGTTTAACCAGTCAGAAGAACTCAAGCTTGCCCCTGCAACAATTAAAACTGACCAGTCTGATGAGCCGGTCCAGCCAACCATAACAATGTGCCGAAACTTTGCACGTGGTACTTGCAAAAAGGGTGCAGCATGTATATTTGCACATGAATTAATTTTGGCACAGTTGCCGGGGGTTTATACATTTTGTAGAAACTTCCAAAATTCTGTGTGTTCATTTCCTAAGTGCAAATTTGTACATGCCTCTGTTTTTGAAAAAGAACACTTTTACAGAACAGGATATTTGCCACCCCATTCACTAGCTCATCTTAAAGAAGCTACTGTACAGCAAGCCCCTCTACCACCACCACAGTCAGAAGGTAATACACCCTCACCATTCAATTCAGCCTGTTCACTATAAATGTTTAGTATTTTGTGAATAAGTTAAAAAAATATATTTGTTGGTATATTTTCTTTCAGAAGCATCAGCAGAGCAGCCAGCTGTTTATTGTAATGCTCCACCACTCCCCCAAATATCATGGTAAGTCTTTCTTCCTGTATGAGCTTTGAATCATTCCCCCTGCGTCGAGTCCCTTTGCGTTGACTCGTGATTTTTCTTGGTTTTGATGCACTGTCTTTTGTTTCGCCTGGACATAGCTGTCACAGAGTACAGTCATATTAAAAACGAAATACGGCTTTTTTATTAATAAAGATAGTTTGCTCATCCAGTGATATTTTAAATAATACAAAAAGTACTAGGCTAGCATAAGTTCATGGAGGTGTGTATTTGTATATTCCGGGTATCTGAGTAGGTGTAGGTACTTACTGTATAATATTGTCACAGTAAACTTGTGATTGAAATACCATCTTCAATTCCTGCTAGCCTAGTACTTTTTTTGGCTGGATCGCTGCACGCACTGCAGCAGATGCTCGATGGCCTAGTTGATTATTCAATACGCATTGGTCTCAAAGTGAACTTGGACAAAACCCAGGTTATGTTCAAAGAACAAGTCACCCCCGGATCTATTGTTATCAATGGCGGTCCCCTTGGGCACCTTGGGCAAACTCTGCAGTTTGGTAAGAACAAGTTTGCAAGCTGGACTGGGTAGCATTTGGTAAAAAAGTAAAATTATTATATTAAGGGTAAAAAATAAGATGTAAACAAGGCAGATAGAGGAAAATGACGTCAGCCGCTTTGACAGGAATGGCCGCGAAGTCACGGACGTTTGAACTCTTGTAGAAAATAGTAAAAGTTTAATTGTTTTTGAGTAACAGGCTGTCGTTGAACTTATCTTTTAATTATTTTCTTGGGTTGATAGTACTGTACTTTATTGATTTATGTGAAGAAAAAAATACGTGCATATTATTGCAATGGAAAAATGACAATCTTTGGAAGCAGTCAACTTCTGGGCAGTTTCTGTTACCCAAAAAATATAAAGAAGAATATTTATTTATTTAAAACTTTTATCTAGCTGTCCTACGTAATTTTATAAAAGCTAAAAAAAAAACTTTGAAAGTATTTGTAGAAACAATTGGATTTTATGAAAAGTCGGTTGTGGTGGTGGGGACTCTTTTGTTACTTGATATCGGCCAAAGCCACTGCGACGGACTTTTAATAATATTCATTTGTTCTTACCCGTAGTATGGTACTTCCACAGAAAAAGTTACAGCTTTTATTAAAAGACGTACGCCTGGCGTTCATGGGATCTTGTTCTATTATGTTGTCTTTTTGTGTGTGACGATTGACAATTTCCAATATCATGTGACAACCCTAAGGGTTCTTACAGACGAGCGGAACATTGAAACGTCGACGGCAGCCGTCGACAGGTGGCGACGGCTGCAGTTGGCAACGTGCCGCTCGTCTGTAAAAACCCTAAAAAGTGTTTGATACTTTTATTATGCAACCAGTGGGTCTCACTAGTTTTAATATTGACATTTAAGTGTCCCGCCCGTGGCAGCACGATACAACGCGGAAGCCGTCATAGAACCCGACATGTTCAGACTACAACCAGATGCAATCACTACCGCTCAGAAACGTGACTGGAGTCAGATTGGTGAAGGTATTCAAGGTATGTACTTTAATATTGTTCACTGTTGCTGAGGTAAATGTGGTATTGGAATCATATAAGCGATCCTCGGCTGTCATTCAAAGATCTTTGACAGTCGGTAGGTAGTCAGTGTCGCGAAAGTTTGACAACCAGGCTTAAGGTGTATCGTATTAAGTGCAGGCCACACCGACAGCTAGCGAGCGAACGAGCGAGCCGGGCGGTGTGGCCTACACTTTACGCGGTATGGGTTGTGGAGGTCAGATAGGCAGTCGCTCCATGAAAAATACTGTTATTCGGCTGCATCTGGTTAGGCTGGAAACCGACTCCAACATAGTTAAGAAAAAGCTTGGCAGTTGATAAATTTTATCCCCAGTAACCAGTATTCCGTGCCTGTCTGGCCCACCGCTACATCCCCTTGAAATGGCGCGAAGTAAAAATAATCTTTATTCCAAAACCAGGTAGGAGCGATTATACTCAACCCAAGTCCTTCACACCCATCAGCCTCACCTCGTTTTTCTTGAAGACATTAAAAAGGCTGGGAGACACAAGGATTAGGAATCAAATTTCGCTACTTAAACCCTTACACCCTAACCAACACGCCTACTGCAAAGGCAAGTCAACTGAATCCACACTCCACTGCGTGGTCACACGCATAGGAAACGCTCTAAAAACCAAAAACCCATCACTGGACGCCTTCATAGACATAGAGGGTGCTTTCGACAAAACGAACTTCGCCAGCATCAGCCAGGCACTAGTCGTGCACGGTGTGGCGCCAACGCTTATACAATGGATTCACAATATGTTAAAATATCGCACTATTCGATTTACTGTGAACACCACCACACGAGGTATCGTTAGTAGGGGCTGCCCACAGGGTGGGGTGCTGTCACCACTACTGTGGAACCTAGTAGTAAATGAGCTCATTACAGAGCTCAACGCTAGCAGTCTGTACTCGGTGGGTTTTGCAGATGACATAGCAATTCTAATCACGGGGAAATTTGAGGGCGTCTTATGTGACCTCATTAGGAAAGCCTTCAAAATAATCGAGAATTGGACAAAACACAAACTATCGGTTAACCCCACCAAAACAGAACTAATAATGTTTACAAACAAAAGAGTCCTTGGACCACACAAACTTCCTAAACTATTCAACACTTAAAGAAGAATCAAGTACTTAGAAGTGATTCTTGATTGCAATGCTAAAATTGCTCTGGAATAGGCATCTTGACTACAAACTCAACAAAAGCACAATCGCACTGTACCATTGCAATAAAATGTTAGGAAAAACGTGGGGGACAACTCCAAAGATCACGCTTTGGCTTTACGCAGCGGTGATCAGACCATTGCTGACTTATGGCGCTTTGGTTTGGTGGACGAGAACTGAATTCTCGACCACTGTCTCTAGGCTTCAGCGCGCAGCGGTTCCAAAGGCTAGCCTGTTCCGCTATCACGGGCTGTATGAGGCCAACCCCAACTGCGGCAATGGAGATAGCCCAACAATTAACTCCCCTTGAATTGTACATACAGCAGGAGGCAGCACTAGCAGCTATCAGGCTTATGCACTTAGGCATATAGGGCAAGAACCACACCAGTCCCCACGCAGGCATGCTAGACCGGGTGATTGAGTATCAACCTCTCATCGCTGCCCCGTGTGATAGGACACCTAATTAACCTATGTTCAACAAAAGCTATAGCATACAAACGACAGAGGAAATAAGGGATCAGTCGCCAATGAAGTACGCATCTACACAGATGGCTCTAAAACTCAAAACAGCTCAGGGGCTGGCGTACACTCCCTAGACCTCAACTTTAACTTTCACCTACCACTAGGCGAACACAGCTCGATATTCCAATGCAAGTGTGTCGCCCTAACACAAGCCGCAACAGCCGTAAAGCGTCTAGGCGTTCGTAACTACGCAATCAGATTCGTATCTGATAGCCTAGCTGAGCTTAATGCCCTAGAAAACAAACAAACTAACAGTAAATTAATATTCGAATGTCTCCTCGCCCTGGAGAGTATTTCGCTGTCTAACAGAATCACCCTCCAGTGGATCAAGGGGCACAGTGGACCCCTAGGCAATGACGCCGCAGACGAACTTGCTAAGAGAGGTTCCGAGATGGTAGTGCTAGGCCCGTACCCACCCCTTCCCTTGCCTTTCTCACAATTCCGTACATGGATTCGCCAGAGATCAACTGAACTCAATAACAACAAATGGTCACGGTCTACAGACTGCAGGATGCCAAGTCTACATCCGCGACCAACAAAACGACTGCTCAGCCTAAGTAGAAATAACCTCAGAATCCTAATAATAGGGACAATAACGGGCCATTGTCCCCTAAACAAACATCTCTTTAACATAGGCGCCACGGACAGCCCACTCTGCAGCAGCTGCTTTGACGCCGAAGAATCAGCCGCCCACGTCATACTGGAATGCGAGGCCGGGGCTACCCAACGCAAACAAATCCTCGGAACGGTGAGGTCGCTCCGCGAAGCCTGTGAAGCTCCCAGGAAACGTCTGTGCTTCTGGGTGAAGCTAGGCTGGCTAACTTAGCCAGGACATCTACGCACAACGGACCGAATAAGAGTCTATAAAGTGCGGAAAATGGAGTCCCTACTCTACTCTCCCCAGTAACCATCACTTTTGCCCATTTTCATTACTTTATTTAGAGACTAGGTAATAGGGATTTTATGTGAATTTCGTTATTGAAAAAAAATCTAAACTATGAGTTTCCACAAATATTTAAACCATACTATCAGTACAGAGACTACTTCTCGGTTGAAGGAGATCTTCTCTTACTTAATTCAAGGATAGTCATACCAGAAAAAATGCATAAAGAAATATTAAACAAAATTCACGAAGGTCATTTAGGGATCTCAAGATGTAGGGAACGAGCAAAACAGTCGGTTTGGTGGTTAGGGCTATCAAAACAAATTGAGGAAAAAGTAAAGTCTTGCTCAAAATGCTTAGAAACTTCACAAAATCATAAAGAAACCATGGTATTAGATCCTCCACCAGACAGGTCTTGGCAGAAAATAGGTATTGACTTGTTTAAATATTTAAACCATTGGTATCTGGTTGCAATGGACTATTACTCTAGATATTTAGAAGTTTTTAAGTTGCATGATTTGACTGAAGATAGTGTAATCATTAAATGCAAGGAAATGTTTTCTAGATATGGTATTCCAGAAGTTGTGCGCTCTGATTGTGGTACACAATTTAAAACAAAATTCAATTATTTTGCAAAGGAATATGGGTTCAAATCGATTACTAGTAGTCCATATTATGCTCAAAGTAATGGCCTAGCAGAATCTGCAGTTAAGATTGCAAAAAATCTTCTTACTAAAAATGAGGATATTTACATGGCATTACTAGTTTACAGAAACACACCCTCGGAAACAGGTTACAGTCCTGCTGAATTAATGTTCAACCGAAAACTCAGAGATAATCTTCCTATGATACCAAGCAAACTTAATAACCCTGTAGTTCTGAACCAAGAATTGAAACAAAAGCATTTATTAAAGAAACATAAGGAGATAATTTATTATAATAAGAGACATAGAGCAATAGACTTGCCAGAATTGGAGGTAAATGATAGGGTATGGCTTACTGATCTGAAGATATACGGCACAATTATGTTCAAATGCAAAGAACCACGATCATATATGGTGAAAACAGAGAGAGGGAACTTTAGGAGAAATAGATTGTTTTAAAGTTGGCACCTAAAACAAATATTTCACCAGCGGAAGGAAGGTATGTTTCAAATGATAATGTTATTTCTTGGGAAGATTATTGTAAGGCTCCTACTACTCTTTCAGATCCGATAGAAGGCAATTCCACAGAATTGGAGGAACGGTACCATTCAAATTTTAGTAGTCCGGAAAGAATCGAATCTGAAAGCAATAGTGTAGCCAGACCTAGAAGATGTGTAAGTAGGCCTAAACATCTAGATGATTATGTGTGTGAATAGTTTGTCATAAAATTAGATGATTTTGTAAGAAAATATTTTATTTTGCTTGTCTTGTAAAAAGGGGAGATGTTGTATTATCTGTGCCATCCTTGAATTATTGTTTATAGCACTAGAGTATAGAGTCTATGCTTTTGGCTCTGAGGGGCGGCCATCTTGATGTCGGGCTCGGAACATGATGGATGTTTCCAATATTGTACTAACTCTAAAATAAACAAGTACTGATTTACGGAAGAGTTTTTATTGATAACAACACAATTACTAAATCATTATTAAAAGAACTAACAAAAAATTGATGGAGGATCATTTTTTCACATAGTTTTAATAATAAATTTACTTGCCATTTACACAGCTGGTCTGCAAGTAAAACACTGCATAAGACTTGTTCACTTCTCATGCTCTAAAAGTACGCCAATATAGCCCTACGAAGTGGGACTAAAGTGGTCACTTTAGTCCCACTTCGTACTTACTTAGGTAGCGAGTGAAAAGTAATTAGTTTTTTAATTTCCTTCATGTGACATAGGGAAACTCAAACAGCCAGTAAATGTACTACTATTATCTGTGGAGTGTTAACCATCTTCATTCCGAAATTGTTGAGAGTTTTAGTTCCATGGTTTTTCCGCAAAGAAGGTGGCGCCATGCGTTGTAAATTATTAATCTGTGACTGGTTTAGAAAACAAAACTGACCGCGAAGTTTTCAGAATTTTTGTCGAGTGTAAATTTGTTCGGTTTTATATAAATTTATTAAGAATGTCCAGTGACAGTGAAGAGTTTGACGTCGAGGAAAGAGCAAAAGACATAATAGATAATCTTTTGCCGCCAAAATCGCGGAAGATTTACCTAAAAACTTACGAAAGTTCTATGGACTGGAGGAATAATAAATGTTTTTGTACTAATTTGACTATTTTTCTCGCACTCAAAGTGAAAAGTACAGTTTGCAACTCGAGACTAAACGCCAACTTAATATACCCTCCTCTGGTATATTATGGCTTCGTTTAGTCCCTCGATATAAAATATACTATTTCTACCAACTATGCTTTAATTTCATCACAATCACACTAAAAACTCAGAGCAAAGTACAAAGC
Organism: Xestia rhomboidea; assembly: GCA_963853795.1. NCBI lineage: Eukaryota > Metazoa > Arthropoda > Insecta > Lepidoptera > Noctuidae > Xestia > Xestia rhomboidea. The sequence continues at coordinate 21,355,531 of OY970756.1, read as the reverse complement.
GAGTCTTTAATGCTCTAGAGCAAGGGTGGCCAACCGGTCGATCGCGATCGACCGGTCGATCGCGACTATTAGTCCAGTCGATCGTGGCAAGGCAAAAATATAAATACGTAGATAAGACTGCGCAACGTAGTTACAAACTGCTGCACGCATCATCTTGTATCATTTTTCAATCGCCGTTCCGTCACGTTGTTTATCCTCTCTTCTAAGCAGCATAGCTCTCTTTTGTTTTTGGCACGCGATGAATAATAAGCGGGAAGCGTGTCTATGCTGTTTCATTTAAGATTTACCTTAAACAGACCCCGGTACAGATGGTGTCCCCACTGGCAGGAATAGCGCCACCAGAAGTTCGCAGAACAGTGACAAGCTCTAGCGAAAGAGCCAAAATGGTTTCAGACACACGACACCCTTTACATCTGAATACCCTCGTGTCGCAAAGGCTGAAAAGCCGAAACAGCTTTCTGAAGTGTGTCACCCTACTCAGTGGCGACCGCTCCAGGGAAAGACTAAAGCTGTGGCGAGGTAGTGCATCCTTACCAATACCATTCGTTCCACCTGCTGAAAATCTCCCACCTGTACATGAGTTGCCATGGCTGACCTGGAAGCCCTTAAATAGACTCCGGATCCAGGTTGGCCGTAGCAAGGAAAACCTGCTCAGGTGGAGATTCGTTAATGTCTCTGCCCTGGAGTGTAAATGTGGTGCAGTTCCATAAACGATAGGGCACTTATCGTGTCCTGCGTGTTCTGTTGTTTGTTCACTGCAGGAACTGATAGACGCTACCGAAAGCGCCAAACTAGTCGCTCAGTTCTGGGCCGACACAATTTAGATTGCCATCGACACGCTATATGAAGAAGAAGATTTAAGATTTCAAGAAGTATGTAATTGGTAGATCGCACAGGGTTTCGTCAGTAAACAGTAGATCTTGGGTCTAATCAAGTTGGCCACCCCTGCTCTAGAGCAATAAAAATGTATGAAATTTCATTATTGCACAGTTTTTTTTTTATCGCACCAAAAGGTGCCAATCTCAATGGATTAGCTCTATTCAGCCAGCCGATATCAATACTTTTTTTTTACGTACGTATTATTCGTTTCTATCCTACTTGTTCCAAATTTAAAGAATGATTGCTGCTAACTCTGATTTAATATAAATTTGCCCAACAAAACTCTTAACTTTACGTTTAATAATTGCTCAAGTATAACTTTTAATTTCAATAATTAAACTTCTATTTTAACTGTTTGATATGAGTTTCTTTTATCTACTATTCCTATAGGTAATAGTTGAAAGAAAAGCAGATTATGCACCTCGCCTTAAGTAATTTATATTGCCCTCGTGCCTGTTAGGTTAGAGCCCTCGCTGACGCTCAGGCTCTAAATCAGGCACTCGGTGCAACAATAAATTACATTGTGCTCGATGCAATAATCTACTATTAATGCATTTTTGAGTGTAATAAACATGTATTCAAAGAATTATAATTGTACTAGCTGACCCGCGCAACTTCGTCTGCGATATTTAAAAGAGACATAGAGATGGTTAGAGAGTGTGAGACACCCTTAAAATCTTTTAACGGTGTCTCACACTCTCTCTAACCATCTCACCATCATCATCTCTCCATCATCACGATCGCGGACTTTTTATAGAACTTTTTAATAGGAAAAATTCCATCATACACGATTGTTGCGTAACTTTAACCGTTTACGTAGCGCACGCAACGAAAGATCTCAAAAGGAATATCTTTTTCCTTTTTTTGCAACATTTTTCATTGCTGCTTTGCTCCTATTGATTGTAGCGTGATGTTATATAAACGTGGTAACGTTATTCTTCGTTGTTGCCTTCTCCGATAAATGGGCTATCCAATACTAATAGATACTTTCAACTCGAACCAGTAGTTCCTGAAATTAGCGTGTCCAACCAACCAAACAAACAATTCAGCTTTATAATATTAAGTAAAGTATAGAATTAAGAAGGTAACAATTTAATTTCTCTGAAATATTTGCATTAATCGCTAAAATATTCTGTTTTTCTAAATAAGGGCTTCCCTCGCCAGCCTCCTCAGCCTTACGTTATCATCTTTAGACACTTGATGACAGTCATACTCCAGCTAGGTCGAAAGTTCTCATCAAGGTGCACAAAATGAGCCCAAACACGATATAGATGCTGTAAACTCTTGATGACCTCTTGCAACTGCTTTTCGTCTCCATCGTTAGACCTTCGATGACAGACCAGGCAGGCCCCTTATTCACAACGCTTCGATTCGATTTTCGATTCGGAAAGTCCTATGTCTATCTTTTTTTGACATTACAAAATCGAGCGAGATAGACTTATGACTTTCCGAATCGTAAATCGAATCGAAGCGTTGTGTATAGCTATGCAGGTCTTAAATTCTCACCAAGGTGCATGAAATGAGGCCAATAACAATATAGCTGTAATTATAATCTACGTAAGCTGCGTATGGATTATTGATTATTGCAAATAGCACAGCACAGTTCTTGCACGGCAAGAACACGTGAATTAATCAGACTTCCGTTCGCTATACTACTTTTGGAGAAATCATCATCATACTCTTGCCCTTATCCCAATTTATTTGGGGTCGGCGCAGCATGATTGTATTCTTCTTTCATACTTCTCTATTACTTTTTGTAAAAATATTTCACGCAAAAATAAGAAATATTGAAATGCAAACAATTTAAATACAAAAAGAAATCTATGAAATCTCACAACTGTTGTGCGTATTCACGTCAAAAATCAAATTTCGAGAAAACTGAGCAATTATATTTACCTGTATTAGATATGAAGTATATGTAGCAACTTTAAAAGGTTACACTTCATTGAATTTGATTGTATAGGTGTTTGAAGTTTATTAATTTTAAACACAAAACCCTCTTTTTTGCGTCCCTGGATGAGATTTAAAAAAAATGCTGAAACAGGTATTTCTTTATTTTTATTAATAAGTATTTATTCTGAGTTTCATGATTCTAGAACAATCTAAATTTTTTTTTCATACAAACTTTATCCCCCCTTTTCACCCCCTTTTTCCAAAAAAATCCAAAAATTCTATAGCCTAAATGTTATTCTGAATGTATTTAAATAGATTTGTGAATATTTCAACAATATCGGTTCAGTAGTTTTTACGTGATGCGCGGTCAAACAAACAAAAATTTTAAAAATAGTTTTAATATGTTCAGTTACTTATTTTAAGTCACCCTGGTCGGTTTTTTTTGTTAAATCTTCAATGTACAGATTTTTTGGTCTCAACGATTTTATTATATGTATAGAATAAGAATCATCAATAGCTCTATCCTATCTCTAGTAAGCGATGCAGATGTCATGAAATAGTCAGAGTAATAAAGGATGAATAATTAATTTAATTATTTGTTTTTAATTGATGATAAGAACTATGAGAGGTTTATCGATTATTTTATTGTTAAAAGTTGTCATTTTGACTCATTGAAAACAAATACACCATTACGATTTAAAAATAAAAAGGATAGGTATGGGTATGGTTGTATGCAAGCTCTTTGTGTATAAATGCTAAAATTGTTTGAACTTCATCAATTGCATAAATAAATAAATCAATAAATAAATCAATTGTATAAATCAAAGATGGGAATCTTTGATTTATCATCATAATATCAACGTCCATTAAATTATGCTAAGAGTTTTCAAATGCGATTATTAAACTTTCAACAAGAAAATAACGTAAGCCGAGCGGTTGCAAGCTCCTTGCAATGACGTGATATTCAGACAGGCAATTGAAACATATGAACCCGATTAAAGAATAAATCAGAGGAAGGGTGTGTGCACTACGAATCGCTATAAAATCCTAATTCATAAAACCCGTCCGGGCTGTACGAACATCTTTAGCCAGCCGTACCAACTGAAGGTTAAGCAAGAGACTTTATCTGTTGTTTCTTTGTTTTATTTCGTTAGGTACTTACTTTTCTTGAATCTCGATTCTTACTAACAGAGTTATTCTGCCTTTTTTTTACGGATGGGAAATCATCAAATAACTCCTCCCGCTCTGGGCGGAGCAGGAGGGAGTGTCAGACTTTTACCGACTAAAACTCATCCATGTTCCTTCTTTGCCCTTTGTGTTCCGGAACCACGGTATCTCTTTCGAACAGTCCCGCAGCCCCGGCAGGTGTCGGCCCTTACGGACCCCTTCCTTTTGCTGACTCTCGAGGCGCGTGTGGAAAACAGGCGCGCCGTCGACACGGTCTGTCGTCATGAGACGGACGGACGGCGAGCTAGCCTATACCGCCAGCCGCCAGCCCACACCGGGGAGTTCTGCTTCAATTATGACTTACGTATTCAATACATATTCCATAATTCTGAATCTGAATGAACTGAATGTGAACACTGCGCTTGCCTCGATTGTAATTATTTGTTCGTTTGTCACCAGTCAGCAGCCCTACGCTCGACCGCGACTCCGGTGAACAGCTGGCAAAGAAATGCAAAAATTGTGGGACTAAGGACCTCAGGTATCATTTTGCTTACTGATCTCGGGGTCAAGTATGTGTTTATACTGATCTCCATAAAGTACACCAGGGTTTATTATCTCATTATATTGAGGCATGTGTAGATGATGTGCTCAAGTCTGCTATTACGCTTGGTTTTATGTTTATAATGTAATGTAATGTAAAAGTAATGTTTAAAGCGAGGAACTTATCCTGTGTTTTAGTTGATAATGTGAATTGACTTGACCGCGGGTTCCGAACAGTTGGCTAGTTAAACTTCTTGTCTTAATCATAATGTGGCAAGCACATACTCTTATGTCGGTGAGTTGTAGAAGTTACCGCTGAACTGCTTTTCAAATTCAAATATGTTTATTTGTGACACTTATGTAAAAATAAATAGGTACATGGTGTTATCAAAAAAAAATGTCTCACTATGTTTTGCCTTGCAAGGCTTTTATTGTGCGATTGTCTTAGTGACCTGGTTGCGTTTTGATGTTTTGTAATATTTAATTTAGTAGGTACTATAACACAGCAATTTCTATGCATAGCTATTATATTCAAGCTTTTACTATGTATAATTGTTAGCACAAGCTATTTTATGACCTATGATTATGTTCATATAATAGTGTTATGCATTGCACACTAAATTTCTGACATGTCTGTATTTTACAGTGAGAGGTTGCTCGATGCTCAAATTGAGCAGGCTCGTCGTCGTAAGCAAGAATTAAGCCAGAACATAGCTGATATCAGCAGGAAGAATCAGTTAATGGAAAGTTTGCTGGCCCAAGTTTTAAAGCTGGTATGTAATAATTATCCCCTTAAGGCGCCTCCTCGAGCAAATGACCTTGAGTGAGCAGTTTTTTTGGAGCCTACTCCTCTTTAACCAAAAGAAAAAGGAACTAATAAAAATTACATTAAATTTCTACAAAATTGTCGCTTTTTTTTAAAGTAGCCTATTGTTTAATAAATCTCCTCACTAAGAAACCACAGAAATGAGAATTAATGATTTATAACATGCTACTCCTCGTAAAGTAACCATTATTTTGATTTGCTACTTATACTAATGGATAGGCAATTTAATAATGAACACAATTGTCGTATTTTTTTCCATAAGACGAATATCGCACTAATTTCGCACCGTTCGGCCCGCATTGACCGACGTAACAACCGCTTTGTAGTGCAAGCTGATTAGAACTTTATTCTAACAGTATTTCGAACAAAGTTTGAACCACCACAGAGTTGCTTATTTTGCTTAAGATAGTTCGATTTGGAAAAGAACTACAAAACCCATACAAGAATCGTTTAAATAGATGTGTAATTCTATATGTAGTTCGATAATTAGTTTTATTTAAACGGTTAATTAATATTTTTTACTTTGTTCTAGAATCATCCATCAATGTCATCAAAACTTTCCGCAGATTTTCAAATCTCCGCAGACAGAGACATTAATGTAAGTCTTTTTAACAATGAATAAGCGAAAAAAGAATTATTATTTGGCTATGGTTTAATTGCCAATTAGTTAAAGGAAGATACAAAAATAGTGTTGCTGGATCAGATCCAGCCCGTCCCTTGTTGGCCGCCCTCAGCGACGCCCTAAGCCGAGGCTCGTACGTTCGGAGATCCACCGGTGGGTCTGCTTGGTGGGTCCTTGAAGACGAACTGTCAAAATCGTGTATGTATGTAGGTACTAATAAGAAAGACCTTCAGTAACAAAAAAAAAATGACTACACTTGAGGTTTTTGTAACAGCGCAATGCTCGTGTTTGGACAGTTTTAGAATGTTGCTGATTTTCTGCTATACTACTATAAGCCCAGTCAAATTGTAAAGACGTGCTTTACTTGCCGTCTTACGATTTAACGGCAAACACAGATAGATTTTAAACAATATTTGTGTAGGCGATTTATTGTATTTATAATGGCCTAACGTACGATTTCAAATTTCAGAATTTATCACCAAGCAACAACTTAAGATCCATGCTGGCTAAGATGCTGATGAGTATGGACTCGGGGTCGGGGGATATAGGTAGAAGCGGTTGAACAGAATTAAAAGAAGCGCACCAATTTGTACCAGGTTGTAGAATAATTGTATATATTCAGAGCTGACAAATGTCGAAATGTCAATATTTTTACTGGTTTGACCATGAGCCCTGTTTAGGTATGCGCGATACTTGCATTTGTATCCAGAGTTTGGATCGATCTACTGTAATACGATTCTAGGATAGTAATGCGAATAACAAGAATGGTTTCGACCAGATTCTCCAAAATATGACATCGTCCTAATTATACTTGGATCGATACAAATGTAAGTTTCGTATCGTACTTATTAATTCCTCTAAAAGACAAAGCAAAGACTAAATTCGAGGAATTCTTATGTAAACCTCTTGTGTTATTTAAGTTGTAACAGAACTCAAGGCTAAACTGACGGTAATACCTACTTTAAAAAAATATTAGACTCGCTGTAAAAAAAAAGTGGAGGAATACATAACCTCCACCTTTTTAGAAGTCGGTTAAAAATACATTCATCTAACGAAAACGGAATAAGATATTCTGCTAATGTCTCCGTAACTCCTTCATAAACTTTGTTTTCATTTTGAACTTTTGTTACCTCTGAATATAATATTTTTAAAGTTGACGCAACAAAACAAAATTGTAAACAAAATTTCAAGAATTATTTAAGTATCGGATCGTATTATTAGTTAGACGAGTGCAATTAGACAAAAAGGTGGAACGAAGTTTATAGTGGTAACCCTGAATCGCGAAAAAAAATCAGCTGTTCCATACATTTTGACGAGTTATGTGAACATAATTGTAGGGAACAGCTGATTTTTTTTCACGATTCACGCTTTGGTCCCATAGTAAAAGTTGTTCATAATGATGAGTACAATGACCGGTCGAAGTTTATCGACATCGTCCGGAAACACGGTGTAGGTCTATCTATTCATACACGTACTATGCTACTATGCACGTACTTTACTACACGCCACATAATATGTGGCTCCTCAGATAAAAAAAGTTACCACTATAATAATGAATATATATTAATGAGTGGTAACTTTTCTCGTCTTGGCAACATTTTACATGAAAATGTTTTTGGTGGGATTTTGTCTAATACTAACATTACTAACTACTCTCAAATGCTACAAAATCATACGGTAAGGTGTAGAGTTTGTGAAGTTAGGCCTTGTAGAGTTAGGGCGTGTAGAATTAGAAGCTTGGCTATACATGAGATCAGCTAGGGCTATTACGTATCTTTCTGATATCCAGTGACTATCAAGCTTCGGTTGTACACCGAACTTTGATGACAACCGTGAATGTCATAATATTGGTATTACGTATCACACTGAGTGGATATCACTTTACGGTGACTAACAGAGTCATACATAATATGGAACTAACCTTTTGACAGTTAATTGATGGACACTGAGCCCAGTTACTATTATTTCGAGCTGTCTACAGAGATACGTAATAGCCCTACTGATAACTTTTTGAAAGTGCGACTCATATTTATGGTCTCGTCTTGGCAAAACTTTACATGAAAATGTTTTTGGTAGTATTTTGTCTAATACTAACTACTCTCGAATGCTACAAAATCATACCAAATTATGATAAATATTAATCCATGATGTTCGAAGTTCTGACGTGGCTCCTCAATCCAAACATTTAGATTGAGGTGCCACCTTTATGTTCGTATAACTTTTGAAGTATTATACTACAAAATCGAGGATCCAATTTTTTTTTAAACTTTCTTTTTATTTTATTCAAAATCTGTATAACAATAACATAAAAAGTCTGCCAAACTGCAAAAAGTTTGTCGGCAGTTGTTTTCGTTTCAAAATATCATTATAACAAATTTCAATTTTATTACAACATGTAAAAAAGGGAAGTGAGTTTACAGAAAGAAACACATTTTACACATATGATAAATAATGCTATTGTCCATAGATACAAAATTAGCTATGGACATAATGAGAGGTAATGTTTTTAAGAACATTTTTAAGCTGGTTTTTAGATTTAACATGCGATATCAGGTGTGGGGGTAGCTCATTCACTAACGACGCAACCACATATTTTCTTGTGCGCTTACCAAAGTAGTTTGTGACTTTAGGAACAGCAAGTGGCTTCTTTTTAGATAAACGAGTTGGGTACATATGCTTACGTTCGTCCTTGTGATATTCATTATTATTTTATTTAATTGTTCAGTCAAGATATTTAGTACTACTAAATAAGTATATTAATTTCATTAAGATACGAAAAGTGGCTCCTCAATCCTTAAGGCCATAAAAATCAGACCACTATAAACTTCTTTCCACGTTTTGAGTATATTTTGTCTAATTGCACTCGGCTATGTATCTATAGTCCGCGCGCGAGCTCCGAGGAATGAGTGGCTTGTTTAAAACATCGGTTGTTCCACCTCAAGCACATAGCACCCTCACAGAATGCTTTCATAATTAAGTTCGCGCGGAGTACTAAATTATGAAACCATTCTATGAGGGCACTATGCACCCGAAATAAAACCACTGTTGTTTTAAACAAGCCACCAATTCCTCGGAGCTCGCGCGCGGACTTTCAAGTTATACTTATTATCTTATTAAATAATTTTCGATTATTCTGAAATTAATAAAAAAAATGGTGTGCAATTTAGATTCTAATACAGTTTTATTTTCTATATTGTTGTATTTTTATAGGTACTAAAATGTTTATCATAATTGACGATCATACAAATTCGCTTGTTTGAGAACCTAACCTAGTTTTGGATAGGTCGTATGTTCTTTTTAAGTACAGACATATATTTCATAAACATATTAAGTGCATGTATAGTATGTTACAGTCTGTGTCATTGCTTGGAAATGATTAATATATTACATTTTGATATAAGTGGGGAAAATTTGTCATTGCATTCGAGGCGGAATTTACAACCGAGCCGTAGACGAGGTTGATATACAGCCGAGAACTGCAATAACAGATAGATGCCCACGTATATGAAACGACATTTTTCAATACAATTTCGAAGAAATAAAATAATAGAACGAAAAGTCATGAATTATTAATTATGATTTTAATTTTCTTTTTTTTCCGCGGTTTGCTTTCGTCAGGTTGATGGAGAAGCAAAGCCGCTTTACAGTCTAATACATGTATTTTTGAATTTAGAACACAAATAAATGTTAATGTGTCATAAAAGTAAATATTAGTTTTAAATAATCATGTTTATCTATGATATTCTATTTATAAACACAATATAAATAATCAAAAAATATTTACGCCGTAAAGACGCATAATTATCTCTTTGCCGAAACTAATAAAAAAAAAACAAGCACGGCCGACTGTAGGCATTGAACCTATTTGAACTTCGTATAAGTGTAGTTCTGTGGAAATTTTTATTTCCGTACACGTGCGGATAAATGAAAAAAAGCACACGCGTGTGAAATACATTGCATGTTGAACCTAATCGTAGTGCGTGAACCCGTTTTCGAGGAAGTGTATTGAAAAATAGTTACCAGAATTATTTCTTCGTATATTATGACAATTATTAATAAATAATTACCTGAACTATTTCTTCGTATATTATAACAATTAATTTTCTAGCTACAGTGATGCCAATATCTTGTAATAATTTGTTATCATGATTTTTTTATGAATATGTATTCCTGACATAATGGTAGATTAAATCAATTATTTTGAATGGTGACTTTTAATGATTTTTATGAACACCCATTTATTTTGTAAAGTATTATTTATTTTATTTGTTTATTGCGAACGTGAAGACCACCGGAGTAATTTTTTGTTTGTTATCGGGATCAAAATTGTTGCAAATTAGGTCTAGTATCACCCATTTTAAAGACTGCACCCAATTACGAATCACCCTGTATATATATTATGTTTATACCCACAAACTAAAATAGGGAGGCCGAAATAAATACAGCATTTAATCGGTCGTGACGCAGATCGTCACTTTCGCCGAGAAAATCTTAAATAAAATAATTTTAAACTCAAACTCAAAACTCAAACTCAAACTCAAATCATTTATTTCAATTAGACCATTACGGCACTTTTGAATGTCGAAAATACAAAAAAGCAAAGCTACAGTCACAGTCACAAGGCATAATAACTTGAGAAAGTACTGTAGTTATCCTTGATACGAATTTTACATAGAATAAGTAAAAACATAAGATATTACCAAATCACAATAAACCCCTTAAAATTATGAATTGAAGTACTATTTTAAATAAATTTTGACTACTACATTACACATGTGGTCACCTACTGGGCCCAAACTATCTTAAACGGTAGTACATCGATTCGACTAGAATAATACTACTACATTATTTACGAGTTCACTTTAACTAACACCAACACAAGTCTTTTAAACGAATTATAGAGGAATTAACCGCTAAGGTAGCCATTTATGAATTATTTAAAATTATGTAAATAACACCGTAACAGCTATGATGCCAATGCGATGTTACTACCAAGATACGCATACTTCTAACTCGCTTACAAAAAAAAAAAACAATTAGAAAAAACAATTAACTCACATAAAAATAAAAAGACCTACAATTAACAAGCATGTCTTAACATTCTCAATGCACTTCAGTGCTACTCCTGTGCACTTCATCAGGCTGCAGTGAAATATATCTACCTCATCTGAAATAATATTTTATACTACACCTGCTTGGAAAGTACCTTGATACTTTATCAAATTTACGGTAGAAAGTACGTCATTGCATGTCGAATAAATATGCGGGGAGAAAACGCATCTGAGCGGGAGAGAAAAGTGTATGAAAATCCATTTCTTACGTGGTTTTTCTTTTTTAATTTTGGGTAAGACTATGCGCCGGTAACTTATATATCAAAAGCCAAAAAGTTTTTACAGTGAGTTTTTATCTCCAAGTTCGCAAAATGACACTGGCCACTAGCTGTGTGTTGGATGGTGTCGGGCTGGCAGTGCGACCCTGCGGCGGCAGGAAAAACAATTAGAAAAAAATCATGTGAATATTGCAGACGACATTGGCGCCATTTTCAATTTGTGTGTTGTTTGAGGATTCAGTTTTCGTAGAAAGTAAAATAAAACTATCAAAATGATAAGTAGTGATAGTGATGATGAAGATTTTAACTCCGCCGCAGTTGAAGGAAACAGCAAAAATACTGATTGACAGCCTTCTACGAGCGCAGTGCCAACAGCACAGCCAGTTATTCCTCCTACATTGTCGCAAACATCTCAAACAAACATTAATGGAAAAAGTGTTACATTAAGCTTCAATAACTGCAACAATTTCAATATAAATTTCAATTAGTAAAGATTTAGTTTTTTATTTTCCTCGTAGGTGTAGTTTAAAGCACTATGTATCACTCGAGAGAAAGTGCGATTCCCGATCTCGGGTGTTTTAAAGCCCTCGCCTACGGCTACGACACCCTCGACGGTAATCGGTCACTTTCTCCTCTCGGTGAACAATGTACTATTCCTTACTCATACTCTGAAAGTAGGCCTTAAGTTGCCTGAGGAGCGGGTTGAAAGTAATACTTTTCAGCCCTAGGGAGAATCGTTTTCAACTGACAACTGTCAAATTATAATAAAAAAAAAGTTGATTTTTCTATTGAACCATGTTTCAACTTTTTAGACAGCCACGATGCAAAATTGAAATAACATAAAGTTAAGTATTAATTAAAGAATATATATTTTTTTAAATAACTTTATTATAATTAGGTTTTAACGATAAAATAACATAGATTTGGGCAAAATATCTTTACCATTTTTTCGATAATGAAAATGAAAAATAGGTAAAGGCTGAATAGCTCATAGCTGGCCGGCCACAGAAAAAAAAACAAAATAGGCGGGAAAGCGGCAATCCGATCTTCATTTGTTTTTTCGAGTTGATTCATCTTTTCATTTTTACTTTCCTTGTATTCGAAATGAAAAGCACAGTGTTTACCACGGGTTAAAGACTTATTTAGTCCCTCGAACTATTAAACCCCGTCTCGGGACTAAATAAGTTACTTTCACCCCTAGGGTATCAATGTACTATAACAGTCTTATGGCGCGTAACGACGGGGCAAACTTGTTCAGCTTAGTCCTAGAGGATGGCTCCAGTAGCGTAGGCGTGGGGCGACGCGCGCCTTTGCAACCGGGCGGCGCGCGCAGCCCCAGCTCCGCTAACAGATCGGGATGGTGCAGCCAGCCGAGCAGCACCCGCAACACGAAGCTACACAGGGCGACGTCCCTCGCACCGCCAGCTTGCTGTACCCTACCATCCCTATTACAAAGAGACTCGGGTACATGAGCGGGAAGAAGGGATAGACGTCGTACTGCTTAAAAAACAACAACCGAGTGAATTTGTTTTGGATTATTTCCACCATGACACTATATTTAGCCTCATGGGGGTTCCTCACGATCGCACTGGTCTCAAGACGGCTCCGTAACAGCGCATTGTACATGATTCTAACCACTGCCGTATTATGAAAGTCTTTGCACTGCCTAAGCATAAATCCAAGATTTCGAATGGACTTGCCGCATATGTCTAAGATGTGCTCACGAAACATTAATTCTGAAACCATCTCCACCCCTAGGTCCCTCACATGTGTGACTCGTCACATGACTGCAGCTTTTATCTCATACTGATGCAGCAGTGGTTCCCGCGCGCGAGTTTAGCTCATTATACAGCATTTGGAAACGTTACAACCTAACTTATTATCTAGGCTCCACTGCACCACCCTCTCAATATCCTGTTGAAGCCGTTCACAGTCCGAAGTATTTGCTACTGACAGGAACAACTTGAGGTCGTCTGCGAACAGCAGACACTTCGCCTCCTTTACAACTTCCGGGAGATCATTAACCATCAAAATGAAGCATATTGGACCGATATTGCTACCCTGACTCACCCCCGAAAATGTGAACTAAGGCTTGGAGACGTATCCACTATATTCGACGTACTGCTGGCGATCGCCAAGGTAGTTCGCGAAGAATCGCAGAAGGTGCGGTGTGAAACCAAACGCCGCAAACTTAGCCAACAGCACATCGTTGTCGACGGTGTCGAACGCCTTCCGAAAGTCGAAGTACGCAGTGTCCACCTGCTCCCCAGCATCAACAACCGGCGCCAGGTATGTCATTTATGAAAGACAACAAGTTACTCCCCGTACTTCGACCATTCCGGAAACCGTATTGAGCGTCGGTCAGGCGAGAAGTTACTTGATCTGAGATACACTTGTGCAACACCGACTCAAACACCTTAGTAAACGCCGACAGCACCGCCACCGGTCAGTAGCCACTAACATCAGTTCCCGAACCTCCCTTCGGGACTGGTATCACTCTAGTGATTTTCCATTGGTTGGGATATTGAGCTAACTTTAAAAACAAATTTAAAATGTGGAGCAATGGCCTTTCAAACAACACACACACACGCGCTACAGCGCGACACGCTACAGCCTTTAACTAAATAAGGTGGACCGTCAGGTCCCGCCGAATACTTTGGCTTGAGGTCATACAATACTCTAACTTCATTTAATTCCATTGAATGACTTTTTCATGAAATAGTGTATGGGTGTAGTGAGTAATAGTTAATGGGATTAAATTAACTTAGAATTCTGTAACTACTTATGTGATACGTCGCGAATCATATTTTGTTTAACACACAGCCTGTCACTGACCTGCAAAATCGTAAGAAAATTTGAATTTCGCTGCCCTGGCGCTTTCTCCTTAAATAAGTAGATATAATAAAAACTGCTTATTTGAAAAGTTGCAAAAAACAATTTTACACATTAAAATCAAAAACAAAGTCTTTATTTCAAGTAGGCCAGTTTCAGGCACTCTTGAATTGTCGAAACAGATGAAAATTTTATGTAGCTATAGTCCCAGTCACAAAACATAAAAACTGTGAAAGACCTGTACTTGCCCATTCCCTAGCGTAGATCTCTATAGATAAGAACGGGCAAGCATGGACATTCTTTTAAATCAAAATATTGTTACAAAATCTTCGTTACATCATTCATGCTGAAATGGTATATTATGTGAGAACAATGTGGCAAAATGCACGTTAAAAGTGTTCACAAAAAAAAAAACAAAAAAAAAATACAATTCAAAAACCTAAATAATTCATTCAAATAAGCCATGGCAACTAAGAGATGACCAGTCACAACTGACAGCGCCCGTTCACGAACATGAGGCATGGATCAGCACCATTCAACTCAACCATTTTGAAGGGAACTAAATGATCGGACACATGCGCCACCATCAGCGAGGTATTTGAGTGAGCATGACATACTCTCAACCGCCACGGCACATTCAAGCCAAGAAAAGACTTAGGTTTCTAGTGACTGATAGCTTTCTAGTACATAGTACTCGCCAAATTTGGGCTATGCGATTATACTTATAATACTAACCAGTATTGGCGTGGGTGCGCGAGCTGCACGCAGCTCGCGTGTTTCGTGATTTTGAGAAGTATTCCTTACCCTTATAAAATTTTTCATTTTAAAGATTTTGAAACCCCTTAAGAACTCCCAATAAAATGTAACACCTTATTTAAAAACTCAGACCTTTAACCATTAAAAAAACATTACCCTAAAGTTTGCTTGTCGTCGCCCCTGAGTTACGCTTCACCCGGCTTTCGCTCCACTCAGGATCTATCTACCACCGGAAAGCTATCGTGACCTTATCAAAAAAAAGAAATTAACCTTGACCAGACCTTTTCCCATTAAAAAAAACATTACCCTAAATGTTTGCTTGTCGTCGCCCCTTTTTTTTTTTTTCGGATGGGAAATCATCAAATGACTCCTCCCGCTCTGGGCGGAGCAGGAGGGAGTGTCAGACTTTTACTGACTAAAACCCATCCATGTTCCTTCATCGCCCGGTGTTCCGGGGCCACGGTATCTCTTTCGAATAGTCCCGCAGCCCCGGCAGACCTCCAGTGTGCGCCACCGTGTCCTCCGGTCGACCCTCACACGGAATCCGGATCACGGATCACGGATCCTCACAGTGGAAGCACCCGGGAGTTTGATACACGTGGACATTTGTTATTGCAGTTCTCGGCTCAAAAACAACCTCGCCTACGGCTCGGATGTTAATTGCGCCTCGATTGCAATAACAAACTTTCTCCACTTGTATCTAAATGTACTATTGTCATGAATTAATAAGGAACTATGTTTTAAATTTTCTTTTTTTTCCGCGCTTTGCTTTCGCCAGGTTGAAGGAGAAGCGAAGGTATAAAGCCGCTAAAAAGCCTAATTTGAAAATTTTTTTTTTTTTTTTTTTAGTACACAAATAAATGTTTATTTGTTCCTAAACGTTTTTTTTATTGTAATAACCATGGTTTTTGATGATGTTCTAATTGTAAACATTATTTAAATATTAGATTATTAACCAAGGGGATAAAGCAGTGTCTTCTGTCGCGGGTGACGATTAAAATCGTGAGCGTAACGAAGGACTAGAGGTTTACTCCCGAGCGTAGCGAGGGTGTTAAAAACTTAAATCACGAGCGAAGCGAGGGATTTAAGACGACTCCTGAGTGTAGCGAGGGATTTAAGTTCACCCAAGACTAAGACGGCTTTATCACCGAGGAAAATACTCTACTTTTCGTACCATTTGCGAAAAAATTATCACAATAATAATATGAGATAAGCATTTTAGAACATTAACTTATTAAAAATTAATTAAAATAAACTTAACGTTTATGTATTTGAAGAAAACAAAAACGCGGCAAATTCCTAGACTAATATTTTTTTGTCGGAAAAGCAAAGGCATCGAGATCATACGGCCTCGTCGGTTTTCGTAATTTTATTTAATAATCATAACTGCATAATAAATGCGTATTCCTTTTTCAAAAAGATGTATAATGCTTTATACAGTGTGTTAGTTTAAACGAGGGACATATTCAAACCCGCAATAGTGCATGCTTACATGATACTAATAAAAATATGAACAAAAAAAAAACACTGATAAATACAGATAGAACCATACCAAAAATTTCGCAAAAGTTTCGCAACGTGTATAACGCAGCCTAACGCAGAACATGTGCGCGGGTCAATGACTTTTAGGTATAATCCATTTTCCCTTTAATACTTTAAACCTGGCTTACGACAGGCAAAAATATCTAGCTACTGCTACTAGGTACTGACCGAATGTTCGCAGTCGTTGGTTGATGATACCTAGCATAAGTTTATACGACGGAATCTGGCGGTTGGGAAACATCTCTCAGTACAAATCAATAGCTCCTCGCACACTTTCATTAGATAACAAGTAGGCACGAACCACTTCCCAATATTCTTCACTGGAATATTGATAAGACGTCAGTTTTGGTTATTCGAGAACACGCACACTTATCGCGAAGTAACCCGGGGTTGTTTACGCGATACCCGGAAGCGCACATGCGGAGTTAGCGGCGCGCGCGCCTAAACTGGCTGGGGTCAGCGCGGGGTGGCGCGGGAGTGTGCCCTGTCGGTACATCGGGGACAACACAAAGGAAAGGGGTGGGGTTTGCGCAAGAGCTTCTTTTTCGGCAGAATCGGCGCGTGTTTTGCCGCGTGATTATTTTACTGTTTACAAGTTCACTTCTTGCGCGTATTCAGTGTCCATGAATAGTGTATTTTATTGGACAATTACGTCACAAATAAGGTTATATTTTTTTTACATATTTGGGACGAGAATCGAATACTGAATACCTTCTCTCAATATGTCCCTCGTTTAACCTAATACACTGTATACAAACTCAATGGTGTAAACACCAGTAGTTCGTAGTTCAGTATAAATTTCGGTAAGTATTCCAAATTTAAATCATATTCTCCCCCTAGAGGATGAATGAAATTCAGTACAATTTTCTTTCCCTGTTTTTAACAAATTAAAAATGACTATTGTCATGTTCGCTTTTTGTGGCATAGAATGTCACTTTTTTTGAGCAAGTGGTACGAAAAAAATATTAAAGCCTTATAGACGCATATCTTTTTGTCGAGGTAATTTGGCACTTGCCGGTGCCAAGTGCCAAAATGAAACTGGCGCGAGACGGATTGTGAATAGAGGCATTGAACCAATTTGGACTAAGTATAGGTATAAGTTATCTGTGGCAATTTTCATTCCCGCACACGTGTTGGAAAATGAAAAATCGCACGCGTGTGAAATACATTACATTGTGAACCTAATCGTAGTGCGATATGAACCAGTTTTTGAGGAAGTGTACTGAAAAATATCTTCACAACCCGAAAAGCTTCGAAGATGAAGCAGAACTCGAAACATTCGATTACCCTTTTGGGAATCCTTCAAATGCATCCATTCAACGGAGGATCGTCCATATTATTTCTGCTTATTTTCGAGCACAAGAACATGAAAATATCATTAACGAGCCTCAAGTAACTGAAGTCGCTCACATCGTAAAAGGTTCAATTAAAGAACATGAACAATAACAAGAAGAGGTAAATAATTACTGGGACCATCCATCTTCACAACTTTCATACAGGTATAATTGGCGCTTTACTTTATGATCAGGGAGGCCAAAGGACACACACAAGAACTTGGAGAGGGGTTCTAGTGTCAAGTTTCCAAAATATATGGCGTTGTGATCGCTACCAGCACAACTTTGATTAAATCTCGGAAATGTGACGCTTTAGAAGATTTTGTCTCAGAAAAACTTGTTTGTATTGCTGCCAGCTATTGATTGATATAGGTAATATGCGTGGCCGATACTTAAAAAAAAATTATGCGGGGCAGTCTGGGGACTGCTGATAGAAGTGAAAACTAAGTAACTTGTGAATTCTATCGTCGAGCTATGTGTGTGAGTGTGCGTGTGGGTTTATGTGCAATGTATAATATGTGTTGTTACTAAAACATAATTATCGTCTGCCTAGCCTTTTCCCAACTATGTTGGGGTCGGCTTCCAGTCTAACCGGATGCAGCTGAATACCCGTATTTTACATGGAGCGGCTGCCTATCTGACCTACACAGCCCAGTTAGCACTGGGTAACGCTACCCCATAGTAAGACTGGTTGTCAGACTTTCGAGTGCTGACCTGTAAAACTGTCAAAGATCTACAAATGACAGCCGGGACCAACTGCTTAACGTGCTTTCCGAGGGGTCTGGCAACTTTGTGCTACGAACAAGATGTAGGTAGGCTAGAAAACAAGAAAGAGACAACAACATCAGAGTAAAAGAGTTGAATTACATAATGTTGCCACCAAAAATACCTTTTCATACTCTCCAAAATAATGAGCTTATTAGTTGATTTTTAAAGTAAACTTCCCTTAAAATTACCCTTTGCTATTATTCTGATGCCAGAAAATGTTTGTTAGGAAATATTTCATATTTAATTGATTTACACAAAACAAAAACAAAAGGGGAAAATATATGACAACACTAACGTCCGCACGCCGTATTATTTATAATTCTGACGTTGACATTTGATGTCACAAGAAAAATGTCTGCCGTCACCCATTATCATCCAATAAAGTGTTTGTTTATGTTCCAAAAACTAAGAAAAAAATTCCGTTCATATTATTATTAATAACAATATTATTATATTATAGTTATCCGCGCTATCTTGGATTTTCATTTTGACTTCATTTTCATTATCATTGACCCCAAAAACCACGAAAACGACACCTATGATGAAAAAACTGAAAACTTTCGTCGGCGCCATTTTGGGTTTTCATTTTAACCTCATTTTCAGTATCAGCGACCCCAAAAACCACTAAAACGACACCCATGAAGAAAAAACCGAAAATTTTCGTCGGCGCCATTTTGGATTTTCATTTTGACCTCATTTTTATTATCAGCGATCCCAAAAACCACGAAAACGACATTCCTGAACATAACATCGGGAGACACAAAAATTCTGTTTGATTTAATTTGCATGAAATAAAAGGCTTATTTATTTTATTTGTTATTTATTTAGTTAAAAATATCATACAATGTATGGTCGTTAGAAGTCGCAAAGTTCCCTTTTCTTAGTCAAATGTAATAAAATATAATATATAAGAGCTTAGCTCTCACTATAGCTTGGACTTATGTTTAAAGTTTATCTTACTTTCACCTCTTTACAGTTCTGTAGGTGCCAGTGGTCACTGCTAATGGTGTAAGCCGAGACGAGCCAAAACCCACTTGATTATTGTAAAGGTACAGTCGTGGTCTTTTCCGCCTGATCAATTAAATTTTTTTTCGCTTAAATCATGCGGAGGCGCTGCGCCACTCCACCTTAAACTTTAGGCCTATTAGGAAAGCGTCAACTTTGGCGCGCAAAATAACGATATCTCTCGTTTGGCATGTGTCGCCGATCGGTATTTTTTTCATTAATTATTTTTTATAAAGTCAACGGGGCGGGGATAGAGAGCGTTTTTATGTTTTAAGTGCAAGCAAAAATTAGCTTAGTGGTGATCAGGCGGGAGTGTCCTCGATAGTACATTATTACAATTACAATTTGGTCCTCTGGGACGAAATATTTTGTTAATTCGTTTTTGATTTGAAATGTATCTTTTGACATTGTAATGGCCGAATACTGAAACGTCACTCAAAATTTAAGTAGCACTTATATTTAACAGATTCTCAAAAGTGACGTTTGGCCATACAAAATTTAAAGTTTAGGAGCTGCTCAAATGTTAAGCAGCCCTTAAATTTTAAGTGACGTTTCAGTATTCGGGGGTAAATGATACATTTACAATGTCAAAAGATACAAATCGAAAAGTGTAAAGGGCAAAGTGTAAAGGCACTCGCAAAGTGTAAAGGGGCCTTCAAAGACATTCCTAAGTTAGGTGAATCTAATTGCACATAAATACTCAGTTTTAAGTGAAATAAGTTATTACATTCTTAAACAAAAATAGAGCCAGCTCATCGAAATTCTTATACTTACAGAAAAAATAATGATGATTATAAATTATGTTTTATAAAAGTTTTTTATTAATAACTTTAATCTTTAGCGTTCGGCTAATCAATATGAAACAATATACCCACTTACCCAGTAGACAGTTTGAAATTGTATAGTTTTGTGATATTAATTTTCTAACTTTATGATTATACTAAATTTGGTATAAAGACTAGATTTTCCTACAAACTATAAATAAAACATTTTTCATAAGTTACTTAGGAATCAGCTGTTATAGCAGTTTGTGTGCTTTACAAGAACACAAAGTTTTATACATCTGAACCTTCCTTCTAAACGCATCCAGACAATTTCCAAGAACAACCTGAAAGGTGATGAATCTGGTGTATGTACCAGAACCATTTTAAAATATACTGATATCGCTTGAATGTGACATTATTGATAAAACATCTATTAATTTAATACAGCAATTTTATGCATTTTGGAAATTTTACCCAGGTAAGAATTATAGATAGGTATGTATTAAGTACTAAATGATTATAAGATAGTCCTTAACTAACATTTACGATTACATCGAAGTGGCTTTGTGCCGTATATATCTATGCCATCACGCGGAGGCCGTGAGGGCAACTGGCAAGCGCTAGTCGCTCAAAAAGGGTTACACATAAGGTCGAGTGCAATTAGACAATAAGGTGGAACGAAGTTTATAGTGTTCGGATTTTCATGGGACTTTTTTCATTGAGTTCCTAGAGGAGTGCAGAAGAAAGTTAAAAAAAAAACTTTTTTTTTTCTTTGGAATATTTTTTTTAGTTTATGACTAACTTCAAATTCGACGAATTCATATTGTAGCGTAATAGTGTGACCTGCGTGCATCCATTAAATGCTAATTTGGTCTGTTTCTTTGTTCATTGTTGCCGATGTAAGAATAGGACAAATTTTTAAAATAGGACATTTTCAAAAATACTTGAAATATACATTAAATTTCAAGTATTTTTGAAAACTTGAATTGACTTGACTTGAATTGCAGAAAATAGCAACATTTCATAAAATACTTGAAATATTGCATTACATCGACAACAATGAACAAAGGAACAGACCAAATTAGCATTTAATGGATGCACGAAGGTCACACTATTACGCTACAATATGAATTCGTCAAATTTGTAGTTAGTCATAAACGAAAGAAAAATATAAATTGGAAAAAAGAGCGGTGAATTTTTTTTTCTAACTTTCTTCTCCACTCTTCTAGGAACTCAATAAAAAAAGTCCCATGAAAATCCGACTACTGTAAACTTCGTTCCACCTTTTGAATATTTTTGTCTAATTGCACTCGTAGCATAATATCTTAAGTTCTAAACATGAATGAAATAATTATAATTTACTTTTAGAAACTAAGTTGCAGACAGCCCTAAACCTTTTAAATAATTATATTTAAAAATATATATAAATATAAAAAGTTATAGAATTCATCCGCCCTTCTTCTTTTGACAGAAGATGAGTTAATAACTATAGCACAACACAAAGCAATTTAATTAATACGCAACGTAAAAAAAATTACGAAACAAATCTAATCCCGGAATGCCTTAAAGTATTCAGAAAGTAAGAAATGGCACAATAAAGAAAATGTAGCAATATAACACATATGAAAATCGTTACAACACACAGTTTAAATCTGAATTGAAAATAACTATTTATTTATTTAAAATAGGTGCACCAACACTCCAACAGTACAAACATATAACATTTATCGATAAGTATACATGTATATACACTATACTTTAATCAACTACTGACATTTATTCTTAGAAATAATATTTCAAACTACAGCAATAAATTCGAGACACTAATTCATTTCATATTACCTTTAACACTCAAAAAACTGTAGTGACCCATCACAGAGGGCGAATATGGCGGGCAAAGAATGATTTTTGTGAAGACTATTAGCACATGCAATCAACAGCTCGGGAGCGCCTGAGTCACCTCCGTCGCTGGTCGTCACCCGCTGGGTCTCCTCCGGGCAACCGGAGGTCTCACCTGGCGGTGATAGACCGCCGGGGTAGCGTGAAGCAAGCGGCGAAGAAGCTCTGAACAAATTTTATAAAGATGAGTATTCACTTTTCTAAAACATATACAAATCCTGGGTTCTAAGCAAAAAATAAAATTGACTTGTTTGCGCCAAAAAAAACTGGAGATTTAGAATCTCTTTTCAACCTGACCTTTACGAAAAAAAACCTTTATACAGGGTTATTTCGCGACGCGTACGTCACTACCCGAGTTTTTTTTTTACTTTATTCATGACCATGGATACATGTTCTTCAGTCGTAATCATTGAACTACCCGAGAAGCGACCAGTGTGTGGCCGCTCGCCGCCCGTGCCGTCTTTGTGTTGTCATGTAAGTTTCCTCATTTTAGTAGATTTTATCTAATTTTAATCAAGGTATTTTTATTTTATTTGTTATATACAAAAGGATTACTTAAAAAGAATCTTATCTATGTAGGTAGTAGATATCTAATAATGCCCTCACGGACAGGGTTTCTTAACATAATTATTGTTGTTTGTACAATAAGTGTCGTCAGTGCAATATCTTTTATCATCGCGTTTGCTTGACAGGTACGGGTATTGTTGCACACACCTGGCGCTGCCCTGAGAGCTTAAAAAATCTGGTTAGAGACAACACGACGGAGACTCCAGTTCGAGAGGGGTCGGATCCTGCCCAGGCAGAGGAGCACAATAGCCCCGAGGAGCCCATGGACATGGACAGTCCATTAAACAGAGCGGCCCTGGATCTTACCGTTCATTTCTCTCCCGACTTGTCTGACGAGCTGCCATTTCAAGAGGATCTACGTGCTGAGATTCGCCTGATACGTCTCGAATTTCAAGAATAACGCACGGGGATGGCTCAACTAAAGGATTCCTTAAAGACATCTGATGAGCGGATGGATGACCTAGAAGCGCGAGTAGGCGCCCTCGAACATAAACTACAGCAAAAAGTACAGCCAGACAGGAATCCAATAAAAAACACCATCGCCGAACTGTCAAGTCAATTCACATTATCAACAAAACCCTTTATCTCGGGAATGCGTCAAGATATCGAGTTGAAATTTGAAGTTAGAGTTGAAATTGAAACTTTTACGTTAACGTTAAAAAAAGATACGGCCTTTTATTATTTGCTCTTTCGTCCGTGCCGTCTTCCTGATCGGACGTGTTAACTATTTTTTACTTAAAGAATTTTTGCATTTTAATGTTTTGGCACTCGGAAATATTACTTTTGCTATTGCCATAAATCTCTAAATCAAGTGCTATCTGTGTGGTAAAGTGAAGGGCAAGCCCGACCTTGACAAACGCGGTGTGCCTGTGCGAGTAGAACATACGGTGTCATTTGTCAATTATTGTCGTCTTTGTCTTGCGCCGCGCCGGTGACAGCGTAAAGCGTAAACAAACATTCCACGAACATTCGCCGAATAATATTTCTACGATCTAACACAGCCGCACTCCTATTACAAGTACCTTGACTACTATGGACCCTTTGTTGAATAAATCACTGTCAGATAATGATTTAAACCTATTGGGAAATCCAAATAATACCCCACCTAATTATGTTTTTCAACGAGTCAAGAGGACCAGAGTGGACATGGATGTCTGTCTCTCTAGACAACTGTATGAATTTAAAGAAGAAATGATGAAGATGATGTCTCTTTTTTCAGTGAATCAAGGTAATGAGATGTCAAAAATCTCTGCTACTCTGAAGGGAATCCAACTATCAAATGCCAATATTGAGAACTCAATAGCTTTTCTTACCGCACAAAACGATGAATTCAAGAAAAAAATTCAATTAGAAATCGAGGCGAAGAAAGATAGGGAGTACATACTTACATTTGAGAACAAATTTGAGGACATGCAAATTGGCAGTAGAAAATCAAACTTTGTAATAAAAAACGTTCCTAAAAAAAATAACGAAAGCAAGGATGATCTTATAGATCTGACTACATTCCTGGCGCAAAGCATTGATTGTAAAATTAATAAATATGACATTAAGGATATTTACAGACTGCGAGGTACCAACAGAGACAACAATCAGTCACCTATTATTGTTGAAACGAGATCTACTCTTTTGAAAAACGAAATATTGAAGATGGTAAAAGCGTTTAATATTAAACACAAAACTAAACTATGTTGTAAACATCTTGGCTTTAAAACGCAAGAAGATACCCCATATTTATTACGGAGCATTTAACAACAAAAGGATCTCGCCTACATTTCCTCGCCCGAGACTTAGTCAAATCAGGCGCCTATAAATACTGTTGGACAGCCTATGGTAAGGTGTATGTAAAAAAGGATGAACAATCGCAGACCATTGTTATTAAAAGTGAAGACCAGATTCACAGTCTGATACTGAAGAAATGACTACATACATGTTGCTTCCGGTATTTGTGCCACTTTATGTTTTATACTATAAATATTGTGTACTGCATTACGGCTTCGTTCCGTGTTTTTTATGCAGCCACCCGCTTTTTACTGTTTATTGTTCACACTTTCTGCGCGGTGCTAATCACCATTGTTATAAATAGTTGCCATATAACATGTCGTAACTTTATATCACTTAAGCTTACACAAAACTCATATACATGCATTATACACTTACACAACAATCATCTAACCAAAACATTATTATTTCTCATAGACTATACTACGCATCCCCAACTAAAACACATTTATACATAAACACATTCTTCCTTACACTGACAATACATTCAGTCGCTATTTTCATATACCTCACACTGCGTTGCGTACTACGGTACATTATTAATACAAAAAGAGCAATCGTTAATTACTATATAAATTCTACATTATCTTTTCTTATAACCATTAATTATGAGAGTACAATAATTACCATTACTTTAAGGTATTTGTTCCGTGTTATGACATTCATTTTTTTTTTATTCCAACTAAATGAGTGATACGCTTCAAACAGTTACTAATATAGATAATTTAGAGATTGCGCGCACCATTGAATGCGACAGTAATGAGCTGTCTAAACAGATTTTTGTAAAGAAAAGTGACCTATTTTCTCACAGAACATTAGAAGCATTTATTGTAACTTTGATGATTTTTTATTGACATTGTCTACATTTAACTTCGAAACAGATATCATAATATTTACAGAATGTAGGTTAAATTCTAATAAACCCATTCCTCTACTTAACAACTATAGTTCATATATGACTTCAAGTCAATTAAACCAGAATGATGGGGTAGTCGTTTACGTGAAGAGTGCACTCGAACATCGGGTTACAGAAGTATCACTATCTCAGGCCTCTTGTCTAAGCCTGGAAATATTGAATAACGTCATTCTCTGTATTTACCGATCACCATCAAACTCAAACACCGACAGTTTTGTCAGTTCGCTCAACAATCATTTGGAGACCATAACACCAAATAAAAACATTATTGTGGCAGGCGACATAAATATTAATATTATACCTAAACTAACTGAGCAGGCCCATGAACTGACAAACAGAACGAACTACCTCAACATGTTGTCTTTACACGGTATCCTTCCAGGGCACCTGTTGCCAACGAGAGACAAATCATGCCTGGACCACTTCATGCTTAAGGTAAATAAGAAAAAGTTTTTACCCACTATTGCTGTCCTTAATACCACAGTAACTGACCATTACACAACCCTTCTAGTTTTGGTCTAAGCAAAAATGTTTACAAAATATTAGTAAAACCAAGACATTTGTTGACTTTGATCAGGCCCTACATTATCTAAAAGAAAAGAACCTGAGTGAGTTACTTTTCTGTGATGATCCTGATTCCATGTGTACGCTGTTGATACAAACTCTATCAGACTCCATCAAATTAAATACAATAACATTAAAGATCCCCAGCAAAAAACGCATCCTAAAACCATGGATTTCCGATGGTATTTTGCGCTGTATACAAAATCGGAATAAACTCCAAAATAAAGTTCGACAGGATCAAACCAATGAAATTCTAAAAATAACATACAGACGTTACAGAAACCACTGTAACAATTTGATTAAAAAACTAAAAAACAATATGAAAGGAATCTGCTATCTAAATCAGTTCATAACAATAAACTACTGTGGAAAAATATAAAAGCTATTACCTACTCACAGAAAACAAAAAACTATGATGCAGAATTGCTAAAACTTCAGCCAACTCCGTCTGATTCAGTAAATTTTATCAACAATTATTTTTCTAAAATTGGTCATGACCTAGCTCAACAAATCCTACCTCCAACCCGTAATTATGCCTTCGGTCAGAGCAGTAACGCATCAAATCTAGTAAATTATTTTGTGCTTCTTGAAACTGACCCCGAAGAAGTATACAGAATATTAATTAACCTAAAAGCTGACAGTGCCCCTGGCTGGGACAATATCTCTACGAATTTTTTAAAGTTTGTAGGCATAGAAGCCGTCCCTATCATAGCCCATCTTGCGAACCTCTGCTTTAAAACTGGCGTCTTCCCTGCCCCGTTAAAAATAGCCATTATTACTCCTGTGCACAAGGGTGGGGGTAGTGACGAAATTAATCATTATAGACCAATTTCTAACTAGTATATCCAAAATTATTGAAAAATTAATTACTGTTAGGCTACTTAATTACTTAAACAAATTCAATATCATCTCTGACTCACAGTTTGGTTTTCGTCAAGGTATTTCTACTGAGGACGCCGTAATATCACTAACTTAATTAGTAACTAATCATCTTGACAATGGAGATAAGTGCCTTACTGTCTTTTTAGACCTTAGACAGGCATTTGATACCGTCTCTGCGCCTATCCTTGTAAGCAAGCTGGAAAAAGTTGGTATTAGAGATATCGCGCTTGATCTGTTTAAGAGTTATCTCGCAAATAGGAAGCAGAGTGTCAAAGTGGGACAACATATAAATGATGTCACAGATGTATCATACGGCGTCCCCCACGGAAGTGTACTAGGTCCAACGCTCTTCTTGTTATACATAAACAACCTGTGTAACATGAAAATTCCTAATGCCAAAGTCCTGTCGTACGCCGATGATACAGCTGTCATCTTCTGTGGTAGGACATGGCATGATGTGCAGCTAAGTGCTGAAACAGGAATGTCCCTGGTTGCGAATTGGCTCAATGCTAATGTTCTCACATTAAATACCTCCAAAACAAACTTTATAAGTTTCTGCATCTGCAACCGTACTCAACCAACCGGCGATTTTCGAATCACTATACACACTTGTGATGGTACTAATGTTGATAATTGTAACTGTTCTAGTATTGGCAAAGTCTCTAGCACAAAATATTTGGGGGTAATGCTGGATCAGAGACTGTGCTGGTACCCCCATCTTGAGCAAGTTGCAAATTGAGTCCGCAAGCTAAATTGGATTTTTAAGACTCTGCGTCACGTGCTGCCTAGGTCTATACAGAGCAGCGGTAAGCCGGGTGGAAATATGCTCACTCAAATTTATATTTCTCTTGCGCAATCAATATTGATATACTGTATTCCTGTTTGGGGTGGGGCAGCAAAATCAAAATTCATCCAATTAGAGCGAGCACAACGAGCCCTGCTCAAAATAATGCACTTTAAAAAAGGAGATATTCTACAGAGAACTTTTACAAACTTAGTGATGTATTGTCAGTTAGGAAAATTTACATTACTCAAACAACTTTAAAAAAGCACAAAACCTTACCTTATAACTCGGATATACACTCTAGGAGAAGGAAACACAATATAGTTCCAATACCTATAACCAAGACCAAATTCGGATCTATGCAATTCAGTAAACGATCAGCTCAATTGTACAACAAAATAAATAAGGAAATTTTCGTATATGCAAAATCTTATCATATATGTAAAGAAATGATAATTGACTGGATAAAACCACGAAAACACTGAAGCTCTCCTACAAAACGTAACTTAATACATGTACACGACCCGCTCACGCTCACACTCACAGAGACTCTCCCATACCTACACGTACACTCACACTCACACACACATACTCATACATCCACACATCCTTAACACTCAACATCACCCACACTCACTCATGTTCACTTAATTATTTTTGTTACTTTGTTTTACTACACCCATGTACTGTTTTTATTGTGTTTTAAGTAAGTACCTACTGTTGTGAAGGAGCGGAGTCCTATAATACATACATTTTCTGCTTAATTGAAGACTCCAAACCCAAATTGTTTGTGTCTAACTATTGGACACAATAAACGTTTTTATTATTATTATTTATTATTATTATTTCATTTTAATTCCAGCTCTTATAATCCCTATATCTATTACTAGTCTTCAGATAAAGTGGTAGTTATTGGAAATAAAATTAATCTTCTTTGTGTGGTTTGTGCCTGACCAGGTGTTAGAGTTTCTATGTCACCTACGGGCCTTTTTGCTTGGCTTTACATGCCGTCAAGAAATAACTCTCAGGCATCCTGTTTTCCTTCACCGAAGCAAGTGATGATTATACAACACGCACATGAATCCAAAAATTCGGAGATGCCAGCCGTGGGATCGCTTAGATAGGATCAAAGTAGAGAGATAATAAAGACCACATTTGCTTCAGCAATGGAGAACTATTGTGCTGAGGTACGTACCTTTTTTACCACGCTCCTTGCCCTTGGTAGACCAGTGCAGAATTTTTTTGAAAATGAAAAAAATCATAGTAGGTGAAACCCATTGGAAAAGAAAGAGAATAAAACAAAAATGAAAGGAAAAATAATTTACGGGCGATCTGAGGTCGGGAAGTGGGAGGTTTAAGGGTAAAAAACGGTTTATCTCGATTTCCGGCAAAACTACAAGTCCTACGGAAAAAAGTTAGCTTTGCCCCCTCCCACTTCCCAACCTCAGATCACCCGTAAAATATTTTTCCTTTCATTTTTGTTATATTCTCTTTCTTTTCCAATGGGTTTCATGCTACTATGAAACCCTTTATGCTACTATGATTTTTTTCGTTTTTCGACCATTTTCAGAGGTATCTGCACTGGTCTATGGAACGTAGTTGTCGACGTCAATTTCATCGACTGCCTCGGCCCGGTTACTAAAATGTGAATAAAAAACAGTGAGATCCACTCGTTACGTACATAATAAAAGTATCAGTTACCAGTTTTTAGGGTTCTGATATGATATTGGAAATTTTGTAAATCATAACACTTAGAACACAAACATGCAGCTGCCGTCGAAGGAAAATCAGATCTCAGTTTTTTTCGTTCTAGCCCTGAATGTCCACCTCGGACCAGCCTTCGTGATGCGCGTCTAGATCATCTCGCCGCCTCTTTCTAGGCCAGCCTCGGCGGCGCCGTCCATTCTTAGGCATCCATCATGTTGACATGGCAATGGCAATGGCTGGGCAAAGATCTCAACACGATCTCAGTATTTATGTTGCAAAAAAACACTAAACGCCGGGAACAAGAAAAGTGTCAAAAATCCCTAACTCATTTCATAAAGGTGAATGTGAACAGTACGTTCAGTACATTGTCACGTCTTAAGTGCTAACGGATTCTGTTGACAAAGGACACCATTTGAATAATTGAGACGTGAGAGATGCCAAGGGCAAAAACTCATACAAGAAGAGAGACTTACCGAGATCGCGGTGGTGGTAAAGGCACTGATCTCAGAAGATCGGCCTCCATCAGTCCCACTGATGTTTCTGAAATAAAAAATATCACCAATATATTTCTTAAGCTAGTGGGGATAAAAATAGGGGCTTAATAGGGCGTGATTTTACTAGAGAACACGCACCTAGAAATACTAAGTCTGCCAGTAGCATACGCCCAGCTTAGGTGTGCGGAGCTACGCTATCAGGCGCGCATCGACAAGTCCTTCATACACGTCCACGCCAGCTCTAGACTGCCGACGCGGTTTTCAACGAGCCCCGTACTTATCTCCTACCTCGTGACCGCAACAGCTGGGTTAGAAGGGTGAAGGCGAATCTTAGGAGCCATAACCACCAAAAGACAAACCAAAAGGAAAAAAATACTACAAGTATGGAAGAAGGAAGATTAATGATAATCTACCCCAGGAGGGTACCGGTAGGGCCGTCATCTACCCCGGTCGCAGCGGAGACTGGAACCGGCGAGTGATGTCGTGCGGTGTTCCGCAGGGATCGGTTCTGGGGCCATCCTTGTGGAACATCGGGTACGACTGGGTGCTGCGCGCCGACCTCCCTAGCGGCGTCAGCGTGGTTTGCTATGCAGACGACACGCTGGTGCTCGCACAGGGGGGGTCGCACGAGGCGGCGGCCGAAGTAATGACACGCGGGGTTGCGATAGTCGTTGAGAGGATCCGGCAACTGGGTCTCGAGGTGGTATTGCACAAGTCCGAGGCCATGTGCTTTCATGGGCCTCGGAACGCGCCACCTCCGGGATCCGCAGTGATGGCAGGAGGGGTTTCCATCGGCGTCGAGTCGACGCTAAAGTACCTGGGACTTGTCCTCGACAGCCGGTGGAACTTCGTGGAGCACTTCCGACGTTTGGCCCCCAAACTGGAGCGGACAGGGGCTGCCTTCAGGCGGCTCCTGCCCAACCTGGGGGGGCCGAACGCCTCCTGCCGGAGGCTCTACGCGGGAGTCGTGCGGTCCATGGCCCTTTACGGGGCCCCGGTGTGGGCACGTTCATTGAAGCGGCGTGCCGCCCACCACTTGAACGTGCCCCAGAAGGTGGTAGCCGTAAGGCTGGTCCGGGGCTACCGCACGATCTCCCGCGAGGCGGCGAACCTCCTTGCCGGATTGCCGCCATGGGATCTGGAGGCAATAGTCCTCGCGCGCCTACATGAGTGGCGCGCGGAGGCGCTACGCCGGGGGGAAACTCCGCTGCCGCGGCAAATTGTCGCTCAGCGGACGGACTTCCGGCGGGATCTCATGGCGACATGGAGAGAGCGACTATCGCAACCCCGTGCAGGGCACGCCACAATAGTGGCGATAAGTCCCCTCTTTGAGGAGTGGCTGGAGAGACGCCACGGCGTCCTCACCTTCCGCCTGACGCAGGTTCTTACCGGACACGGATGTTTCGGTAAGTTCCTGCATCGAATCGGGCGGGAGGAAACGCCCGGGTGCTATCACTGTGAGGATAGGCCGGAGGACACGGTGGAGCACACTGTGGAGGTGTGCCCCGCTTGGGTGGAGCACCGCCGTGTTCTCGAGGTGGCGATCGGCGGCGGCGACCTCTCGCTCCCGGCCCTGGTTCGTGCCATGGTCCGGAGCGAGACGGAATGGGACGCCGTCACCTCCTTCTGCGAAGCAGTCATGCTAGCAAAGGAGGTGGCGGAACAGGACAGGGAGAGATCCTCACGTCCCGGCCGCCGCGGGAGACGCCCCGGGCGTCGGGGGCCACGTGGTGGCTTCCGGCCACCGTAGGCGCGGGCCTGTGGACGGGGAGCTATGGGCTAGCTCGCCGTCCGTCCGTCTCATGACGACAGGCCGTGTCGACGGCGCGTTCGTGTTCCACGCGCGCCTCAAAGAGAGTCAGCAACAGTGAAGGGGTCCGCAAGGGCCGAATCCTGCCGGGGCTGCGGGACTATTCGAAAGAGATACCGTGGCCCCGGAACACAAAGGGCGATGAAGGAACATGGATGGGTTTTAGTCAGTAAAAGTCTGACACTCCCTCCTGCTCAGCCCAGAGCGGGAGAAGTCATTTGATGATTTCCCATCCGAAAAAAAAAAAAAAAAAGGAGGGTACCGGTACCAATTAACAAACACAAGGGAATAAACTACTTCCTCAGAAGTATAATCAAGTATCACCTTCGCATTGTTACATCTCGAAGTGGATGATGCTTAAAAGAATACCTCCACCAATAATCTGGCCTAACTTATCTGATCTGGTTCTGTCATGTTATGAATATCCAAATAACCTTTTAATTAAATCCAATACAGGTTCTTGGTCAAAATGGGAGTACGTCAATTGAAAATATTGCAAATCCCTATATTTTGTCGAAGAATTGACTACAACAGTCATTTGTTTTCATAGTAGATCATGTAGAAAACTTTGTGCTACGCTTAGCTGTAGCGTAGTATTTGTGTAACATGGTAGCTAATCTGGGCTAGGCTGCCGAGGTCCTGGAATCAACTAAGGACTGTATAGGCTGTGTTACGGAACCCCCTTATTAAAGAGGTTTATTATAAGTTTGAACAATAGGTCAAATCTTTAGGTTTTCGCCCGTGGTCCCGCTTTTCCCCGTGGTGGTGAGGTTCGCAGATTGACTGTGAGCGATTCTGCCGTTAGGAGAAGATTGGCGGAGCGTGGCCTAATACCTCATAAATCAATGGCCCAAAATTGACGGTAGACCACCGAAGAGCGCGCCATAACTTTGCACGTGAGCTCTCACGTAAGTTCTCTTTTCTGGCGAGAGTAAGATCATGCTGTATGGTAACGACGGAAGAAAAAGTTGGTTATGGTGGCGGTTCATGGACGGTTTGGGGAGGCATAAGCGCCGATGGAAAAACCGAACTTGGTTTTGTATCTGGACCGGTTACCGTCATTAAATGGGTCACGTTACATCGAAGAGTATCTGGAGCCTCATGTGGTACCCTAGGCACATTTTACTGGCGAAGATTTCGTTTTTATGCAGGACAATGCCAGGGCTCATACAGCAGGTATTGTAAATGCATACCTGAGCGAAGTCGGTATTACGGTTATGGGCTGGCCAGCAAGAAGCCCGGATATGAATCCCATAGAACACCTTTGGGATGAGTTGAAAAGACAGAGCGAGAGTTTCTACTCCGGAGACGCGTGGCCAACTTAAAACAGCAACACAAGAAGAGTGGCATAACATCCCACAACACAAGATTGTGACTCTCATCCATCCATGAGGCACCGCATGGAAGTACTCATTAGAGCCCGGGGAGGAAGAATACTGAATAAACTTTTCTTAAACATTTTTTTGTTTTACGCGTTTGTTTCTAACATTTAACAAATTATTATTAGAGCGTAAAAACATACCTAGGTTGAACAAAACACGATATCACGATACATTAATATTCGTTCATCGATACCTTATACCTAATATCCGCAATTAACTGCCATAATTAATTAATTGTTTTTGAAGTAAAAAAAAAATACCGGCCAAGAGCGAGTCGGACTCGCGCACCGAGGGTCCCGTACAAACTTTTTAAAGGACAAACTTAACTTTGCTGTTTGATCCCTTGAAACGGCTATTGCACCAACCGCAAATGATAAGTTTGTAATAGTAAAAGGGCTTGTTTTAAACTACATATTTTCGGTTGTCAGAATTTTTTTTTACATGTGCTGCTTTGTGCCAAATTTCGTGAGTCTAGGTCAACGGGAACTACCATATAGGTTTTCAATCCAAAACCTATAGGGTACCTCCGGTTTACCTAGAATTGACAATTTTGGTTAAAATCAAGTTCTTACAGCACAAGTAAAGGGAAAAGTCCGAAAAATAAAAAAAGTTGAAAATTAAGGTAAATTTTGGTACTTACAACATTTCGCGAAGATCTAAATTTGCCCATATCTTTTTATCGCGTTGACTCAAGACCTTGAATCAACTTCAACTTGCTAGGTTTACCCGTTCCTGAGAAAATCGGTGGTGACAGACGGACAGACGACGGACAGACGGAGTAGAAAGTGATCTTATAAGGGTTCCGTTTTTTCCTTTTGAGGTACGGAACCCTAAAAACATATAAAACACAAACAAAACCAAACTTCAGGGGTGTTTCGATTTTTTTGATGAGAAGTGTATTTCAGTTCTGTTGGTCTTACGCCCAAAGTTCATAGAAACAATGCATTGTGCGGAAAAAATATCTCATTCAAACCCCTTTCTTCGCTCTTGAGAACGTTTTTCTATTGAACTGGCTTTTATATTGTATTTTATTTACCTATTCAGTGACTAAAAGCATTAATAAAAATCTGCGGTGAAGTGTGGCGTACGCTCGCCAAAGCGGTAGTTCCGTCTTGGTGGTACCACGTGACACGCTCGCTGCTGCCGCGTTCTCGCGGGAAACTAACTTTCGTTCATAATACGTTTAACTGTTACGTTCCGATTTTATTCGATTAAAAAAGCAATTAGGACTGATTATTATTGTTTTTTGTACTTACACACTTTAAAATGTACCTTTATGCTAAGATCTAAGGCCTGAATTCTTGTCGCGCTGAAGGTCGGTCGTGACGTCATCGAGAACAAAATACAGCTGTCGGTCGCCGCTGACGTCAGCGTCGCAATATGGTGCTAGATAGAACACAATGTTTACTCGTACGCGACCTACCGTGCGCGACCGACCGTCAGCGCGACAAGAATTCAGGCCTAAACAGAAATAAAAAAGAATCACTTTTTAGATTCGATACTATACTTGAGAACTGTCGATAGCCCCTTGATGACACTACTTGTGATGGTGGTGGTGGTTCTTCTGGTGGTGGTATTTCTGATGGTGGTATTTCTGGTGGTGGTATTTCTGGTGGTGGTATTTCTGATGGTGGTATTTCTGGTGGTGGTATTTCTGGTAGTGGTATTTCTGGTGGTGGTATTGCTGGTGATGGTATTTCTGGTGGTGGTATTTCTGGTAGTGGTATTTCTGGTGGTGGTAGTTCTGGTGGTAGTGGTATTTGTGCTGGAGGCTGCCCTGAAAGAAAAAATATCAACACATATATTTTTTAAGCTAATGGGGATAAAGATGGGGGGTTGGTTGGTGTAAGCCTTATAGTAGGGTGTGTTTTACCAGGGAACACGCACCTAAAAATACTAACGTACGTAAACGTGGACGTACGCCCAGTTTAGCTTGGGGAACTAGGCTATCAGGCGCGCATCCACAAGTTCTTGATACACGTCCACGCCAGTTCTAGACTGCCGACGCGGTTTTCAACGAGCCCCGCACTTATCACCTACCTCGTTACCGCAACAGCTGGGTTTGAAGGGCGAAGGCGAATCTTAGGCGCCCTAACCGAATCAGCTGGCAAAAGGGAAGACAAGCTTCGACTTAGGGCTTCGCTGGGGAGGGCAGCAAAGGGACAGGCTGGATTTGAGCCCCCTTTAAAGGGGGCTCAAATCCAGCCTGTTTTAATTTGTTACTATTATTTGCTCTAAAATCAGTCATTTGTAGAATCGTCATTTAAAGAACTGTAAGTACATTTAAAGAATTTGTCAATTAATAGACTGTGTCGTTATTTAGCGAATTAGTCATTCCTAGACTAAACCGTTTTACTAAATGAACAAAATTCTTTGTTCTTGAGAACGTTTCTCTCTTGAACTGACTCTTATATTATATTTTAGTTAATTTCAGTGACTAAAAGCATTAATAAAAATTTAAAATAAACTCTATTTATCTAGCAAATGTATCAACACTGGCCGCGACCACACTAGTGCGGCGAAGTGCGGCGTACGCTCGTGTACCTAGTTCCGTTTTGGCGGCACGCTCGCTGCAGCCGCTTAGGCGCGGGAAACTAACTTTCGTTCATATACGAAGATTAGTGTTACGTTCCAGTTTTAAGCGATTAATAAAGCAATTAGGACGTATTATTATTGATTTTTTTGTACACACATTAAAACATACCTTAAGCTAAGCTCTAATAGCCCAAAAAAAATGGAAATCTATACATATAATAAAATCGTTGAGACCAAAAAATCTGTACATATTCATAAAAATAAAGAAATACCTGTTTTAGCATTTTTTTTAAATCTTATCCAGAGGCGCAAAAAAGAGGGTTTTGTGTTTAAAATTAATAAACTTCAAACACCTATACAATCAAAACCAATGAAGTGTAACCTTTTAAAGTTGCTACATATACTGCATATCTAATACAGGTAAATATAATTTCTCAGTTTTCTTGAAATTTGATTTTTGAGGTGAATACGCACAAAATGGCGGAACTCAAGAAAATCAGCTTTTCTCGGTGTAAGTAGTTGGTACGAAATGTTTGTGCGCGCAAACAAAACTACTTAATAGGTTTCTTTAAAGGCTTCTTCAATATTTAGGCTATATATTATCACGCTACTTCCTTAAGGGGGTAGGCAATTTTGCATTATGTCCGTATACTTCAATTTTTTGACGTTTCAGTCATGACGTAAGTACATGAGAACGGCTATTTGTAGCGTAAGTCAACGAAGTAAGTAGCCTAGCCGTTTCATCACTGCTCTGTAAACTATGTGGTTGCAGGTTTAAACCCCCTGATATTATTTTCACTTTTTGTGATTTGTTTAATTTTTTTTTGATGCTGTGTGATTTTCTATATCTTTTTGTATTTAAATTGTTTGCAATTCTATATTTCTTTCGTGAAATATTTTTCCAAATGTAATATAGAAGTATGGAAGAAGAACATAATCATGCTGCGCCGACCCCAAATAAATTGGGATTAGGGCAGGAGTGTGATGATTTCTCCAAAAAGTAGTATAGCGAACATCAGAAGCCTGATAAATTCACGTGGTGTTGCCGCGCAAGAACTGTGCTGTGCTATTTGCAATAATTAATAATCCATACGCAGTTTACGTAGATTATATTTACAGCTATATTGTTATTGGCCTCATTTCATGCACCTTGGTGTGAATTTAAGACCTGCCTGGACTGTCATCGAAGGTCTAACGATGGAGACGGAAGGCAGTTGCAAGAGGTCATCAAGAGTTTACAGCATCTATATCGTGTTTGGGCTCATTTTATGCACCTTGATGAGAACTTTCGACCTAGCTGGAGTATGACTGTCATCAAGTGTCTAAAGATGATAACGTAAGGCTGAGGAGGCTGGCGAGGGAAGCCCTTATTTAGAAAAACAGAATATTTTAGCGATGAATGCAAATATTTCAGAGAAATTAAATTGTTACCTACTTGATTCTATACTATACCTAATATTATAAAGCTGAAGTGTTTGTTTGGTTGGTTGAACGCGCTAATTTCAGGAACTACTGGTTCGAGTTGAAAGTATCTATTAGTATTGGATAGCCCATTTATCGGAGAAGGCAACAACGAACAACAACGTTACAACGTTTATATAACATCACGCTACAATCAATAGGAGCAGAGCATCAATGAAAAATGTTGCAAAAAAATTGAAAAAAATATTCCTTTTGAGATCTTTCTTTGCGTGCGCTGCGTAAACGGTTAAAGTTACGCAACAATCGTGTATGACCGAATTGTTCCTCTTAAAAAGTGCGTTATATGCCTATCTTTTAAGGGTGTCTCACACTCTCTTTAACCATCTCTCTGTCTCTCTTATATATCGCAGACGAAGTTGCGCGGGTCAGCTAGTTAACATTAAAATCGCAAAGCATGATGTAGTTCTGGATTTTTGATAATTATGTTGTATTATTTTATTATTATTTATTTCGTTTATTCATTTAAATACATATTTTTGACATTTTTAAATATTTCTTAATAAAACTATATAAAAAACCATTTAAAAATATAAAAAACAGTAGCCCACCAGCGCTGGGATCAGGGTCCGAGCTGCCGGTGGTCAGGGCTCTTGAGAGAGGAACCTCCTAACAATAAGTGCCGTGTCCAGAAGTACTGCTTTCTGAATCAAGCCCTTGATCCAGCTGCCAAGCGAGAGCCTTCTAAGATGTTGGTCGAGGCTCTTGGCTATTAAGCCATTGGCCGACAGGACTATCGGCACTATGACTGCTGTACCCACGTCCCACATGTCGACAACCTCACGAGCCAGATCTAGATATTTGCATTGTTTATCTTTCTCTGCTTTCACGAGGTTCTCGTCATGCGGGTCCGTTATATCAACCATCATTGTGCGGCGCTCCAATCGATCTATCACCACAATGTCAGGTCTATTGGCAACAACAGTCCTGTCAGTGGTGAAAGGTCGATCCCAATACAACGTGATACTACCATTATCGAGAACTGTGTCGGGTGCATACTATAGTATGGCACTTCTGATTCCACAAGGTTGTACTTCAAAGCAAGTTGCTGGTGGATAATCCTGGCAACAAGGTTGTGTCTATGCAAGTACTCTCCGTTAGCCAGACTAGAACACCCACAAATAATGTGTCGGATCGATTGTCCCGGACGGTGGCATGCCCGACATATGTCAACCGTCCATCCTTCACAATGTATTTCCGGTAGTTTTTTGTCATCATTACTTCGTCCATTATTGCACAGACAAAACCTTCAGTTTCCCCGAAGAGATCACCAAAGCGCATTATTATTATCATAAGCCTATATTGTCCCATTGCAGGGCAAAGGCCTCCCTTCCCTCCTTCCACATTTCGCGATCTAATGCGATTGTAGGCCAATCCTTTGCGAACGAGTCTAGCTCATCCCGCCATCTCCTTCTGGGCCTGCCGCGTTGTCGTTTCCTGCTAATTAGTATCCACTGAGTGGTAATTTTTGCCCATTGCTTCTCCGACATGCGGCAGACGTGACTACCCCAGTTCCATTTCAACCTAGCAGCTGTAAGGCCAACATCAGCTATTTGGGTTTTGGAGCGAAGTGTGGAGTTTCTGACGCGGTCTGTAAGTTTGACACCCAGTATACTTCGCTCCATAGCTCGTTGGCAGACCCCAAGTGCGGACTTCTGACGATTTGTAAGTGACCACGTCTGCGCTCCATAGGTGAGGGTGGGGAGAATGCACATGTCCATGAGTTTTCGCTTAAGTGCGAGAGGGAGAGATCCTTTCATAAGATGTTTCATCGACTAGTAGCTCTTTCAGGCATTCTCGGTGCGTCGAGTAACTTCTTTATCTTGTCTTGCCTGGAAAGAGACTATCTGGCCGAGGTATGTACTCATGGACATATTCAATCACCACACCCCCAACCTCTATGTTACGCTTTGTGCTGTTCGTCATCAGTTTTGTTTTAGTCATATTCATTGAAAGCCCGACTTGGAAACTGGCGT
The DNA here is from genome assembly GCA_963853795.1 of Xestia rhomboidea. Lineage (NCBI taxonomy): Eukaryota > Metazoa > Arthropoda > Insecta > Lepidoptera > Noctuidae > Xestia > Xestia rhomboidea. The sequence continues at coordinate 21,316,500 of OY970756.1, read as the reverse complement.
GGCTCAGTTGATGGAGCATTAGGCCTAGCTCAGCTGCTGAGGAAGAAAAAGGACGATGTCGTCGGCGAAACGAAGATTAGTTAACCTCTTTCCGCCGACGACAACACCCTTGTCCTGCCAGTGTGGGTTTATCTCTTGAAAAACCTCTTCCAGCGTAGCTGTGAAGAGTTTGGGAGATAACGTGTCGCCTTACTTCGTCGTCGTCGTTTTACTCCTCTCTGAATGGGAAAAGTTGGCCCGGTGGTAGTTAGGCGTATGGCTGCTGTGCTGTTCTGATATATTTTCGCAACAGCTGTATACCTATATGTAAGTTCTATGTTATGTTTGCCGAGTGCAGAAAATATTGCGGTATGTGTTAAGCTGTCAAAAGCTTTAGAGTAATCCACGAATGCGAGGTATAACGGTAGATTGAATTCCTGGTGTTTTTCAATGATCTGGTTTAAAAATTGTAGGTGGTCAGCAGTCGAAAGGCCACGGCGGAATCCAGCCTGTTCTGGAGGTTGATGGAGGTCTAATGCTTCTGATATGCGGTTTTCGAGGGTTTTGATAAAAACTTTGTAAAGGTGCGAGACTAAGCTGATGGGGCGGTAATTCCCAATATCGAATTTCTCACCTTTTTTGTGTAACAGAATAATTATGTTAGAATGACAGAAGTGACTGGGGAAGATGCCTGTTTTGAGAATAGTGTTGAAAAGGTTGCAAATGTAAGGTAGTATGGATGGTTCTCCGACTCGAAGTGATTCAGTGGTGATGCCGTTTTCACCAGGAGGTTATATTTCATGCCACTAAGAGCCCGATGAACTTCAAAACCAGATATTTTTGAAATATTGTCAGGGCATGTGTAAGTTTCGTTGGCTAAGAGTTGGGGAGTGGTATTATCAGAGTATAGGGACTTATAGAACTGAGTGCATATTTGAATAACTTTGGTCCTATCTCCTTGCTTCACACCATTGTTATCCCTTATGTGTGTAATTGTAGATCTGCCAGTATCCATACCGCCCATGGCAGATCTTAGGGAGCGGTTGTTTGTGTAATGTCTAATATCATGTCGTATGCTTCTCTTTACTTTACGATCGAGCTCTCTATAACCTAAAGACTGAAAATTCTTTGTCTGTCGTTCTTCGATAAGGTGAATTGTGTAATTGGTGAGTTTCTTTTGTTTTTTGTTATGGCCCTTAATATTTTGGCTAGCGGTTTTTAAAACGTGTTTTATGTTATCATATTGTTCTTGTGCATCTTCTGAAAATTTTGTTTCTAATAGGCTAAAACTATTTTTAATATCTAGGTTAAATGTTTCTTTGTTCGAGATTAATGTGGTCTTATCTAAACGTTTTATTGAAATTTGTATTAGTTTGTGACGGTGAATCTTCAATTCAAAACGTACTCTAGTACGGACTGGTCGGTGATCGGAGCTAAATTTAATTTGGTTAAGCGCTTCTACAGTTTTTATTATTTGTTTGCTGGAAGACAAACAGAAATCGATCTCGTTTTTTGTGTATCCGACGGGAGAAAACAAAGTCCATCGACGTTGGGGTTTTTTTGTGGAAAAAACTGTTGCTCACACTTAGGTTCTGACCAAAAGCAAATTCTAAGTCGCTGACCTCGCTCGTTATGTACTCCAGAGCCATCTGGGCCCAAGACGTTTGTGTTGTCAGATGTTATTCTGGGGCCGATTTTTGCGTTATAGTCTCCCACGACCAATGTCCATGTTCCTCTGCTGTCGTCACATGCTTTATTTAGTAAATCATAGAATTCTTCAATTTCATCGTTACTGTGCGAAGATGTTGGAGCATAAACCTGGATGATGGTGAGTGTTTTGGTCTCGGCAACACGAAACTGGAGCGCGGCAATCCTATTGGAATAGGCGTCAAATTCCGTTATTTTTCCAGCGCTTGGAAACTAGGAAGCCGATCACGTGATTCGTGTTGGTATCCCCATTTTAATCAAATATATTGTCACTTCGCTCTATTGTATTTTCGCCTTCTCGTCTTACTTCTGCTAGGCCTATGATGGGATCAGTTAATTAAGGTGATGTGAATCCGTTGCAACTTCGAAAAAGTTGTGCTCGCAGCGCACCACGCGACAATCTGCATTCCATTTTTAACTTCTTTTCGTTTTTAGGGTTCCGTACCTCAGATAAGATAAGATTAAGATAATTTATTATTATAAGATCACTTTCTTATCCGTCTGTCTGTCTATCCGACAGACAGACGGACAAGAAAGTTAGCCATTTTTAGCGTCGATTTCTACTGGTCTATAAACCGAAATAAAAAATAAGCTCTTTTTCAGTTCGTAACTTTACCTAAGTACTGTCGATCTTCCCTTGATGACGACTCTGGTAACGGTGGTGGTAGTGGTATTTCATGTGGTAGTAGCATTTGTGCTGAAGGCTGCCCTGAAAGAAAAAATATAAACAAATATATTTTTTAAGCTAATTAGCATATAAAGGTTGGTTGGTGTAGGCTGGGGCGATAATGTACCCCAGGAGGGTACCGGTGCCAATTAACAAACACAAGGGAATAAACTACTTCCTCAGTAGTAATCAAGTAACACCTTCGCATTGTTACATCTCGAAGTGGATGATACATGCTTAAAAGAATACCTCCACCAGTAATTCTATATGGCATTGACGACCTTACGAATCTGACCCAACTTATCTGATTCTGTCATGTTATGAATACCCTTTTAATTTAATCTGCACTTTTCTTACTATGCAAACCTATGCAATAAAAGTAGGTCATAGCAGGCAATTTGCTGCGGGAGGGCCCTGGTGACTTGTAATACGGGTTTTCATAGAAACCTACCTCAAGCACCAGTGTCTCACAAAGTTAATTCCATGTTCGTGCTCTACTGTAACCTAGCATTAAGAACTTGTGTAGTTCTCTACAAAAAAAAAAAAAAAACAAATCTCATCTCATCTCTCTCATCTGTTCTCTGTAAATAAATTTATATTGTTTTTTAATTATTATTTTTTAATATGACGACCCGAATAGCGCAGCGGTAGTGAGGCTGCCTCACGTTCTTGGGGTCCCGGGTTCGAATCCCGGTAGGAGCAAATGTTTGTGTGATGAGCATGGACATTTGTTTCCGAGTCATGGGTGTTAATATGTATAATAAGTATGTATTTACAAACAAAAAGTATCTATGTAGTATATCAACTATCTGTTGTCCACGACACAAGCCTCGTTGCTTAGTGTGGCACTAGATGGCGCTGTGTGTAATGTCCAGCGATATTTATTATTTTAATTTATATTTTTAATTAAATCCAGTACAGGATTTGGTCAAAATACGAGTAATATATATAATAGTAATATATATATAAAATAAGTCCAACAGAATTGAAATATAGGTACTTATCTTAATTCATAGCCCACAATATGTTCTCCAATTCATACTATTGCAACAAGTACCAAAGCCGCCAGAGACCGGAGCTATGGTCAATTGAAAATGTTGCAATTCCCTATATTTTTAACCGACTTCAAAAAAAGGAGGAGCTTATGTCGAAGAATTGACTACAACAGTCCTAACCTAAAACGTACTCCCACATTTCACCACTTATGTTCAACTCCCATGTACCCAACCAGATCCAGACTCCGTGGGTGCTACTGAGAAAATCCTGATGGAAAAATCCAATAATACTTTCTCCGACCGGGGAATCGAACCCAGGACCTCATGCTCAGCAGTCGCGCTTTCGACCACTAGACCAACGAGGCAGTCCAAAAACGCACAAGGTTTGTTATTAAACACCTTCACTTTAGCACACCAAAACAAGCTATCGTAGCAGTAATAGAGGAAACTGGAAATATGGTACAAGGGGAAATAGTCACAATAGGCCCTTAAACCAATAAGAAAAATGATGGTGGTGCAGTGCATCAGGCAATAATAACTGTATGAGGCCGAACAGATGTGTTAAGTGTGCGAGGGCACACAAAACCACTATGTGCATACTAGATGGAAACACCCCAGCGGTATGCGCGCTATTCTCAAGAAGTCCCTAACCCTGCTTACTAAGTCAGGTGTATAAGGAAGTTCTAGCAAGAAAGCAAATTGGAAACAATGAACCACATCCGAAAAAATAAGAAGAGCTCATTATTTGTAGCTGTGGTGTCTTTTTTTTGGTAGTTTCAGAGGGGTGAGCCCCCTCACCCAAACTATCACAATAATCATTGAGCCCGTTAACAACCCAACGCAACCAAAAAGTTGGCAACCAAGGGTTACAAAAAGCTTGCATTTTACAAATCTTCCTGATACCATATCACACGAAGGTTCTGCAGTTATACACCACCTCCATAGCAAGTTTTAAGAGGATTGGATTGAGACTACTACCAACACTATAAACAAAAGTATGGGCCCTATTTTATGTAATGCAATCTACCGCCCCCCAAAGCACCATTTAAAACAACATACGTTTGACAGCTGCTTCCAGAGCTTGGGAAACAGGTACATAAGTGGTGTAGATCACATATCCACCCTCTGGGGTCATCCCCAGTAGGTGACATCCCACTCACATCTTTTAAGCCACTATAGGATGTTTGTGATTGTGAGTTGAAAAAACATATTGAAAACACAAAAATTTGTTGATAATCAAAGAGAACCAGAATACAACCTGTCAAGGAAACCTTCCCACACTCTCAGCTCATAAGAAAGACAACACTACTCATAATTAAAAAATAACGAAGAACTTTAAAAAACCACATAGCCAAGTGTCACCTATAGTGAATTCTTCCAACTATCCATGAGCTTGAAGAGGTAGCGTAAAAGCTGAAGTTGTACTACATTACTGCCTTAGTAACACAAGGATCAGTGCTTGGCCCAGTCCTTTATTCAATATATATCAGACTTGCCTGAAACAGAAAATGTTGTAACAGCAAAATAAGCAGATGACACTGCATCATGCATGCCTTTCAAGTTTTAGAAACCGGAACATGTTTGTCCTTCATTAAAGATAATGAGTGATTACAGAAGTGGAGAACTTAGCCCAGCGTAACTAAATCAACACAAGTAACATTTACACTTCGAAAGGCGACTGTCTACCAGTGCATTTGGAAGGTTAGACCATTGCCAAGCATTAACAGCATAAAATATTTACATACTTATATTTCGACCTACACGTGGACTGACCTGTGCTTACCACATCAAAGCCAAGAATGTGTCTATCCCAGTTTTCCTTTAGTAACAAACTACTGTTAAAAAAGGTCTTCATTAAATCAAACTGGACCCACAGGATAGAACTTTTGGGCTGCGCTAGCAACTCCAACAGGAGGATATCAATTACTCTAGAGATTCTAAAATATTGCACCAAGAACAATCTGAAGTGCACACCGTACACACTGTGCACAATTCATGAATACCGTAAAAAAAGCAGAAGATACAAAAACTCAAAAATAATTGGCTTAAAACCTCTAAACTCCACAGGTAGAGGTAACTTGCCTGAAAATATGACAATTACTACAGCTAGACCAAAGAAACTAACCATTTAGTCTCTACCAACTCTTAAGGTGCCGTCTAATAGAACCCCAATTAATCCCAGAAAACAACTTAAAAGTCAATTGCAGATTATCATCATTCTCCTGCCCTTACCCCAATTTTTAGTTAGGGGTAAATTCCATAAATAATAAGATAGATAGCTAAATACTTGAAAGAGTATGTATTTAAGTTGTACAAATTATGCTTACAGAATAATTTCACTGGAACCGGCATTATTTTCTTTCCTTTTAAACTTAAGTGGAACTAATATTTTATTTCTTTTAAACACACACTTGAAAAGCCAACGCGTTGTTTGAAATTATGTTATTCTGTATTTAGTGGCAAAACAATCAGCAAATATAGGGTTGGATGAACAACAAGATGGTCTGTTCATCTGATGGAAGTGTTGTTGGAGCATAGAGTAGGTATTAGTTATAGGGAATGTTTGTTGGAGTGTTGGCTGCGCTCAAAGACTAGGTACAATAAAATAAACAATTTATGCTGCGCTGCGATCAACGGCTCAACCAGAATCGACCGGTAGAGCTGCCCACAAATATCGGTAGATTAAAAAATACGATATTTATTCAATTCTTCAATTCACTGTTCTAACATATAAATTTACATTTTTCAGATATATTTCTTCAAAAAAAAACATAGTTGGAAAAATACATTTAAAAATATAAAATAGTAGCCCACCGGTATCGGGAACAGGGTCCAAGCTACTAGCCCGGTCAGGGCTCCAGGGAGAGGAACCTAATGCCGGCTGTACACTCTCGCAGAGACAGTCCGAGGCAGGGCGAGCGCGAGAGTGTAGGTACCTAGATGGTAGCGCTCGCCCGCCTCGGCCTGTCTCGGTTTTCCTCGCTAGCTCTCCGTCCCGAGTTGGTTTTTACGCGCGAGTCAAAGGGTCTCGCGCCGCCTCGCGCGAACTGCGAGTGCGTCGCTGTACACTCTGTACGCACCAAATGGAAATATATTTATTTTTACATTTATTGTCGTTACCTAATACAAGTTTTTTTTGACCTGATATCCTTTTGCCGACATATTGGTTTAATTGCTATTCCTTACATTTTGTAGAGTAGATTTTGAATTTCATTATGAGACAGCTGATTTATTATCAGTGGTAATTTTCTTTGCCGAATTAAAAAAGTTGTTGCTTTTGACCATACCAATAGTGTACATGGTCACTCGTCTCGACCGAGGCCCCTCGGGCAAGACATAGCGAGTGCTCTCGAGCGACAGTGTACAGCCGGCATAACAATACGAGCCGTGTTCAGGAGTACCGCTTTCTGAATCAGGCTCTTGATCCAGGTGCCTAACGGGAGCCTCCTCAGGTATTAGGATCTTGATCGAGGCTCTTCACAATTAAGCCATGGACTGATACGACTATCTACCCACATGTCGACAACCTCGCGAACAAAGTCAAAATACTTGATTTGCTTATCTTAATGGCATTTCACGAGGTTCTCATCATGCGGGACCGCTAACAAACATTGCGCGCCGCAAGGCCGCACCACTATTGAAAAATTAATGTGTCATTTGGTGTTCTTTCTCATGAAGTACTTCATTATAAAGAACACCATAGGACATTCATTTACTTCTATGAATAATTATTTCCAAAATGCATCGGAGCCGAGATATTTACAGATAAAAATTATAAAAACGTGTTGTCATTTGTTGAATACATTCAACAATTGTTCATTGCTATTTCTCTCTATAACTCGTGATTAGTGGTAAACAAACTAGTGGTGCAAAGGCTGTAGGCCCAAAACCACTGCTCCAGGAACCGATGATCTTGTAGGCCGTGCACGGGTTTCGGCCACTGGGGCTTTCTGGCCCCGATTAATTCCACGACGCTGAAAGACTGGAAAACTGGTTCCGTTGAAAAAGAAAAAGCGCCTTGCAGACTCCCCATCCGGTGGACAAACTCTGAGAGGAAACTTGCAGACCACCTAGTGCAACACCTAGCCACTGAGGGGCCTGATCTGGTGGAACCCGCTTAGATGCCGCTGGCCCCAAAGCAACTGTGCAGTTTGACAGACTCCGCCACTCTCCCCAAGATGGAGGACTTTCACCTCGAAAAAATATGGGAGGCACTCACACCATGCCACCCCTAACCCGTAACTACCACTGCCGCATAATTGGGGCCTATCTAACGGATAGGAGAGAGATATTATCTACCCGGGACGAGCAGGATGGGCTCCACATCGGGTACGTCTAGGTGCTTCACGGTTTGTTCTCTGACGACGCATTGGTGACGGCACAGGGGAAGACGTAACGGCAGCTGGCCATCTTGGCGATAGTTGGGGTCGCGCAGATAGCATCCGGCGGTGGGGTCTGCAGGGTGGCATTGCAGAAATCAGCCGCATCGGTGTTGAGTCGGCGAGTGTCAGTATGGGTGGACAACCTGACGGCCCCAATACCATAATTCTGTGACCGCAGAGAGCGATGGCGATCAGGGTGATTAGTAGATACCATGCTGCCTCAAGATGACAAGCCTTTAGGCCATATCACAATCCTGAGATTTTGACGTTATACATATAAAGGGTGAAGGTCGAGGTGTACTGGGCCGTGCGCTACCAAGTCCTAGCGGTGGAATCCGGCTATGGGTGCTTCGGAAAACACCTGTGCCTTATAGGTCGAGAACCGTCGTCGTCACTATCTTCACTACTGCGAATACTGCTCCGACGTCACGGCGCAGCACTCTGGAGGTGTGCCCAGCCTTGGCAATGCAGCGCCGAGATCTTGTCGAGGCGGTCGATACTACGAATAAAATCTTTATTCCGGTCGCGGTTTCAGTCCATGGTCGGGAGCGCACCGGGCGCTGGAGGGTGCACAACGATCTCCAGTTGCCATACGCCTGAGGGAGCTGCGGGTGACAGATTTGGGGAGTCTGTCACCTGAAGAGTCACAAGTCTGGGACTGCTGGCCGTCTACGGCCGCAGAGGGTGATGGGGACTGCATGTTTATGTGGGCCAAAAGCTGACCGGGGGAGCGTGACTCAAGGTAGCAGCAGAACACGCGAACACATGCTCATATTAAACGGTAATAAAATAAAGATAACAATAATAATAAATAAATATTATAAAAATATTTACGCAAAATAATGGACAAAATGTTGATGTTTGGTAAATATAACCTGGCGTTTGATTCAACACTTCCACGATGCTTCCACGTAATAATTTGAAGGTAACATTAAGAAGATACCTAACGTTATAGTAAATTACTGCAGCGGCCAGCAACAGAGGCATTGATGGACGAACGTGTAAATGTGGGCCAAGGCGAAGCCGAGGCACACATACGTAAGTCCATCAATGCCTAGTTGTGGCCTAGGCTTGTATAGTACTTTTCTAAAAAACTAAGAAAATAAAACTAAGTAGTAAGCAGAACTTTTTATTTGCACACAACCTCACACAACAATAATTTTTCTCGCGTTGAAGTGTTCCTTTGTTTTTTTTTTCAATAAACCGCTTTCTATTTGCAAGCCAATTCGAAGTTTAAATAAAACCTTTGTTATGGGATGATTCTCATTAGAGCGGGCCGAGGCCGGAACGGGGACGGGCCGGAGCCCATCCGTGCTGCACTATTTATATTACACCGAGTGGGAAGAAGTGTTCGCATTACGAAGCGACGTGGGGGGGCGGGGCGAGACCGTGCAACAACCGTTGCGTCGAGCGGGCCCGGACGGGTCACGGAACATGCCCTGTGTAATTTAACTTGCTTCATACAAAATGTATGTAACGTTTCAAATCCGTGCCCGTACGGGCCACGTACACGGCCCGCCCCGCTCTAATGAGAATTATCCCTAAGTTACCTCCTTGGTTGCCATGTTTCAGAGTAAAAGATCGTTCCATTTTTAAATAACACGACAGTTAAAGAGTACTTAATTTATTTGGCCGATGCACACGACAGATATGGATTTTCATACAACTTTTGCCGGCCGCTGGTCGCATCTAACTGGCCAGTACAGCAATTTCAATTTATCTCGAAGAAGGCTGCCAAGCATGTTTGAAAAAAAAAAATTGCCTAAATATATTTTTTAATACAGTTACTCAAAAAGTGGTGTATTGCAGGGACGTATAGCGTTCGGGATGTGGGCTATTACTTATTAGTGCTTTTTTTTCACCTTTACCGAACTCGTGCGTTCTCTTTCCCAACTGTCAAAATAATGACTCTAAAAAGAAAAACCAACCATGTAGTTTTTACTAAAGAGTTTTTGTGATTCTTATACATACGTATATTTCTAAAAAGAAGCTACTAATTTATTTCAATATCAGATTTAATTGAATGAGTTAGGTTAGATTTCATTTCATTTCATCTCATTAAATTTCATTTTCATTTCATATCAATAAAAAAATCTACTGAAGACTAAGCTGTATGGATAGTTCCCTTTGCCTACCATAATGGGTGAAGAAAAAAAAACTCTGCTTATATTCTACGGTTGGCGCCATTTTCCAGAAAATTTTCAATGTACATGGTGTACTATAACTTTTATAAGAAATAAATGATTAGTTAGTTGAGTTTATTGTGTTTTTATTATTTTATTAAATTGCTTTATTTTTTCGCAACTGTATTAAAAATAGTCGTTCAGTACACCTGCGGAACTGTCATTGCAACTTGTTCCGACTGTCAACCCTCGCCTTCGGCTGCGCCTCGGCTCGGGAAGACATTTGTCGGAACTCTTTGCAATGACAGCCTTTCCGCACTTGTAATGAAATATACTATTTTGCTAGCCGTGCTTTTCAAGCCGACCCGACCCCAACATATTTGGGAAAAATAACCAGATGGTGACATTTTACGTGACAGTATGTTGACAGTTGACAGATCGAGGTCAGAGGTTCCCATTTGAAAATGAAAATTCATAGAAATGCATTGTTTAATGGAAATTGGAACTATTTTCATATCATCATTCATCGTCTCATTATGAAATTCAAATATTAATTTACGAGCGAATTGTATCTAAGACCTGATTTTTAGTACTTACATCATTGATTTTAAAACCGAGGTTATTTTTTCTAGGTCAGTTTAGGTTAGGTTCTCCGTTCTAGGTTCTCAGTGATTTTGTTTCGTGATTTCGGCTTGGACAATCACGCTTAGGGCCCCAGCAACAGCCTGCTAACATATGGGCATCCCACCTCCCTTGGTCCCTACTTCCAGATGATTTTAGGTCTGTGATGGATGTGCTTTCCTTGCTCTTTGCTAAGTCTCCCAGGTTAAGTTGGAATGACGGATATATATAGCTCAGTAGTAGATATCTTGATGCTAATATGACAGCCTGCTAATTTATCAAGCATGTTATTCACCAAATCCACACAGTAACCAGTCTTCTTATTCCTAGGGGAGTTTTTGAGTAACCCCCGCAATGGATTTCAATTTGAGTTTCTACTTGAGGCTTAAATAACTCAAAATATATTATGTGGAGTCCTTATTGGGTTGACATGTGGGCCCATCGAAAATTATTGGGTTTAATAAAAACAATTTGTTCAAGGTCTAAACAATAAAGGTTAGTGTTGGTTGGTGGATCAAGTACTGAAAAAGTAAACTCTGCTGTGTGCATCCATTAAACACCAATTTGGTTTTGGTTTTGGTCTGTTTATTGTTAATTGTTGATAGGTATACCAAGTTATTTCTAAAATACCGTTTTTAAGACAAAGATTTCTTTATTCATTGCTAACTGCTACCATTCAGAGTATTGGGCATGAAAATGTTCAATAAAATCATGATTATGAGTAAAGCGACTAAAAAATCATTCACAATCAGGAATTTGTTTTTTAGGTCTCCCGTAGCTCAAAAGGTAAACAAAAGGAACCCTAATAAAATCACTTTCTTGTCCGTCTGTCACCACCGATTTTATCAGGAACGGGTAGACCTAGCAAGTTGAAATTTATACCCGATACTGAGGTCTATAAATTTGTAAGTACCAAAATTTACCTTAATTTTCAACTTTTTGTATTACTCGTAATTTTCCCTTTACTTGTGCTGTAAGACCTTGCTTTTAACCAAAATTGACAATACTAGGTCAACCGGAAGTACCCTATAGGTTTTGGGTTGAAAGCCTATGTGATAGTTGAAAACCTAGAATTTGGCGAGAAGCAATGTCTTACAGCACATGTAAAGGGAAAAATATGAAAACCGTAAATATGTAGTTTAATAATAATAAAAAAGCGATTTTACTACTTATTACAAACTTATTATTTTTGCAGTTGGTGCAATAGCCATTTCTGGGGATTGAACAGCAAAGTTAAGTTTGTCCTTTAAAAAGTTTGTACGGAATCCTCAGTGCGCGTGTCCGACTCGCTCTTGGCCTGTTTTTTTTTAACTTTCTCTTCTACACCTCTACAAACTCAATAAAAAAAATCCCATGAAAATCCAACCACTATAAACTTTCGTTTTAATAGATAATACTGAAAATCAGGTCTTCTTGTATTAAATATTTTATTCTTTTTTGTAGTTTGTAGGCCTGTGAAATTAGTCCTTAGAGCTACTTGCTTATTTGAGGTGCTAGGAGCTAAAAACCTTATTTGTTTTTTAATATGTAGCTTATATGCTGTACTTTTTTCAAAATCGTGTTTTCACAAAAATTCAGTGTGTAAAAAAAAAACTCATTTCGTGCGCAAAACCTTTTAGAGATCCAGCAACCAGTCAAACATTACAACAGCAACTTGAATAACTGGATTCTTTAGGGGTTACCGCACACTATAGACAAGACTGTCTTTAGACAGACAATTACCCTACTAGTGCGAGCGAGAATACATAGTCTGTCTCGCTCGCACTAGTAGGGTAATTATCTGTCTAAAGACATTTGTCTATAGTGTGCGGTAGCCCTAAGTGTACATGTTACAGTTAAAACCCGTTTTTAGTTAATATTCCTTCATTTGATTATTTTAATTACTTAAAATTAACATTGTCGCCCAGTCGCACATAAAACTAGTATTAGAGAAACTTGTTGCGGGTTGAAAATATGGATATTGTTGATTTAAATATTTATTAATAATTCCAGTCTAATAGTTCCAGTTAATTAAGTCTATAATATTGTCCCACTGAAGTGGCTCCGGCTGGCTACTTAGCACGAATGCGCCCGGCGAGATGGGCAACGATCGTCACTGGTAGATCACGGCGAAGGTGGTGTGATGATCTGATTTCGTTTGCGGGGCAAACATGGCCAGATATAGCACAGGACAGAGAGGTTTGGAAGGAGAAAGGGGAGGCCTTTGCCCAGCCCAGCAGTGGGACATTCAATAAGGCTACCAAAAAAAAAACTGCACTGCTGGGTAAAGTCCTCCCTTCCCTCCTCCCACATTTCGCGATCTAGTGCAATTTTAGGCCAATCTTTTGATAAAGAGTCCAGCTCATGCCACCATGTCCGTTTGAGCCTGCCGTGTTGTCGTTATCTGATATTTGGTATCCACTGAGTGGTATTTTTTTCAATGTTATAAAAAAAATCGTTTCATTTATTTGGGTTCATCGACCAGTAGCTCTTCCAGGCATTCTCGGTGCGCCTAGCTGTTTCTTTATCCTGTCTTGCCTGGAAAGAGACTATCTGGCCGAGGTATAATCATGGACATTTTCAATCGTCATCAGTATATTCATTGACTTGGACACTGACGCGTCTCAGTTAATCGAGCATTAGGCCTTGCTCAGCTGCTGAGGAAGAATCATCTTACTTAAATCAATGTATAACAATAATGACATGGCGACAACATTCATTTCAAGTAATTAAAATAATCAAATTAAGAAAAGTCAAAAAAACCTTAATAAGAAACGTACTAATGCAATGAAATGAAACAGTTGAAATGAATCATTTCAACAAAACGCGTTTTCCCTAGTTAAAACTAGTTTTCACTGATATTCATTTTTGAACAGCAGTTAATACTAGTTCTAACCGAGGTAGTTAGTAAAAACTAGTTTTCAACTAGGGAAAACACGTTATAACTAAAAACGGGTTTTAACTGCAACATACACACAAATTTCATATAGGTATGCATTAACATTTTTCGTACGTCCAGATAAAAGTGCGCTCTCAGTTTTCCATCAATAGTTCAAAAACTGTTGAATAACTAGTTTTATTTAATGAAAAATCTGCTTACTTTTGTGTTCTGGCATGTTTTTGGACTAAACCATCGGATATACGTTTAGGAAAACGCTAGACCAAATTTTGTTAACACGTAGCCAGACCGGTGATCAGAGTGATTCTTTAAACTGGGACATTGTGGGGAAATACGAATCTTTGAGAGATACCTACACTAGAGATATACCTTATTACCCGATTGACCCAGAAGGACGTAAGAAACATTACCCGTTTCTCACGCGCATGTTTTTGCATCCGAAGCTGGGTTGAATTAAATAAAAAATTTGGCGTGAACTTGGACTGCGAACATGGGCGCCGGCAGGATTATTTCCAAGGGGGTGCAACGTCAGTTCCATGAAAACAGCTTGAATAGGAGTAACTTTGTCAATTTATACAGAAAAGCCCATCAATGGAAAAAAAAAACCTATTATATTCTACCTATTTATATAGAAAAGCTTATGCACGCAAAGGACAAAAGATGTCTGAGCGAGCGAAGCGAACTCAAATATTTTAGGATATGCACGGATAAATTAGGTTATTTTTGCTTATACAAACAGAAACGAGAACAGAAGTGCGAGCGAGCGAAGCGAGTTCGAAAAATTTTGCTGTCCGCCTCGGATTTGTCTGAATCAAAACCCTTTTCTATGTATTTTCTTTCCCGACAGGGAGGTGCAAGTGCTCCCTTGCACCCTGCTGCCTGCGCTCTTGACTGCGTATGTTATATTCCCTTGAGAGGGAAAGAGAAACCAATAACAAGCATAAATGTATTTCTGTATCGAAAAAACCGCACTATAGAGTATGGAGCAAGTAAGGACTTGAAATAATGCCATGAAATTCGATTATGGGCTGTTCTTCGAGTCGTTAATCTATGTATTTTCAAACTGCTTAATAAAGAATTCTCACTAAAAACTAATGTTAGAATAGTATTTTAATTTTATCTAAGTAGGTAGGTACCTATTATAGGTCTAGTAGGATGGATGAGCATGTGTACGAAGTTGTTGGTCATTTGAGGATAACAAATAAGTTCAAATGGTATAAATGATCAAAGTATAATTTAATTCTCCACCACACTGGTTGTAATCTATAGCTACAATACACACACACATTATTGTTAAGAATGTGCAAATGGTTAAATTAGTTATCAATGTTAATCAGCACAAATAATGTTCTACAACAATCTATGGTTAACATTATACGGATCCTCCAGCAATACAAGATGTTTTGTAATAATCTATAGCAACAATACAAAATTCGCAACAATGTTTAAGACATACAAATTGTTATTTTTTAGGTATCAGTTTATCACATACAAAGTTATTCGGCACAGCCATGAGCGCGCGAAAATCATGTCAACATCCGAATGGTAGTTCCAGAGTTTAGCGCGTTCAAACAAACAAGCTCTTTAGCTTTATCATATTAGTATAGATTGGAGTTTTAGTGTAGTGTGTAGCTAACTAATTCTGGCAATTAAAACGTCAAACATTCATTCCTTTTTATTTCATCTGGTAGATAGTTAAACCAAACGATAGTCACGATTGTTTATCTCTTGTTATTCGTTTACCAATTGTTAAAAATAATAATCTTACATTAATTTGTTTCTCTGCGGAGATTTTCTGTTCTGTAGAATGACTTGAAATGCTCTAGAACAAAGAAAGTACGAAATGTTATATAAAGTTTATATAATATAACTGACTGCCTCGTTGGTCGACAGTGCTGCTAATGACTGGTCCTGGGATCGATTCCTGGATTGGGCAGTGTTATCATTAGGTTATTCCTTAGATAATTTCTCAATAGCAGTCTATTGTTTGGATTTCGTAAAGGTCGTCCCTAATATGCGAGTTTAATCATAACTGGCGAAATGTGGTTGTACTGATCTGTGGTTGTTCTGTCCCTGATGGGATGGGTGATATTGCCTACTTACCAAAGTAGGCAATATCACCCATCCCATCATGGAAATTCAAATGTAATGTTAAACTATAGGTAACTGTTTAACACATATTATTTAAAGGTATTAGTTCCATTTTAAATTGAAAGAAACAACTTTAAGAGTTAAGTGTTATTTATTACATACCGGCAAATCGACTTCGATCGCTGACGCAAGAAGGTTATTTCTCTTGTCGGCAAGCAGCCGCCTCAAGTCATCCTTCATCAACTGTGAAATACAAGCATGTCAGAAATTTTGTGCGTAATGCATAACATTATTATATGAAATTAAACAAAAGTCGTAAAATAGCTTGTTCTAACTATTATACATAATATAAGAAATTGCTGTGATTTTGCTGCCATTATTATGATACTTAATTACGCATTTTACTTTAAATTATGTCACTGAAATTCATGTGTTTTAGAACGTTAAAATAAGTGCTTAATTAAACATTACGAAACATTAACAAAACGCACGGTTATAACAAGATAGGGCTGCCATAAATGCATTGTAATAGAAGTAGAGTAAAAACCATGGGTGATGATGTGCGAAACATACATTTTTGAGGGCTTCAGGGTTTATGAAGAGATTTTTATGTAACGGTCAGGTTTTGAAAATTTTTAATCGCCTGTTTTTTGCCGTAAACACAAGTAAATTTTTAACCGACTTCCAAAAAAGATGGAGACTTCAAAACCGGGTACAAATCCACACACACTGTGCCTGACCTGGGAATCGAACCCAGGACCACTAGTAGACCAACGAGGCAGTCTCAACTATAACTAAAAAGGGTAAAATAAAAACTTTGATAGTTTTTTTAAATTAAGTACTCAGCAGGGACGTAGCTAGCATTTGTGTTTGGGGGAGGGGGGATGAACAGTACCAGTCTGGGGCTAGTTAGCTAGCACAACAGTGACGTTTTTATTGCGGTAAAAGCGGTTAAGACATTTCACGAAACATTCGGAAGCAACGTCTTTAACACTAACGTGAGCATAGCGAGCGCGCATTTTTCTGTGCTGATAATCCAACAACTGACTGGTTGACCGGGATACGACATTCGAAGTCCAGACATGTCCCTGTGTACCGGTACATATGGCAGCCCTACACTAAGCTCAACAATCACATAACAATAGCAGCTCAGCGGTAACTAACAACACACCGATTGTATGTCCATGCCACATTATAGTAAAGAAAAAAGTTTAACTAGCCAGCTGTTCGGAACCCGCGGTCAAGTCATTTCACATTATCAACTAAACCACAGGATAAGTTCATCGCTTTAAACATTACTTATTATAAACATAAAACCAAGCTTAATAGCAGACTTGAGCACATCATCTACACATGCCTCAGTATAATGAGATAATAAACCCTGGTGTACTTTATGGAGATCAGTAAGCACATACTTGACCCCGTGTTCTAAACAGCTAAGAGATGCAAAATGATACCTGAGGTCCTTAATCCTACAGTTATTGCATTTTGCCATCTTTGCCAGCGGTTCACCGGAGTCGCGGTCGCGCGTAGGGCTGCTGACTGGTGACAAAAGCAACAAATAATTACAATCGCAATGAGGCAAGCGCATTGATCACATTCAGTTTATTACTTAGGATGCATTAATCATCATCATCATTTCAGCCGAAAGACGTCCACAGCTGGGCATAGGCCTGCCCAAGTGTCGCCACATTGACCGGTCCCGAGCGACTCGCATCCAGCGGATCCCCGCAACCTTCACCAGGATGCATTGGTAATCATTCAAGTATGCGTTATGGATGTTCCGACCCGCCAAATTTCCCGCCATTCAACTTTCGCATTTGCACGAAAACTAAAGATAATTCTGTACACTTACAATATAGTTTAAAAATTATTCAGTTATTATCACATTCGCTTCAGTAGAACAATATTGTGTTAAACTTCGTTGTCAGCCCCGTTGGTCTCGTAGTCGCAAAGCGCGGTCCGGGGTTCGAATCCCGGTTCGGGCAAAAAATGCTATTGGTTTTTTTTTTATTAGAAATTTCTCAGTATTAGCTCGGAGTTTGGAAGTTGGCGGTATGATACCCCAGCGCCTCGGGAAGCACTTGAAGCCGTTGGTCCTGCGCCTCCGGTCCTGTCAGATAGCCGTCACATCGGACTATGAGAATAAACGAACAGAGTGCACCTGTGCCCGCGCACACGCTTGTGCACTATAATATCTCCCCGCCGATGGCTAATCTCCGCTAAGCTGACAGCGGCCACTGAGAAGTTTATAATGTGTTGAAGTACGCACCTTCCTGAATCTCGTTCCACTCACGTTTAAGAGTGTCTATGTCTGGTTGCACAGTTCTAAAGATGTCTGGTTCACTTCGTTCTGTCCCCTTTTCTTTGCGCGGGAAGCTAAAATGTGAATATTCAAACCAGTTAGTGAGACCCACCAATTAGGTTAATTTCGTCCTGTCGGTCTGTCCGGTAGTTCGTAAGCAGGCATTTTACTCAGAGACTATTGGGCCAAACAGTTGTTTTGGAAGGCAAGTGAATTCCGTGCTTCGCTATACAATGATGCGTAGAAATATGAGAACAGGCGTATTCCAATCGGATTTCACAATTTGATCATAGTAAGTAAATAAATAAATAAATAATTTAATTAGGACCAAACATTTTGTACTTTATAAACACCCACCAAACTGCGTAACAGTTTGTTGGCGGGTCAAGTGACGTTTTGATCAAGTATAGTTGCTGAGATATGCGCTTCTTTGATCACACAAAAAAGTGTTCCCCTCTCCGCCTCTGTGCACGGTGGAAAATTCAATGGTTGTTAAAATATAAATAATTATCTGGATTTCCTAAAAATGAAACCTAGCTAGATCCCCCGAAACCCCCTGCATACTAAATTTCATGAAAATCGTTGGAGCCGCTACCGGGATAGATGTGAAGCCGGTCCAGTACATGAGTGACCTCGAACAGTGTTTCGTAGTCAGAATTGACTTTATCGGCAGCGAAAACCACAATCGTTATTATTAATTACTACCTGTTGTCTGTGTGTAATTTGTCTCAACATGAATGATGTAACCAAGATTTTGTAACAATATTTTGATTTAAAAGACTGTCCATGGAGTTTCTTGCCCATTCTTCTCCATAGAGATCTACGTTAGGGAATGGGCAACTACAGTACTTACTCAAGTTATTATGCCTTGTGACTGTGACTGTAGCTTTGCTTTTTTTTGTATTTTCGACATTCAAAAGTGCCGTAGGTAATGGTCTAATTGAAATAAATGATTTGAGTTTGAGTTTTGTATTTTATCATTATAAAATAATAATAGAAAGTCTGGTACTTACTCCGTAGAGCGGGTACGAGATTTTGAATTTTGAAATGAGAAATATTTCATTCAGCTCAAAAGCTGATATTATATGAAAAAGAAAAACTTACCATGATATTGCAGGATAAGCTGGAACCAGCTGCACTGATACTTCTGAAAGAAAAAACGGATTTATAAAATACATTCATGGATTTTGTGGCCTTCATAAAAACCTAATAATATGTTGCTGCGGCGCGACTTTCCATTCTATACAAGGCCAGAACGCAAGGGTGTAAAACTAGTCGCGTACAGATTGGAAATCACTTTTTAATCAAGGTCTTCCAATCTATACACGAGTAGTACGCAAATACTCGTGTATACTTTGTAGTGGCTTAGGTAACTAGCTTGTTTCGTAATATACAGTGCTAGTACGCATACAAGCTAATCTTGTATAAGGTGTAGTCGACGTTGACGCTACGCTCCGGCTTACGGCTCGGCGCCCCAAGCAGGGTCGGACTGGCCATATAGTCAGATTGGCATTTGCCACCCGGGCCCCTACCTGCGCGGGCCCCCCACGGGCTTGGCTTGAGGATCTTGCCTGATGCCAAGCGGTAGGTAACATAGGGGGCCCGAGCCTCAGGATTTTTACAAGTTTTAAATCGTATTCTGCCTGATCCACAGTATTAGTAAGTACGTAATTCATTGTAGTGTATCGAAAAGTATTTTTAAGGCTACTCGTACTATTGCTAACAAAATTACAAATTTTCTTTAAACCAATGCGCGGTTCCTTTTATGAACCCTGCAAAAAACTTTTTATCACAAAGGCTCCTTTTTCTGCCTGTGGATTGGTACTCCTATTGGATTTTCACGTGATCGACCGGTATAGTCAAGAGGCTGAAATAAATTAGGGGCCCTTGCCTCGAGACCTTAATAGGCAATTATGGCATACATAATACACAAGGTTGCAAAAAATAGAGCATGTGGAAATTTTGAACTCAAATTACATATTAGCTGAATTTAATCTAGGCAAAATGTAAAAATTTTCGAGCTCGCTTCGCTCGCTCTTGCAACCTACGTTGTCTTGAATTTACATTTTGTCTATTACGAATCAATTTTATTCTAACCTGTCCAAGGTTGCTACGGTGGTCAAAATTTCAAGCACGCTACGCTCGCTTTTCACTTCGCCACTTGCTCTAAAATCTTGACTTTGTATAAAAGTCGACCAAGTAACTCCTCTATGAAGTTTCTAAACAATTCTAACCTGTTCAAGGCAAGGTGTCAAAAAATTTCGATTTTTAGTTTATTTCTTTTTGCATCTAGCCTTTGTCTGTAAATCGGCCAAGTAATTCCTGTATGAAGGGTTTTATATCCTGTTAGTAGGGTGATAAAATTTTCGAGCTCGCTTTGCTCGCTCTTGGAGGCTAATAACACTAGGACAAATAACATCTATTCATAATAAGTGAAGAGCCATTTGACTTTGTTAAAATAATGGTATTAAAAAAATAGGTCAGCTGAAAGTACTCCAATTAAAAAAAATGTTGATTGGCTAGCTCTATACTTGTTATATTATTGTAATATAATTGAAACTGTACTTCGGTAACTAATAATATAATTTTGATAATTAATCTCTTTCAATTTGTATATTTCATTATTTTCTGATTTTATTCCATCTGCAATTATTATCCAGTATCGGGCCCCGGGCTTTTAGGGAGTCATCCGGGCTCTGGCCCCAAGTCCCGTGCTCGCTTCACTCGCTTTTGCATCCTAAACTGTACCAAAACAAAAAGTTGAGTAAAAAGATGAGCTTAGGAAAACGATTATTTTGGCAGAACATGTTTTCGGAGACAGTATTTTTTTCGTTTTTTTTTTGGAAATATAGTTTATATTTTTCGTAGAATTGTTATCTAAATAAGCTCATGTTTGTTTGTTAATTATAACATTTTTTGCCTGTCACTTTCATTATTTTTTCGGTAAGTAATTCATTTTAACCAAGCTTAGTATTACAGTCAACCGATCGTTTTATTTATTTTTTCGCAAGCTTTATTATTTCCCTTTAAAATAGCATTACAATACGCGAGCAAATTCCTATGGTGGCGTTCTAGCGTTGTATAAATTGAAAAGATGCACGTGCGCGTCCACGTTACACACTATATACGAGTAGTACGCAAAATTCGTGTATACATTGTAATCACAAAAATGCATTACCATGTATACGCAAGCAGATTCCTATGGTTGCGTTTTGGCCATGTACAGAATGGAAACACGCTGCTGCAGCAGGAATGAATAAGTATGTCTTTTCTAGTGCAGACTAAGTAATTATTTGATTTCAAAACAGTGACCACATTTTAACAGACATATTTTAATGTACAACAAATAGAAATAGTACGTAGCAGTTACGCACGAGAGACCGCGGACGCAGACTTCATAATGCAATGCGACCGTAATAAAATCTGTAGATTATTTAAACCACAGACTGACGTCTTGTAGGAACCTTTGTCTGAATGGCAATGTACACCTACATATTGATATACATATATGATATTTTTATCAAGAAAGGCCGACACCTTCACCAGTTCTATAACAATCATGGTCACTTTTAAGAGTAAATTATTTTCCTTCAAACTTGTTGCCTCGCCTTTTTGTCAATGTTCTACATCTGGCTGTGAACATGAACAATCTGTACATAGTATTTATTTTATTTTAGGAAAGCTTACAGACTAATAACATTATAGTAACAAAAATATATAACTAAATTGCTAATAACAAGCCTCCACAGATACAAAGAGAAAAAAAAAATATACAACATGTAACATAATTAACGCACATCCTGAAATTACTTTGTTCAGAATCGTTTACTGAATCGATTTCTATAATTCTAATATAGGTAATTTTTTATCCCAAAAATAATTAAAGCTACGTAATTTATAGTCACACTACCCCTGTATAGTCCAAGCAAACTGAAATGGACCGTAACTCAAGGCAATAAGACTTATAAAAGTGCAGTTTTATTTGTATTAATACAAATTCCGCCATTCAATACAAAATAAAGAAAAATGAACCTTATTTCAAGTAAGTTAAAGTCGTTACAAATACAGTTAGGTAAACTTGGCGATTCAACCGCACGCACACACTTAACTGGCACTCGTTAAAGGACACAATAGTTAAACCAACAAAATGCAAAATATGTCATACTTGTTTTCGTTCCCTTTCTCGTGCAAATTAAAAACGTGGGATAGAGCGAGATAGCCACCATGACAACGGGCGGCGCGGGTGATCAAAGCTAACTTAAATAAATGTAAACAATATTTAGTCTCGCGCTACCTTCCGTACAGTGTATGCAAATAGTTTTTCGCGCGCGATGTCTTTTCAATAATTGACACAAAATGTTCAGTGAAATGGTGACTAATAGTGAGGACTGTGGCACGGTGCAGTGTGGTGATAATGTGGTTCTAGCTGGCAGAACATTCAAGTCAACCAAAGTCCAAAACCTCGTTTTCAAAACGAAATATGGGATTAATTCGATGAGAATCCCCAATCAGCTGATTTGACGACTTTTTTTGTGGGGACGTATTAAATCGTTAGTTTATTTTAAAAAATAGGATAGTGAACGCTTTTGATAAAAAATGACGAAGTGCTTTCTAAATTAAAACATCAATTAAGAAAACAGGCATTAAAATGTATTGAAGTTTTCTATTGAAGTTGAGTCGAGCGACGACGCGACGTTAACAGCTGTCTCGAACGCGAGCGAATACATACTAGGCTAGCAAGACTCACACAGTCGCATACGTAGGTATGAGACCTACGTATGCGACTGTGTGCGTTCGTTGATTAAATCAACGAACGCACACAGACTGAAGAATGTTGTAGTCACAATACAAATCAACTTGATTTGTATTGTGACTACAACATTCTTCCGGAATTAGGAAAACTAATTTATTAAATAATCATTGCTTATACATGTTTAATTAAAAATACAGTGCATGTATTATGATTATAACATAATAAACTAATTGGGGTGTCTGAGGGTGTGCGTTAATTACGTTACATGTTGTATATATATTAGTACCTTAGTACAAAATAATCGAATACTACAGCTCTGTCAAATTATTGATTAATTTCAAAAAGTTGGCTAAATTTATTTAATTGTTATTAATTTTTCTAAAAATAATTTAACTTGTAAAATAAACAGTTCAAGAACAAGAAAGTGCCTCTTGTACAAAAAAAAACACACGTATGGGAACACTCTTGGTAGAGTGGCAAAATTTATGCAATATTATGTTGGATAGTGTACAGTTTACATCCAGAGTTATTTACTATGGACCTTGTAGAAACTAGAACAAACAGTGCATTCAAGCGTTTTTGTCATACTTATTATTGGAATAAAATATACCAGCTCACAACTTAGGACCCATTAATATTAATGATAATATTTATCCATGGTGCTAGGCAACTGGGCTTATCACAGTTGTAAACGTCTATTTGTGCCTATTGGCCTTGTTTTTGTGTCATGTTATTTTCTTTGACATGTTTTTCGATTGTCTCCTGCTGATATGGAGAGAAGTGGAAACCATGGCTTTCCTACGATTTACTTTTCTGATTAATTTCATTGCCAGATCCAAGACAGTTCAATTATTTCTTTGGGACTTTGTCGAGATTCCTAGACTCAGCACTTACAGTTAGTTACAGTGGTTTGGACATAATTATTATCATGGGTACAGTATGCGGCTGTGACGGATTGGGATATAGAGGTGGCTAGGCAGTTGCCACTAATGTGCTGTTTCTCTAGGTTGGAAAGTTTCTTACCTTTGTAAATATATGCTTCTTCCAGGTTAGGCGTCTACCCAAATATATTCCATGATAGTGGGCGTAATATTTTTGCTAAAGAGTTTCATTGGCTTTGATATGCCAGTCTTTGAGCCATTTGGATAAGTGTACGATACTGGTTTGAGACTTTTGTGTGGCAACATTTGGTGAGGTATCCACTGATAGTATTGCTGTGTCATGGGAGGTTAGCTGTAACAAGCAGGTACATCATGGGCCCCATAACACAGTCTTGACAGATAGGACTCTAGCTTGTATAGGATATAAAGACGTTAACTCTTCCCCTTGTTTTACGAAGAAGTGTTTGTCTCTTAGGTATGACTTCACAAGGTTGTTGATGTTTATAGGCAGTTATTATAGTGCAAAAGTGTGTCCAAGGTCCAGGTGAAGTCTCTTTTCAAATACACTTGCATGTACATGAAGTTTCTAGAAAATATTTGTGTACTTATTACCCTCTTTGTAAGTCTCACTGTGATGTTGACTTGCTCAGTTTTTGTTCTAACAACTATAGGTACTCCTTACAACCCTCTTTGATGTTGAGTTTCTCAAGACTAAGTTGGTTGTGTTCCAACAAATATGACTTTGGTTCCTCACATGAAGAATTTGCTCTTATCCTCATTGTATCTTCAAATTCATGAATTCTCAAATACTTTTTCATATGTTGGAAGTTTAGTGAGGCCCTAAATTTATGGGGTCCTCATCACTTCGAGCTCTGGCTTCATTTTCTGAAAATTAAGAATTCAATTAAATACAAATCATAATCACATTCAATTTTTTAGAATTACACATTTTACTTTTGTACGAATTGCAATTTCATGCAGTCACATCCATGATTTTCTGTTTTCAATGGCTATCACTTTTTTAGAGAATAGGTTATTCTTTGACTAAATCAATACCCCATCTAATACTGGAATTATACAGTAAATGTCTAGTTAACATAAGAAAGCGTACATGCTTTGAATTGACTTTTGTTATCCAAAACAAATGAAGGTATAAAAAGTTATGAACTGTTTTATCTTGCTCTGTACTCTGTATTTTTATATGACATGCATTTCATGTCCATTATTGTAATTGAAAACACGTAAACTGTTGAATATTGGAAGAAGTCCAACGTAGTCTGCTATGTATTAGCAAAATATATAGATGAAACTATTTCTAAATTAGTGAAATAAGTCAACCATTTTATTTAGTTGATCTGATCATAGACAAGTGTTGGAAAGGATCAAAGGAATGTGCAAAATATATCGATATATAAAAATATCGATATTTTTCCATACAATTTTCGAGACATCTCATCAATATTTCTAATCGCGATATATTCGATTTTTATTATAGATTATCGAATTCGTATCAATTTCGTGTGTTCGTTGTGATTTTGATTTCAATTGTTAAGTTGATTTTTATTTTTTTTAAATTATTTGTTTCAAAGTTGATTGAAATAAATAAATTAAAAAAAATACTGTTTTCCTCGTGTCTATTCTTTTTTACGAATTTTGAATGCTTTGGGAATATGTATAAATAATCATACGAAAACTGACGATATATGGATATTTTTCACTTGATAGTTTTAAAAATGTCGATACGATAAATATCAATATATTTTTTTCACGTGTCCATTCCTTGTAGGGAGGAAGCATTCAAACAAAAACAGAAAGAATTAGGTGCGTTCAGTAATACATAATTTAATAGGTTTATGTTTGAGTAACTTCAGCAGCCTTATTCACAACGCTTCGATTCGATTCCGTGTCGACGTGAAGACGTTTCTGAACGCTCCCTTTTCCCTGGACGTAAGAGGTCCAATAGAGGTAAAGGTAAAGCGCCCGACCGATATTCGCCAACGCGCTAGCATGTTTGCTTCCGCGCCTCGCGCCGACCAATCGCGGATTTGTCGTCGCGTCGCTACTCGGCCGCTGATTGGCCTTAGTAGTTTTTAGTATTATTTAGTTGGTAGAATTGTATGATGGTGTGTAGTACAGAGACTATAATGGCCTTGGCCTTTTGAGTTTTATTAAAGTTTATGCCGATAACAAAGCCCTTATAATTGAGAACTGACCCACCCCGACTATACAATCTCATTTCCGAGCCGAAGAACTGGTATGCTTAGTGCGAGTGCCATACTAAAATTCGAGTAACGTCTCGATCACGTAAATCGAGTTTACGTTAACATTTACGTCGTCGATAGTGACAATAAAGTGCCTCTAAAAAAGCGAGGACCGTTTCGATCACATCACTAACGTTTGGTGTATAACGCGAGGGCAAGTTACAATTTTGACAGTTTTGACAGCTCGAATACGCAAGACGCAACGCAGTTACTTGCGAGCGTGAAAAGTTGTCACTTATGATTTTGTGGTGAGAGCATCGTGAGAGTGGTGAAATAACAAAGTAATTTAATTTAATTTCATATTGTGAATGAAACTTACAATAGAATCTCGTAATAGTTCGTTTGGAGAATGTTTGGGACCGCAAAAGCACAAGAAGCGTAATTTATCGCCACAAAAACATAAACACGGTCACGTAAACAAAGATAGAGTGCTCCAATACAAGCCACTCAGGCATTATTAGATCATTTGCTTAGATCTCCATGCTTAAAAAGTAACAAACTTAGTTTTACACACCAAACGATATAAATTACACTAACTACTCCATTTATGTCACCAGCGTTTCAAATTGGGACGGGCTAGTCTTTATTTTTAACAATAATTCAAAACTGTATGCAAATCACAACACAAACTTTCGAAACTAATGACCAAGATGACCATTGACCACAGATAAATAATGTCGTCTAACTTCGTTGTATAACCACCACTAGTTGAATAGGTAGTCGCTTTTAATGTGAACACAAAATACAAATGTCAATTTATTTTGGCCGGTTACTAATGTACACGCTACTTCTCACGGTGAATTAACGCGAAACGAATGAATGTTTATTAGGATCTCACACTCGCAAGATAACGATAGTCGAATAACACTCACAATTTTTAGTTCTCACGTATTACGCTAGGTGGCGCTCACCCAGCGCCATACAAATTTGCGTAAACGTTAAATCGCTCGATACGATAACAAAACTCGCACTAAGCATACTGTCAAAACGCTATTCACAGATCCGAACGGATTTTTTTTTCTATCCCATAGACCGTTGTGTTTATGGGGAACGCTACAAAATGGTAGTAAATTTAAAGTAAATAAAATTGGTTTATTTGAATATTTCGTTCCGTTTAAATAGGGAATATACAGCTAGACGATACAAAATGTATGTTCATGTATTATTAACCAAAATAAACTTTATTTCGAATAAACCTGCTTTGTAAACAGCCGTCTGTCAACCTGCCAAAGTGCGGAAAAAGTGTTTTGAATTATAATTATGTGATATCTTCTTACAGGGAGATTAAACCGTAGTTTTCTTTTTTCCTTTCTTTTTAACTTTATATCTAAAGGAAAAATGGCTGTAAGTATTTGATATCAGTATTACACAATTCTTGCTATTTGCTTATTGTCAAGCAATAACACGTGAAAATGCATAATTTCAGAAAAGAGTGTCTGTCGAGCAGCGACAGTAAATGTTTGCCTTCATGCAAGGCCATGACGACTTTGCCCGGGGCCGTATCTCAGGCCCTGACGCAGCCCGCTCGAAGCAGCTCCTGCTAGTTCAACTATCAGAAGAATTAAATGCGTTGAGGTCTTTATACCGACTGAAACCGCGGGTCGGCAAAAGGATTCGTGATATTTTCTATGGCTCTATGAAGAGACAACGTCGCCTGCCTCTGTTGTCCTGCGGCACGCCAACGGTGTCTGGCTCGCACAATCTCCATCTACTCCATCTACCAAAATACCAAATAATGTGAACTAAAATCTAGATTGACTATCACATTTCTCTATACACTTTTAATTTATGTAAATGCGGATACATCACTGAAATACGGCCAATACAATAATAAAACTTCATTTACTTACTTCAGGCAATGTCTAAAAGGTTTACAGTCTTTTTATTTAAGTAAAAAACGTATCTGTTCGGATATGTGAATAGCATTTTGACAGTTCTTAGGCTCGGAAATAAGATTGTCGAATACGGTACTGTACGGGCAGCAGCTCCGCACACTGAGATGTAGTATGTAGATGGACGAATCACACGGGATGTGTACAGGGAATAAAATCGCTGTTTTGTGTCCGTTAATGATTGACAGTTATTATGTAAACAACAAAATATATAATACTTAAAGTAGGTGACTTTGTGGCAGGCGTAATAGCCTAGTCAGCATATGTACATAAATCGGTGAATTTAGCAACTGCTTGTTCAGGTAAAAACTAAAAGAATTTGTATCATGTGGCGATGCTCGCACATCCTGCCAACTATAAAAATACAAATAACAAGTAAAATACATTATCAAAAAGTAAGTAAAGAGTGTAAAGAAAGTTATTAGAAGGTTCTACGCTCGCCGCTAACTGATATTGGCGATGTTCCACGGTCCACCTTGTTGCTGTTAGGAAGATGTCCGGGGATCTCTTCTTGTGTCTGTGTATCTGCCTTTGTTTGTCCTTTCCCAGGAAGATCTCGTTGAGTATGACTTGGTACCATCTCAATCTCTTCCTGGTGGGCCTGCGTTGCTGTTCTGTTTCCTTGAGGTAGACGGAGGCAGCGTGCCTTTATTTGAAGGTATATCCATATGCTGAATATTGTTGAACAGGTTATCATACAGCTGTACAGGACGTAGTGATGTTGCTCCGCCTCCACGGAATTAACTATTTGGATGTCCTGTTGTTCTTTAACCAGCTCAATTTTTCTCTTAAGACCCTTTCGTTGTTCTTCATGTGTTTCAATTTCCATGTTTGTTATGTTTGTAATTTGACTGTTGCTTCTTACTAGTTCGTTAAGGTTTATCTCTGGTACGTAGATCTCTTGCTCATTTCCTAAATCCATTGTATATGTTTTTGATATGCAGCGCCCCGCGCTGTCCCTTCGGCAGTATTATACTAGTGTTCAAGCAAAACGATCGTTTCCTTTATCTCCCGCTCCACATACGTTTCACTGGCGACGAAGTGTACTAACGAGAATCCACGCATAAATATAAAAATGAACGCGTTTCTTGGAAATTTGTCTTCATTTGACCACAAGGCGAACGAATGGCAAATATATAAAGGAAAATTAACGCAGTTTTTGAAAATCAACGGATTTAATGACTTACTGAATTACTGTGCCATCTTACGGAGGAGACGTACCGTCTACTACTTAACCTAGCGTTTCCAAAGGAGTTGGATACGCTAAGCTATGAGGACCTAGTGAAATTACTCGACAGCCATTTCAAGCCAAAACAGTGCACATTTGTGGACAAAGCAAATTTTTTTGGAGCCAGCAGAACAACAGGCGAAACCATGGGAGAATGGGCGGCGCGATTAAGAGGTTTGGCAACTTATTGCGACTTCGGCACCGCTCTAGAAACGAACTTGAGAGATCGTTTCGTCCTCGGCCTGAGTGCAGGTCCAGAACGCGACAAGCTGTTCGAGCAGAACCCGTCGACGCTCACGTTGTCGCGAGCTATTGAAATGGCGGAGCAGGCAGCATGTGCCAAGGAGGCAAAGGCCTTGTTAAGCAGCAGTTCAGAGGCCATTCCTATTAAGGAGGAACCAGTATACCGTGCGAAGCTCCAGGGTCAAGCTAGCCGTGGACGTGGCGCAGGTAGCGCTGATGCAGCAACTCGCCGCGACGCGGAGCTTTGCGAGGTTTGCGGCATGAAAAATCATAATGGAGAAAAGTGTCGTTTTAAGGCTTATTCGTGTCAAAAGTGCGGTGTAAAAGGCCATTTAAAAAAAGTGTGCGGTAATTCAAAAAACACACGTGTGTATCATGTTGACGCGAATGAAGGAAGTAGCGGTAACCAGCCCCTGGACAAGGGTTGCGAGGAGTGCCAGAACTTTAATATAAGGTACGCAGCTGACAAGCCTATTGAAATTGAATTAGTTTTAGGTGATCAATTTATTAAAATGGAACTAGATTCAGGATCGGGTACCACTGTTATTTCTGATAAATGTTATTTCAAAAAGTTTTCGCAATACCCGCTACAAGATTGCAATGTAAAAATGTACAATGGACATAAAATCTCTCCACTGATTTAAAAAATGCATACTATCAATTTATTTTCGAAGAGTCATCACAGGATCTAACAGCCATTAATACTCATAAAGGTCTATACAACAAATATACACGTTTAGTTTAAAGACAAGTGCCAATTTTTCAAAAAAAGCGTACTTTACTTAGGTTATGTGATTAGTAAAGCGGGACTAATGACTAGTCCAGAGAAGGTCAGGGCAATATTAAGCGCCCCCGAGCCGACCAACGTCACCGAAGTAAAAAGATTTTTAGGCGTTGTTAATTATTATAGGAATTTTATTCCTAATGCTTCGTCAGTACTCAGTCCTCTCCACGAACTACTACGGAGCGATGTGCCCTGGGAGTGGGGAGATAGGCAGCGGCAAGCTATGGTGGCAGTGCGCCGTGAACTAGCTTCGGAGCGCGTACTGGCGCACTTCGAGCCGACGGCGCAGCTCGTGCTCACGGTGGACGCGGGCCCGAGCGGGCTCGGAGCCGTGCTCTCGCAGCGCGGCCACGACGATGCTCATGAGCGACCGCTCGCGTATGCATCTCGCTCGCTTACCGCTAGCGAGCGAAACTATAGTCAGATACAGAAGGAGGCGACTGCTATCATATTTGGTGTGAAAAGGTTCCATCAGTATCTGTACGGTCGCAGCGAGCCATTTATTTTAAAAACCGATCATAGGCCATTGGTTTCCATTTTTAATAACAAGACGGGTATACCAGTAACCACAGCTCTAAGACTACAGAGATATGCTATTACTTTATCGGCTTATAATTATGTAGTACATTATGTATCCGGAAATAATAATGTAGTAGCAGATTATTTTTCCCGCGCGCCTTTAAAATGCGCAAACAAGTCGGAAGAGATCGATAATAATGTAGATTTAGATACCTATTACGCACTCAAGTTTTTGGATGAAGCGTCGCCCGCTACCACGACACGCGACATAGAACAGGCAACGGAGTGCGACACGGTGATCCAAACTGTCACTAGGTACATGCAAAAGGGATGGCCTCGAAAAATAATTTGTAAGTCTGTTTTCCCATATTTTCAGTGCAAGTCCGATTTGCAGTACGAGAGAGGTTGCCTTTTTAGGGGTCATAGAATAGTTATTCCGTCGACACTAAGAGATAAAATGCTACGTGATTTACATGATACTCATTTAGGTATAATTAAAACTAAAAGCAACGCACGAAGTAGGATGTGGTGGCCCGGCATCGACAGCGACATCGAACTGTTAGAACCGGGTTCCGGATAAGGTTTTTAAAAAAGAAATTGCTTTGGCTAAAATAAACTTGTATATTAAAATAAAAACACGAGTGCAAGATACATGTGCACGGTAGGACGGTTGGGAGACGACTGGAGTGCTGGACTGTGACGAGGGGGGGAGAGAGATGAGAGGATGCTGCGTCAGCAGCAGGAATGCAGCGTAGGCTGCTGGGTAGACCAGAAAGGGTACAAATGAAAGATGTAACAGCCCCCCGATTAGGAGGAAACTTACGGGTGGAAGGTAAGTTGACGCCGGAAGGAAAGGTAAGTTTTTCAGGTTTTAGGTCATTCGGAGACGAGGAGCAGGAATATCTTCGACATCTGTGGATGCCATTTCTACGGGAGTATCAGGTAAAGGGGTACATCTAGATTTCTTAACTAACTTATAATAACAATACAATTTATAGGAAATAACTAGGATTATAATTAGGCTTATAATAACAGTAGTATAGGAATAATAGTTACCGTAAAGGACAATATGAGGTTTTTCAATTACTCCATTAAGGTTTGTTTTAATTTGATCAGTTACTTTATTATAATTTGAGAAGAGAGAATCTAAATTATTAATGTTTTTTAAATTAACGTAAGGAACTTTAATATTTTCTTTTAAATATGTGGTGGAACTACAACACGTATCATTAATTAATTCGAAGTGCAATACTATTGGCTTTAATTTTATTTCAATGTTATGTTTAGGTATTAACTTATTGTCGTTGCAATAGGCAATACAGTTGTCTGGTATAGTTAGTATACCAGTGCCGGAAATAGAAGATTCAGATAAATCTTGATTATTACATTCTATTGTTATTTTAGAATTTTGGCTAATCATGTATATCCACTGATTGCTATGTAATTTATGGAAGGTTTCAAAATTACCACTAATGAATTCAGTTCTGCAAAGAGGCGGAACGGAAGTTAGAGCTTTTGAAATAACCTCAGTTTCACATATTGGTACTGCTGACGTGGAGTATACATTGGAAATTTCACAAATATAATATTGCGTATTTATAACTTTACAGGTGGTGAGTGAATTCAATTTACAATAAGATGATTTATCTTTGGTTATGCCCAAATATTTAGTGGATGGTATTATCGTAGAATACAATGTTTCGTTTACAGTTTTAAGGGCAATAGGATAAGGTGTAGTATGATACAAGTCGAATTCTTTAGTATTTACTAAAGGCATTTGTAATACAAATATTATTTTGTTATTTGCATAATAACTGGATACATCGGATATGTTTTCTAGAATATGGATATTGTCTAAGATTAAGGGTACAGGTAATTGCTTAGAACTAGGGAGAAATCTATAGTTACCCACAAGGTCTGAAAACAATTGTTTTGGGGTGATAATAGATGGATATAACATATTGGACTTACTAAACATAATAGCATTAATTATATCTTCTAACTTAAATGATAGGGTTAATAAACTACTTTCTAAAATATTCGACAGTCCCGATATTTTAGACCTAATTAATAGTTTGTTGGAAACTAGTGTTAAATTGGCCATTTCCTGGTTTAGAGTATCAATGGCATAACTAAGGCTAACTTCATTATCATTTATTTTATCAATAACTTCTTTAAGAGACAATAGTGTGGACGTTGTAACCATCATGTTTTCTTTCATGAGGGTTGCCAATTTAGTTTGATCATTCTCTAAGGTTTGAATGGCATTACTATACTTTTCGGCATCATTTTGGTCCATATTTCCAAACAGTTGTTTAATTACTGAGCCAATTCCACCAAACCAAGCAAATCTTTTATAAGATTTAGATATAAGATGGGAAATAGAATCAAAGTCTCTAACTATATCAGAATAACGGGATGACAATGGTTGAAACAAATAGTGACATTCGCCTTCATAGTATGCATTGCTTTGATTACATAGGAATTTAGAAGTTCTTAGGATATCTCTTATGTTATCTAAATGTGGTTGAATGAAAGAGATATCTATAGGGATGATAATATCTAAAGTATCATCAGTTATTTTTAGAGAACCAATTGGGTCAAAATATATGCCTGCGTCGTCTGATGCTGGCTGGATATATCCTTGATTGTTTGACGCCAGGGTAGGATAAATGTAACCAATTCTGTAAGGAAAGGTAATTTAAATTAACTAAGTTATATATATACTATGGTTCATTACTAGTTGCTAATTTAAATTCGTCAAAATGGTGTTTGACGTGACGTCTGTTAATTAATAGTGACGTGGTATTGTTGCCGTGGATTTTCACGATTTTAAACGGGCCTTTCCATATAGGTGAAAGAGCTTTTCTAAGGCGTAAGTGATTTTTAAGGTAAACAAGATCGCCGACTTTATATTTAATTGGCCTTGTGTGAGTGTCATAGTAACTTGGAATTTGTCTTTGATTTTTGTATATGTTCTATTGCTTTTGCTCGGCAGTACTTGAGCCTATTTTGGAGTATGCGGACATATTCAGGGTAAGTGGCGCCTGCAGTTTCCTCGTAGATGGAATTCGGTATATAGGGTTTGTTTCCAAATACAAGCTCATAGGGAGAGAAATGAGTGGTTGAATGAATGGCTGTGTTGTACGCAAGCATAGCTGTGTACACAAAGCGGGGCCAGTTGTTTTGTTGCTCGTTTACATAAGATTTTAGGTACTCTTTTAAGGTGGAGTGACTTCTCTCGAGAGCACCTTGAGTCTGAGGGTGATACGGGGTGGACCATAATTGTTTTATTTTTAATAAGTTACACGTCTGTTTAAATAACTCGGCCGTGAAGTTGGTGCCTTGGTCTGTCAGAATTGTTTTGGGTATTCCGAATAAAGTAATGAAATGAACTAAACATTCGCATGTTTCCTCAGCAGTAGTGTTAGTAATTGGATAAGCGGCTGAGAATTTGGTGAGGTCATCTTGGAGAGTCAATATGTACTTATATTTATCGTTGCCGGCTTCTGGTAGTGGTCCTACTATATCGAAAGCTACACGTTCAAAGGGCCGTGTGGAAAGAGATGTGATTTGCATAGGGGCACGATTAGTTCTCCTGAGGGCTTTATTAATTTGGCATTGCGGACATTTCTTTACGTAGTTTTCGACGTCTACTCTCATGTTTTTCCAGTAGTACTTTTCTTGAATGCGTTTCAACATTCTACCGGAACCTAAGTGACCGGCTATAGGGAGATCATGATTTTCTTTCATAATTTTAGGGACTTCACTCAATGATGGGTAGATAATAGTATCCTTATAAATGTGTATAGTCATTTCTGAGTTGTGAAATAAATATAGAATCATATTATATAGTTTGATATATTGATGGGTATCGAAAGGATTATTAAAATCAGATATAGCTATTTGAGGGTTATTTTGCCCTGTAAGGTTGACAACTAACTCATTTCTTACGGATTTAAGACACTTGTAGATATCTTCATATGTGCAAGTGTCAAAGTGATTGACCTTGGTGAAAATGAAATAATAAATTTTACTTTCAAATTCATATTTAAGGAAGGAATGTAATGTTCTTTCTAGTAAGGAAAATTCGCTCAAATTAGGAATATTGGATATGATTTCTTGAGTATATGGGACGGATTCGTCCATATCTATAGATGTAGGGATGATGATATATTTTTTATCAGTTTTGGATAGATTTTCATTATGTTCTATTATGGTAACGTTAGGATTAAAATCCTTAGCAGTGGTTTTAAGGAATTCTGAGTAATTACCATCTAGGGTACTAGAGCTACTAGGGCTCGAGACATCAGGTGGTGATGTTGGGTTTGGATGATTAGTGGAAGTTGAGGGTAAGTTTTCATTTATTATATTATCTAGATCATCAAGGTTACCTAACTCTGGTAAGCTTGTAGGTTGAATAAGGGGATCTGTGAGGTCTTCAAGTTGGATTAAATCGTCTGGAGAAGCAGCTGGAAGAACATCTGGATTCGATGTTTCGTCATAATCAGGTGAGTTTAAATTTTCATTAGAAGTACTAGGTATAGGATTTATAGGATTGACAGATTTAGTTATAGGATAGCGGGATAAGGCATCAGCGGCGTTATTTAGTTTCCCTTTCCTGTATATTATTTCATACTCATATTCCTCCAATTTTAATCTCCATCTCTGGAGTTTACTACTGGGGTCAGAGTGGTTGAATAGCCAACGTAATGGACGATGGTCAGTAATTATTGTGAATTTTCTGCCATAGAGGTAAGGACGGAAGGTTTTACAGCCGAAAAGAATTGCAAGTAATTCTTTTTCAGTTGTACTATTATTGCACTCATTTTTGTTGAGTGTACGGGAAGCATAGGCGATGGGCTTATCTTTGCCTATTTCGCCTTGGGAAAGAATAGCGCTGATTGCATAATTGGATGCATCACAGCTGAGAAGGAATGGTTTGGAGAAATCAGGATATGACAATAGCGGAGCTGTAGTCAATTTATTTTTTAGGGTTTCAAAGGATAATTGATGTTCGTTTGACCAAACGAACTCTACGTTCTTTTTCAGCAGATTTGTTAAAGGTTTCGCAATGCTTGAAAAATCAGAGATGAACCTGCGATAATAAGAGACGAAACCGAGGAATGATTTGACGTCCTTGGGAGTTTTTGGTATAGGGAATTCATGAACCGCTCTTAGTTTTTCAGGATTTGGTTTTACGCCTTTGTCAGTAATGACATGGCCAAGGTATGAAACTTCCTTTCTTAAAAATTCACATTTGTCCGGTTGTAGTTTTAAACTGAATTGACGGAGTCTATAAAATACGTTAGTTAGGTTATCTATATGAGAAGGGATGTCAAATGAGTAAATTACGATATCATCAAGATAAACGAAGCATTGGATGCCTTGGAGGCCAGATAACGCGGAATTCATTAATCTCTGAAAGGTGGACGGTGCATTCTTTAGTCCAAACGGCATACGTGTGAACTCGTAATGCCCTGTTGGGATTGAAAATGCTGTTTTGGGGGAATCGTCAGGAGACATGTTTATTTGATGAAAACCGGAAGCTAGGTCTAATGTGCTGAAATATTTGCACTTGCCTAATTGATCTAGGATTTCGGCTATATTTGGGATAGGATAGGAATCGCCGATGGTCACGTCGTTAAGCTTACGGTAATCGATTACAACGCGCCATTTTCTTTCACCGGAAGCATCGAGCTTCTTGGGTACTACCCAGATTGGTGAGGACCATGGGGACATAGAAGGTTTTATTATACCTTGTCTCAGCATTTTTTCAACTTGAGAATCAACTTCTTTCTTGTGGCATTCGGGAAATCTGTATGTCTTAACATGAATTGGGCTATCAGACGTGGTTTTAATTGTATGTTCTATTGCATCAGTGCAGGTTAACTGGTCGTCGGGTAGATGGAAAATGTCTGAAAACTGAGAACAAACAGAGTATAATGCCTCAGTTTCTTCTGGATTAAGATGGGACACGCGAAGCTGCTTTAGAACTTCTTCTGTGCGTTCATGAGTATGGGGTTCGGCTACGGTACCGATGAAGACTGAAGCGTTTAGTTTGAACGGCTTTAAATGCAATTTAAGATCAGATTTAATGGTTATAGGTTCTTCTAAGGTGTTAACAATGGAAATATTAATACGATTGTTACTCTTAACTTGAACTAAACAGTTTGCTATTAATAGATTTTGGGAAATATGTTGGTCGATTATTAAACCTTCTTTGATTTCTGGATTTGCTACAGTACATTCGATTATGGTTTCACTGCGTGGTGCAATAGTATAAACGGGTTCATTGAAATGCATTTTAAGCATAATATCTTTTAAATGCAACACACCTTCATCATAGTTAATTTGGCCACTCATGGAATTGAATAAATCGTTGCCGACAATACCATCGTAGGGTATACTTAATTCATTAACTACATTGAATATATGTGTTAGGTATTTACAGTCACTATGAGTTTTATCATGTGTGAAAATGGTTATAGGGATCTGTCCTAATGTACATAGGGGATTATCAGTGGTTGAATCGATACCTTTGATTTTGAATTTAATCGATTCGTTAATAACAGGCATGTTATCAATAACTGATTTTTTAATTATACTTATGGATGCGCCAGTATCGACGAGGAGGGATAGATCATTGGAGGACACAGGAGAATTCACTTTTATATAAGGTAAGTATTTATTTGGTATATTGGATGTGAATTCATATATTTCTTTACTAATGTGTTTTTTATTTTCAGATTTTTGGATGAAGTCTACGGTTTGAGGCTGGTTACTCTGTTGCTTGACTTCTACGGTATGACCTCGAGTTTGGGGCTGGTTACCCTGTCCATGGGTCATGAAGGATTTAGAGTCTACGATTTGGGGCTGGTTACCCTGTTGTTTGACTCCAATGGAATGACCACGAGTTTGGGGCTGGTTACCCTGTCCATGGGTCATGAAGGATTTAGAGTCTACGATTTGGGGCTGGTTACCCTGTTGCTTGACTCTAACGAAATGACCACGAGTTTGGGGCTGGTTACCCTGTCCATGGGTCATGAAGGTTGTTTGAATTTTGGCGTCGTCTGTTATGGAGTTTATCTGTCCCGTGCGACGCTTATTCGGGACATTATTTAGTTTAAATTGTCAACAGTGTCATAACTTTCTGTTTCGGTCACTGCATTAATACGAGGTTTAAAATTAGATGTGCTTGGCTGCGCACTTGAAGGAGAGAATCTATTTTGGTTATTAAATTTTTTATTATTATATTCGCGGAGTTGGCATTTTTCTAAAATATGCCCGGATTTCTTGCAATATCTGCAGAATGAGTCGTTTGCAGAGGGTTGTTGAGAGGTATATTTTTGAGCTTGATTAAAATTATTATTATTATTAAAGTTACTGGATTTAATAGTTTTAATACTTGGGTCGTTTTGACGAAGTGATTTAGCGGCTAGATTTTGTTTGTAGGAGTATTGTTGCAACTTTTCTTCGGAAATCGCATAGTTTATAGCGTCATTAAGGTTTTTAGGGTTCCGACACCTAACGATGTTCGCGATGCGAGGGGTAAGACCCATCGTGAACGTGTGGAGGGCTAGGCCCATTGCAGCTACTCTGCCGGATATTTCACCCTTCTTGTGACCGGATATTGAGATTTCTGTAAGTAATTGGGATAGACAGGTTTCTATCCTAAGAGAGAATTGATTCACATTCTCCTGGGCACCTTGCCTGCAGTCCTGGAGCTCTGCAAGGAGATGAGCGTAATGTTTACGCTCCCCAAATTGGTTTTGAAGGAACTCTTTAAGGGATGGCCACGAATCGAATTCCTTGATTGAACATGCAATCTCGGCTTTACCATCTAATTGGCTGATTACATACTTGAAGACGATGTCAGCTTCATTAGAAGAGGCTAGGGAAATAGCATTATCGCAATTATTTATAAATGCATTTAGTTTTTCTCGGCTGCCATCAAAGGGCTTTATGAATTTCAGAATAACGCTTAAAGGTATGCCTTCCGCAGACTCTTCTTTCACGGCTTTTGAACCTTGGGTTGGTGACATGGTTGACAACAAGTTTTTATAAATAAAAGAATAACTATGACAAGTCTGGAAATAAGATTAAGGATTAGGCTTAGGTCTACGATGTATTCTTATCGCTTATGCTATGTGTTGTAACTGGAACTGCGACGAGCGACGAGACATAACATCCGTTGATAGGACGTGTGGATTAAAATGTTCAAGATAAGCTGTTGAACGATTTATATTACTGTCGAACTTGACTTTTGAACTTTTATCACTTTACTTATAGGAAAATATGTTCACAACTCACAGTATTATTGCGCACACGTTTTTCATGGTTTTGCAGGATCTGGAACTGGAACTGGAGCTGGAACTGGGGTGACCTTGAATTAGGTCAGTACCGGGTTTACCGGTATGGTGAGTCGTCTCTGGAACTCAGGAACTGGAGTGACCTTGAACTAGGCCAGTACCGGGTTTTACCGGTTTGATGAGTCGTCTCTGGAACTTTTTTTTTTAGCTGGAGCACTTGCACTTTTAAATTAGGCACTGAATTTAGCACTTTTTGGAAGGATTCCAAGGATTTTATTATCCCTTTTACGCTGCCACCAATGTTAGAACCGGGTTCCGGATAAGGTTTTTAAAAAAGAAATTGCTTTGGCTAAAATAAACTTGTATATTAAAATAAAAACACGAGTGCAAGATACATGTGCACGGTAGGACGGTTGGGAGACGACTGGAGTGCTGGACTGTGACGAGGGGGGGAGAGAGATGAGAGGATGCTGCGTCAGCAGCAGGAATGCAGCGTAGGCTGCTGGGTAGACCAGAAAGGGTACAAATGAAAGATGTAACAGAACGATGGATAGGCTCCTGTGCTACGTGCACGAGCCTGCGGGCCGCGCCGCCGCGTGACCCCCCCGCGCCTTGGCCCGCCGCCGCCGGCGCCTGGCAGCGCGTGCACATCGATTACATGACGGTAGGGCAGAGGGTATATCTCGTGGTTGTAGATTCTTTCAGTAAATGGGTAGAATGACACCACAAGCATAACGGTAATACTACTAAGGCATTGATAACTAAACTCAAGGGAATTTTTTCAACTTTTGGTATACCGAATTTATTAGTATCAGATAATGACGTCACGATAAACTCGGACGAGTTCAAGAGATTTTGCTCTGCAAATGGCATCAAATACATGACCACGCCCATTTATCAACCGCCGAGTAATGGTCAAGCCGAAAACTCGGTCAGAAATTGTAAAAAAATGCTAAAATGTATTTTAAAAGATAATTTACCGTTGTATCAAATCAATGAATTATTGTTAGGCTATATGTTTAATTATAGAAATACCGTGCACTGTACCACTGGGGAAACGCCAGCAAAGTTAAGTTTTGGTAGAAATCTACGATCACGTCTCGATTTAGTTGTACCATCAAGTGAAGCTGTGCACGTTGACATATCGGCGGAACCAGGGAAAAGACAATTTATGACTGGTGATGTGGTTTGGACTCGATGGTACAGCGCACGCAAAGAAACATGGCAGCTAGGTATAATAAAACATAGAATAGGTAATAGAATGTACAATATATATATAAATGACTTAGATCATCACTGTATTAGGCATGTAGATCAGTTACTGAAGTATACGGGTAGTAATCAGCCCACAGACATAAGAGAGATAATAGTGCCACATCAGCAGCAGTCGCCCGACATTTCCAATACCACTAGTTCAAGACAAAATACAGCATTACCAACAGTATCTAGCGAGCAAATGACTACTAATTCACCTGTGGTGACTGAAACTAATGTCGCACCTGTAGCACCAAATGCGGAATGTGTCGCAGATGATGGTAATGGGGACGAGTGGGGTGATTGTGAGGTGTTTGACAGTGAGGGAGGGGACGCTGATAATTTAGCATCACCGCCGTCACCGACAGCGCAGCCCGAGGTATTTGAGTCCGAGGGCAATCAGTCACGATGTACGCGGGAGTGCAATGTTGACGTACCGCGCGCACCATCACCCACACTCTCGCGCCAAAAGCGCAATAGGAAGGTGGTAGACTATAAGAAATACTTTTAATGGTTTTTATTTTGTTTTGTAATATAATTAGTTTTAGAAGTGTTATATGTTGTCACCAGGTTTCAAAATCTAAGTGTGAAGGAGTGATATGTATGTAGACAGCGCGCGCGCCGCGCGCCCCGCGCTGTCCCTTCGGCAGTATTATACTAGTGTTCAAGGAAAACGATCGTTTCCTTTATCTCCCGCTCCACATACGTTTCAGCTTTGCATATTGTAGTGCGAATTAATTAGATGTTTATCGCCGCGCATCATGCAACCTGTCGCTATGGTGATTATGCCTGTATTTTGTAGTTTCTGTGACGTAATTCTAGCAGGACAGAAAATGCGCCTATTGCATTCCTCGCAACACGTAAACAACCAAGCAAGGGAGCTTGGTTGTTTACGTGTTGCGAGGAATGTAGTATGCTGTGGAGTTTTTCCATTCATTGCTGCAACTTGATACCTCAGTGCAGCGGCAGTTTGTTACTCCTCGGTTGTTTATTATGTCAGCTTCGCACATTTTTGTGGCTGTTTTTATACCATATGTCGGTAGGTCAAGGTTACTTATAAGCAGCTGATTTGTGGTTACTTGTGTGCTTGATGAAAGATGTTGTTGATCCAGTGGTATCATCATGTCCATTTTCAAGTCAACGGCTATGTATTGAGTTGTTGGTATTATGTTAATCATGGAGGCTCCCTTATGTTGCGGATTGGGATGACTTCGGTTAGTTCATATTGTTCAATTGCGACTAAATGGATTTTAACTTCGAAAATAATAAAATCTTCGGTTAGTTTTCCTTGCACACTTGCTAGTTTGTACATTTCCCGGATGCACTTGAATTTGTTTGAGCAGAGTAGGGATAATCCTTTTGGTACTTGTCCTGATATTATGTTCAACTGTTTTTCGAATGCATCGGGTTTCAGCAAGTGAGTGTCGACTTTGCCGTGGCGAAGATCTGTAACCAGGTTGATCAACATATCTTGTATTCTCCGCAAGTTTGCTACCATCATGTTTGCGGCAAGTGCAGTAGCAGTAAGGAAAGTTGCTTGGTCTTGTTCGGTTTTCAGTTGTTGCAGCGAGTCTCTGAGACTTTTCTTGATGACGATGAACTGTCGGTTCATTACTTGCTCGTTCCTCTTCAGGAGGTTGTATTCCCCTTCGATTATTGAAGTATGTAGTTTGTACATGT
Organism: Xestia rhomboidea; assembly: GCA_963853795.1. Taxonomy (NCBI): domain Eukaryota; kingdom Metazoa; phylum Arthropoda; class Insecta; order Lepidoptera; family Noctuidae; genus Xestia; species Xestia rhomboidea. The sequence continues at coordinate 21,274,945 of OY970756.1, read as the reverse complement.
TGAACAAGTGGTCTTCATTGCTGTGTAGTAGTTTGATGTCCTTGTGGTATTTTTCGGCAAATTTGTCATCAAGTACACCTAAGAGAGAGTTGGCAATGTTCCCGATTCCGTTTATGAAACCTCGTTTAGTGCGTCTTCCATTGTCAGATTGTAGTACTTCGTTGTAGTGTTTAAGCTCGTTTAGGTCGTGCTCTAATTGTGTGGATATAGTCAAGTACACTATATTTCGTTTACAAAGTCCATGTAGTTGCTGGACGTATTGTTCAACGGCAGAAATGCTTTTCCAGTAAGTCGTCATGTTGTAGTACACCACCAGTTTCCATTCGTCTAGTATTATCTGTAAGTCTGCGGCTTGGTCGAAGTATACAAGACGGGTAGGGTCTAGGGTTGTTACATTGACGAGTTGTTGCATGGACGGTGTCACACACGTAACCATGTGTACTAGTAACGTGCTTAGGTACTTGAGGACGTTACAGCTGGAAACACCCTTCCGTTCCTGACTAGGGCTCACCCGACGTTGTCGTTGTGATATTGACGAAGTCCCTTCTGGTTGTTTATGGTTCGAGAGTTTCGTTAGTTTGTTTTCGGTATTGTTACCAGTTTCAATGGGTAACCGGGACAATTTTGTTACGGGTCTTTTCGTTATGTTGGATTTTGTTTTGAGCGTGACGACTCGTACTAAGTTATCTGGTCCAGGATGCGTCTCTATAACCCGCCCTAATAACCATCGGGCGGGAGCCACTTGTTCTTCCTTTATAAGGACGACGTCGTCCACTCCAATGTTGCGTGTTGGGGTTTGCCATTTTCCTCGTAGTTGTAACGCTTGTAGGTAGTCTTTGGACCATTTCTTCCAAAATTCCTTGTACATGTTTTCTGTCAAGCGCCATCGTAAAGTTAACTTGCTGTTATCACTCTCTGACGTCATCGGAGGTGGCAGTACCGGTCCACCGACTAAAAAGTGGCCTGGTGTCAAGTAATCGATGTCGTCGAGGTCATTTGTTAGAGCGAAAAGTGGCCTCGAGTTGAGGCAGGCTTCAATTTGTACTAGCAAAGTAGTAAATTCTTCGGATGTAAGCTTTTGTTCACCAAGAACTCGTTTAAGGTGGTGTTTCATACTCTTGACTGTAGCTTCCCACAATCCTCCCGCTGTTGGCCAAGTTGGGGCGTTGAAATGCCATTCAATGCCACTCTCGGAAGTGCTGTTAATGATGTCACTGTAGATATGTTTTGGCGTTCCTCGTCGTGCGCATAGTAGCTTCAATGCTGCGAGGAATGTTACAGTGCTGAGATCTGACACCAGTTCAAGGTGGATAGCTTTTGTACATAGACAAATGAAGATCGCGATGTAGGCCTTAACTGTTTTAATGCCACGACCTTTGTTAGCCTTTATTTCAACGTGTCCCGTGAAATATACGCCTGTGTGTGTGAATGGCCGTGACGGTGTAACTCGAGGTGTTGGTAAGTCTGCCATTTGCTGATTACTGCGTTGCGTTTTGTAGCGATGACAGGTGACACATTTATTAAGTTGCTTCTTGATTGGATTCATGCCACCCAGTATCCAATATTTGTTACGAAGGTGTCCCAAAGTAAGCCTAGCACCGCCGTGGAGAGTATTCTTATGGGCTTGGTCAATCAAGAGTTCTGATAGCTTGTGGTTGTTTGGTAAAATTGTCGGATGTTTTTGGGAGCTCTAAGAACTTGGCATGTTGAAGTCTTCCTCGACGCTCACCACTGCAGCTTCGGATCGCGGGCCGCCTTGCCCCACCGCGCCTACGCGATTTTAAATTACACTCTAGGGGTAGGGCAGACAACACTGCTTGGAGTCGTGTTTAAAGCAATTCGGAACATTTGGAATAATACTGATATATTAAAATACTTAGGACATATGGTTTTATGTCATGTAAAAACAGGAGATTCAATTACTATAGTATGTATTAGCCATGTCTGCCGTATGCCCAACGAGCTGTGGGCCAAAATAACCACGATGTGGAGCCCTGATACAGCCAGAAGGCGACGCGGTAGACCTCACAAGAGATGGCGGGACGAGCTGGACAAAACCAACGACCAGTGGTCCACATTGGCCCTGGATCGAAGAATTTGGAAGTCATGGGGAGAGGCCTTTGCCCAGTAGTGGCATGACATAGGCTAACAGTAACAGTAATTATTATAGTAGGTATCCTACTCGATATTATGACAGAATAATTTTAGAAGTATAGATAATTATGTAAAACAAAAATTCGGGATTTTGAACATTATAAGTTCATAGCAAATGTGTTAGGGAAAATGATTTTCTGACAAGCAATTTTAGGAGAAGAAATGGAGTACCTCTATTACCGGTAATGGTATTTAACCAAAATGTTTTGATAAATACCTTTATAACCGTAATAGAAAACTGGCCTCAAGAGAACTATAAGGCCGTTATCGATGCTGATCGAACTGCGCGTGGCGAACATGATAGGCTCCTTAATGCACCGAAAATTAATGAAGTTGCTGTCGTAGTGAGTGGCGGCCAGTTCTTTTCACGAGACATAGTGTTACGAACTACGAACACTGACACGCGTAGCTATTTTGATATACCACTCATTAATCCCACTACGAAACAGCCAGTTCCCAATAAGAAAGTTTCCTGTATGGATTTTTACGCCTACCACATGATGCTTTGAGAAAATTATGTTAACCTTCTACGGTCAAGACAGCTGTTCCACCATTTTTTAGTAGATATGTACGTCAAAGTCGAAAGCGAACGTCTTCGTTGCATTTCTTAATACCAGAAAAAACTACGATCTGAAAATTACATTTGGCAAGATGCGATTAGCACGGATGGAAATTGGTAATATAAACCCCAACGATTTAAGTCGAATTGTTATTCTTCCTTCTACGCTATCTGCATGAATAAACACAAGACACTTTCGCCTATGTACGCGCTTACGCTAGGCCTGACCTATTCGTGACTTTCACCTGCAGTCCCTTATGGAAGGAAATAACAGACGAGCTTATGCCTGGGCAAAGAACTACTGACAGACATGACTTAGTTGCCCGCGTGTTTTGTTTAAAAGTCCACAAACTAATGAATGTTATTTCAATGGGAAAAGTATTTGGAAACGTCCAGTGCCACATGTATTACGTACCGTTGCTGTACACTTAGAAAATGGACAGCGTGTTTTCTTTAATGAATTGTTATACATGGAAAACCTCAAGAAATGAGTGGAAACGCCCCGTTCAAGGTACGCCTGTTGAAGGTTGGCCAAGGGTAAAATCATCGGACGCTCTTGGTCGTGTATACAGGGTGGAATATTTCAATTCTACCTGGAGGGAAAGTACTCGAAATACTGGAGATAGCAATTTTACTGAAAGGAAACATTCCTTTATTTTTAAAAAGAAATAAAACTGCATTCACAGATTTTCGAAAATTCGCTTGCCAGACTCGGGAATCGAACCGACTAAAGTTCGAAAGAATAACATCCTGTACTTTTTACATCAATCATATGGATCAAATTTTTCTAACAAACATGATAAATTAAATGAAGGGAATACCATGAAATCTAAAGAACACTTATAAATTCAATGGGATAAATCCAATAAGATAATAGTACATTATTAACCAAGGGGATAAAGCAGAAAATTCTGTCGCGGGTGACTATTTAAATCGCGAGCGAAAAGAAGGACTCGAGATTTACTCCCGAGCGTAGCGAGGGTGTTAAAAACTTAAATCACAAGCGAAGCGAGGGATTTAAGACGAGTTCTGGGTGTAGCGAGGGATTAAAGTTCACTCAAGACTAAGACAGCTTTATCACCGAGGAAAATACTCTACTTTTCGTACCATTTGCGAAAAAATTAACACAATAATAATATGAGATAAGCATTTTAGAACATTACTTATTTATAAAAATAAATTAAAATAAAATTAACGTTTATCTATTTGAAGAAAACAAAAACGCGGCAAATTCCTAGACTAATATTTTTTTTGTCGGAAAAGCAAAGGCATCAAGCTCATACGGCCTCGTCGGTTTACGTAATTTTATTTAATAATTATAACTGCATAATAAATGCGTATTCCTTCTTCAATAAGATGTTTATTGCTTTATATACAAACTCAATGGTGTAAACACAGATGATGTAGTTCAGTATAAATTTCGTAAGTGTTCCAAATTTAAATCACATTCTCCCCCTAGAGGATGAATGAAATTCAGTACAATTTTCTTTCCCTGTTTTTAGCAGATTAAAAATGACTATTGTTACTCGTATGTTCGCTTTTTGTGGCATAGAATGTCACTTTTTTGAGCAAGTGGTACGAAAAGCACTTTTTCGTGCCACTTGCTCAAAAAAGTGACATTCATGCTTATCTCATATTATTATTGTGTTAATTTTTTCGCAAATGGTGCGAAAAGTAGAGTATTTTCCTCGGTGATAAAGCTGTCTTAGTCTTGGGTGAACTTAAATCCCTCGCTACACTCAGGAGTCGTCTTAAATCGCTCGCTTCGCTCGTGATTTAAGTTTTTAACACCCTCGCTACGCTCAGGAGTAAACCTCGAGTCCTTCGTTACGCTCGCGATTTAAATCGTCACCCGCGACAGAAGACACTGCTTTATCCCCTTGGTTAATAATCGACTAATATTCATGGTTTTAATTTAATTTAATTTATCATGTTTATTAGAGAGATTTGATCCATATGATTGACCCTATCGATTGGTGTCAAAAAGGTACAGAATGTTATTTTTTCGAACTTTAGTCGATCCATCCCGGGTTCGATGCCCGAGTGTGGCAAGCAAATTTTCGAAAATCTGTGAATGCAGACTTGTTTCTTTTTAAAAATAAAGGAATGTTTCCTTTGAGTAAAATTTGCTATCTCCAGTCCAGAGTACTTTCCTTCCAGGTGGCATTGAATAATTCCACCCTGTATACCGTCCATGTGACGAACCTGAAAATGAACATTGCAGGTAGCTTTTCCAAATGCACCCGGCATTTGGAAAAGCCATGCTTTTCCCATGGCCAGCTATATGTAGCATGTTTGCGTGTGTCCAATGCCCAGAATTTACACGTATTAGCGCGAAATAGAAGGACATACAACATTGTATATATAGGAACGTCCTAGAATAATGTTCCGTTCTGAGCCCATGACTGCAACGGCCATACAAAAAACAGAGTACAACCCGAATTGATTGTCAAATTCTAAATTATGAAAGATATAAAGCTAGTATGTTGTAAAACGTCGTATGACTTATTCTTGTAGCCCTCGCTGACGGCTCGGGCTAGCAATATCGCCTCGGCTGTAATTTTCAACTTACCGCACTTATATCTTATTGTACTATTGTAATTTTGTTTTATGAGCTGAAATTTTCGAGAGTGTCATCATTATCCTAGCCTTTGCCGAACTATGTTGGGGTCGGCGAGTTTATTATGAGGAATATTAAATTAAAGAGTACTTTTCATTCTACCATTTTATTATTTTCAAATAGTCCTACACAAATTTATTTAGAAAATTGCAGGTTCTAAATGATGGTATAAAAGTCTTAACATTTCATGACAACATGAATCATCTCTCCTAATAAATATTACCTTCACGTCGTTAGAAGGGTAAATGACAAAAACACAGTATTATTTGCGGCAGCAATACGACGTGTTCCCGGACGATATCGATAAACTTCGACTGGTCCTTGTACTAATCATTATCGCGAAAAAAATCAGCTGTTCCATACATTTTTATGCGAACATAAATGTAGGAAACAGCTGTTTTTTTTCGCGATTCAGGATTTGGTCCCATAGTAAAAGTTGTTCATAATGATGAGTAGGTACAATGACCGGTCGAAGTTTATCGATATCGTCCGGAAACACGGCATATACATACATATAAATGTAGTTAGTAGTTAGTTAGTAGGAGTTAATAAGTAAGTAAGTGTTCTTTTCTAAACGAGGCACAGTTGCTTTATTTATCACGCTGTTCCGTGAAGAATATGGGCACTTGACCTCAATCACTGACTTCTCTCACGAATCCATCTGGAGAAGCAGCTAGAAAGGGAAACTCATGGGATCTAGATAACCTACAACTCTGCACTGTCAGCCCATAATAATTGTCCTCATACTGTGATATTAAAATAGGTTCATAGATTTTCCATGGACTAGGTACCGACTGCTTAGTATGCATGGCTTTAGGTGCCAAAATTGTCTGTAACAAACATTTGCTACATGTTTTGCTGTGACAAACCTCATAAAAATTGCTAATTACAACAATTTAATAAACCTATATTGTATGTTACATAACTTTTGTGTGCCAATAGAGTTATTTATTACTAGCTGACCCGCGCAACTTCGTCTGCGTCACATAAGAGAGAGAAAGGATTAAAGAGAGTGTGAGTCAACTTTTAAAAGATAGACAGATATGCTGTCGCGGACTTTTATTTAGAACTTTTTAAGAGGAACAATTCCGTAATATAAGATTGTAGTGTAACTTTAACCGTTTATGCAGCGCTCGCAACAGAAGCTCTCAAAATTAATAATTACCTTTTTTCAACATTTTTCATTGATGCTCCGCTCCTATTGGTTCTAGCGTGATGTAGCTGTTGAAAACTATTGGGGACCTCTTGCTACTGTCTTCCGTCTCCATCGTCAGACCTTCGATGAAAGTCATACCCTAGTTAGGTTTAAAGTTCTCATGAAAGTGCATGAAATGAGCCCAAACACGATATAGCTACTGTAAACACTTGCTGACCCTTTGCAACTGCCTTCCGTCTCCATCGTCAGACCTTCGATGACAGTCATACTCCAGGCAGGTCTTAAGGTGACACAAGTCACGGGCTCGAACTCGCTGGTGGGCGTGGCCAAAAAGCACGCTGTCTCACCTAGCATCGTGCCCGACAGAGATAGTATCAGTGATGAGCAGTTAGGCGCTAGTCTTCACGCACGTCTAGTTCGTACGCACACACACAGCGTTCCGAAGCGTTCCGAACAAAAACGAAGTTTTACACGATGCACACAATTGATATGCCATTCGACGCTGCTCGACACTCGCCGAGAAATCACCAAGTAGGTACCTACAAACTCGTACTGAAGTAGGGCCTGTAGGAGGCGCTGTGTTATCATTTTATACCTGTATGGCTCTCTTAGTACCTAATATATATTGCTTATTATGTTTCATTTTCCCCGGGTGGTCATGCAGCGATCGCTCAAGAGTTTTGTTGCAGCAGCATAATCAGCCTATAATGTTCCCACTGCTGGGACACGGCTCCTCTCTGTGAGAGGGAATGGGCTGTAATCCACCATGCGGCCCCAGTGTGGGCTGGTCTTATGTCCGAGTGGATACCTAATAATTGTAATTAGTTCTGCCTAATGGCCTTCATAAATTGTTTTCCAAATTACCTACTTACCTGTCTTCTTACTTTTTTTAGGTATATTTATACTCAATATCACCACATATCACTAAATGTAAACACATGTTTTCATCAAGACAAATGACACATCAGTATTGTTTTCTTAGTACCTACCATGTACCGACCTACGTACCTACCTAAAGGTTATATTTTAGTGTCCACGACGCGGCGACGGTTTGTAACATTTTTGTTGAATTGTAGGTACTACCGAGGACACTCCCGCCTGATCACCACTAAGCTAATTTTTGCTTGCACTTACAACATAGAAACGCTCTCTATCCCCGCCCCGTTGACTTTATATAGAAATAATTAATGAAAAGATACCGATCGGCGACACATGCCAAACGAGAGTTATTGTTATTTTGCGCGCCAAAGTTGACGCTTTCCTAAAAGACCTAAAGTTTAAGGTGGAGTGGCTCGGCGCCTCCGCTGAATTTAAGCGAAAAAATTTTTAACTGGTCAGGCGGAAAAGACCACGACTGTACATAGGTAATTATAACAGTAAGTATGTACCTATGACAGTCCCACATATACCTACCTACTTTGTCCGCCGCCAAAGTCTGAACAACTCCTTACATCAAATAGATACCTACCAACGAAAAATTGGGGTTGTCAATTGAGAGAAATTATTATTAGTATAAACCAAGTAACCCGAAATAACCACGGTTCCGAGTCGTCGGGTTGTGGTTGCACAGATCCTAGTCCTACAACATCTTTAGCAGAACCTACTTGCTCAATACCAACCATAGCTGCTGATACTCATGTTCCAACAGTAGCTGTTCCCGCGCAAATCGGTCGTAAAACATACGACAAAACCGACAGTGCACCTTACATTATCCATTTACAGAAAAAAACCATTTCCCCTGATGATGGTACTACATTACACCCAATCACATTTGGTAAGTTCCTTAAACACAACGCCTTTAAAAATATTATAAATGGTAGCGTCAAGAAAATTGGGCGCAATAAAATATCACTCTCATTTTCCAATTTTCTGGATGCAAATTCTTTTATTTCTCATAGTAGTCTGGAAACATACAATTACAAAGCTTTTATACCCACGTTTAATGTTACTAGAATGGGTCTTGTGCGTGGTGTTCCTGCAGAATGGTCTCCAGAGGAAGTAATTGATAATATTACTGTTCCAATTGGTTGCGGTCCAATTCTAAAAGTCAGACGCCTTAATTTTAAATCTGTTGTTGAAGGTACAACCGTTTGGAAGCCATCCCAATCCATAGTTGTTACTTTTGATGGACAGGTTCTACCTAAAAGAATCTTCATGTGCTATAATGCATTACCTGTAGATTTATATACACTCGAGAGCAATGAATCCGGGTCACTTAAAGAATCCTAAAAATCTCGGAAACTAAAAATGCTAGGTTAATGCAATAAATTATATTTAATAGACAATGTAATACTCCTTAAATGAAGGTATTAAAACTTCTTAGTTATTGTATAGTTATATCATAAAAAAATCAAATTTGAAAAAGGGCCACTTTCGAAGATGGAACTACGAAATTACAGCATTTGGTTTTGCTTTTGTTTGTAATCTGTCATTTATGTGGGTACATCAACCATGTTGATAGTGCTCTATATTCATTATTCAAGCTGAAATTATGTCGCTTACGCCTGAAGAATGCACCAGAATACTTACAATGCTGGAAACCGGCCGGAGTCAGCGCGATACAGCCAGGACTGTCGGTGTGTCGCTGTCAACAGTACAAAGAGTTCTCCGACGTTACGAAGAAACTGGTTCTAACCTACGCAGACCAGGAACGGGCAGAACCAGGTGTACCACAGCACGAGAAGACCGATACTTGGTGAACACCATGCTTCGAAATCGCTTTCTCACAGGAACTGAACTCACAAATCAGTTTCGACGCCTCGGAGGAAGTAACCCAAGTGCATGGACAGTAAGACGTCGGCTTGCTGAATCTAACTTAAAACCCCTTAGACCTGCAAACGGCCCTAAACTGGAGCGTGGGCATCGTATTTCAAGACTAAGATATGCCCAGAGCCACGTAAATTGGAGTATTGAAGATTGGTCAAAAGTTATGTTCTCCGACGAATCAAAATTTATGCTCTACAAGCACGATGGAAGACACAGAGTGTATCGAAGACCAGGGGAAAGATTCAAGCAAGCATGCATCGAAGAAAAAGTAGCCTACGGTGGTGGGTCTGTACTTGTGTGGGCCGGAATTTCTTCTGAAAGTCGCACAGAGCTGGTGATCATAGAAAACGGCTCTTTAACTAGCGTAAGATATGTGGAAGAAATCCTCAATGATCACGTTGGTCCATTTATGGTCAATTTAGGTGAGGATGCTATATTTATGCATGACAATGCCCGACCTCATACAGGTAGGATTGTGAATGACTACCTTCAAGAGATGAACATTACTCGTATGGAGTGGCCAGCGCGCAGCCCGGATATCAACCCGATCGAGCATGCTTGGGACGAGCTAGGCAGATGCGTAAAACAACGAAAACCTCCCCCAATCACGCTTCGTGAGCTCAAAATTGCTCTCACAGAGGAATGGGAGAATATTCCCCAAAATCGTATAAGGAACTTGGTGTACAGCATGCCAAACCGCGTAAACGCAGTAATGGAAGCACGAGGAGGCAATACGAAGTATTAAAATTCAAGAAAATCGTAATAAAGTTCAAAAATTTCATGTTTCCTATTTTTGTTTTAAGGAGAGATCAGCAGTTTTTTTCTTTATGTAATTTTGTGTTAATAAAATGTATGGTGACTCATATTTGTTTTACTTTCATTTAAGGAGTATTACATTGTCTAATAAATACAAGTTATTGCATTAACCTATCATTTTTAGTTTCCGAGATTTTTAACATTCTTTAAGTGACCCGGATTCATTGCTCTCGAGTGTATTTTCCCTACTGTACAATGCTTCAATTGCTGTCGTTTTGGGCACACTAAAATTCAGTGCAGATCTAAACCTCGCTGCTATAAATGTGGTCAAGGCCATACTGGAGATAGCTGTGAAAGGGAAATAGAAAATGCATCTTGCTGTCTGTGCTCTGGCTTTCACTATGCCACTAATAAATCTTGTCCTGAATTCTCTCGACAAAAACAAATTAAATCATACATGGCACATAGCTCAGTTTCTTATGCTGAAGCAGCAAAAGTACATCCCCCAGTTATTAAATCGTATGCTGACACACTTTTATCTTCTCCTTCTAAAAACTTTGCAGATACTCCTTCAATCTCTTCACCTAATAGAATGCAGGCTTCAAGTAGTTATAAAAAAACTGTCTTCCTGAAACCACGCTCCCCACCCAAATCTATACAAGGTTATGATAAAGAGGCCCATAATGCTATTATTAATGATTTTAAAATTCCCCAGTCATCTAATGGTTGTGCTTTTTCTAATAATCAAAATAATGATAAAAATGATGTAAACTTTTCTATAAATGATTTTCTCTTTGCATTACACAACCTTCTTTCTCAGTTCAACATCTCACCGTCCAACGTTGCCTCAACTTTCAATGTACCTCAATCCATTCATAATGGACAACACATCCAATATAATCCAGTGGAACTGCCGCAGTCTAGTAAACAAAAAGAGTGATGTTATATACCTTTTAAACAAATATGAGCCATTTGTCTTTGCTTTAGCAGAGACTTGGCTCAAATCAAATCAAATTTTTAAAATTAATGGTTATTTAACCATTAGGGAGGATAGATCTGATGGGTATGGTGGTGTAGCTATACTTATCAAGAACTCTTTTCCTTTCTCTATTGTTTCATTACCTCCTCATAGTGAGGAAATTTCTATTGTATTGTATTGTGCACCAAACTTGTTTTGTTTCTATTTACATTCCTCACCCTTCTTCTTCTATTCTTCAAGAGATGAATAATCTCTTTTCTTTTCTTCCAAAGCCTTTCTTAATATTGGGGGACTTTAATTGCCATCACCAATCATGGGGTTGTTCTGTTTCTAATTGTCATGGAGAGGAATTACTAGAAATAAAAGACTCACATAACTTATGCATCTTGAACTCAGGAGCTGCAACTCGCCGTTCAGATCCCAACCAAAACCAAAGTGCAATTGACCTTTCTATCTGTTCTCCAAACTTGGCCTCTTTATTAACTTGGCAAACTCTAACCTCCACTCATGGTAGTGACCATTTCCCAATAGTTATTTCTTACCCTCTTTCCAAATCAAAGGCATCATCAAGGAGATCTAACTTAAAACATAAATTACCTAGTAGAAATAATAATGACTGGGACAAATTTAGAAGCATTGTTGACAGTAAGCTTTGCTCCTTGCCTGTAATTTCTGATGGCAATGAAAACAGCTGTGCTGAAGCTTTAGCACTTTTGTTAATCGAAGCTGCAAATGTAGTTTTTCCTGTAAAAAAAAAACAATAATAGTACAATTCCCTCGCCTCCATGGTGGGACACTGAGTGTACAGAATTAGATATCAAACGTAAAGAAGCGGAATACAATTATAACCTTAATATGTCTGATATTAATTTTGAAACTGTTACTAACTTAATGAACGAAACCTATAAACTTTTTAAGAAGAAAAAATTTGAATCTTGGCGTAACTTCTGCTCATCAATTTCACCGAACACTCACCCAACGATTGTCTGGCGTAATATCCGTAGATTTAGATCCATTTATAGGAACCCTTCCCCGATACCGGATTCTTTAGCCAGCGAATTTTTAGATAATTTAGCGCCACCTTGGGTTCCTGAGGCTATTAACCCTAACCTGTCCTTACCAATACTATCAATAACCAACGGATCCCATAACCATGACACCCATAAGACTCTAGATGGCCCATTCACTCTTACTGAATTAAAGGGTATTCATAAAACTAAGGATTCTGCACCAGGCAGTGATGGCATCCCATATTCTTTTTTTGCTAATTTAAATGAAGACGTCCTCAGTTATTATTTACATCTTATCAATTCTATTATGATCACTGGAAACATACCTGTTGAATGGAAACGTCAAATGGTGTTGCCATTCCTTATACCAAATAGAATCCCATCTGACGCTTCTTTATACCGTCCCATAGTTTTGTCTTCAGTTCTGATGAAATTAGCTGAACACTTAATTAAAAATCGTCTAGAATGGTTTGTTGAAAGTAAGGGTCTTTTGGCAGAATCACAATATGGCTTTAGAAAAGGTAGAAGTACCAGTGACTGTTTAAGCATTCTAACATCGGATATTCGAATTTCATTTTCTACTAATCAATTCACGGTCGCGGTTTTCCTTGACATTAATTCAGCTTATGATAATGTTGTATTATCAGTTTTACAAAATAAATTAAGAGCCTTACGGGTTCCATTGAATTTGTCGAATTTTATTATTAATATCCTTACTGAACGCTCTATTAGTATGTTAATTGGAGATCAAGAGGTATCTCACCTTGTGTGGAAAGGCCTCCCACAGGGTTCTGTGCTCAGTCCCCTTTTATACAATAATTACACTTTTGATTTAGACTCGTCCTTATCTGACCATGTTAAGGTTCTTCAATATGCCAATGATTTGTTGATATATTCTTCTAGCCAATCCGTCGAACAGGCTAGCCAGGCTATCAATTCTGCTTTATCTAATTTGGAGTCATGGTTACATCTTAACGGCTTGGACATATCCACGTCTAAAAGCGCGGCCGTTTTATTCACCCGAAAGAGAAATATTCCCACAATAAATCTCTTTTATAAGGAAACTCCTATCCCGATTAAAGATAATTTCAGATATCTAGGTGTAATACTTGACTGTAAATTAAGTAGTGTTCCTCATTGTGATTATATTGTTAACAAATGTGAAAATCACATAAACATGCTTAGATGCCTCTCTGGTGTATGGTGGGGTGCGCACCCCTTTTCATTGAAACTTATTTACAACGCAATCATCAGAAGCACTCTGGATTATGGATTGTTTTTATTAGAACCTGGTAGCGTTATGGCCTTTAAAAAGTTGGATCACATCCAATCTAAAGCTCTACGCATTGTTTCGGGTGCCATGAAGTCCAGTCCCATTAATGCACTCCAAATTGAATGCGGGGAAGCACCTTTACATTTGAGACGACAATTCCTGTCTGACAAATATTTGTTTCGGATTCTTCAGTCATCAACTCATCCTCTCATTCCTAAACTAGACTCTTTAGTGTTACAAATAGAATCATCAGACTACTGGTCCCATAAACGTGCTCCCTGTTTAGTTATAAGCTATAAAAAAATCCTTTCACTTTCTTCCCCTATTCACCGTTCCAAAAAACTTCCCATGTTTAACTGTAGTTATGAAAGTTTACTGTTCAGCCCCACCCTAAATTTTACCTGTGTTAAAAAATCAGACCCTGACTGAAACTCAAATTTTAACTTTTTTTTGGCTGAACACTTAGAGTATCACCATGTATTTACGGATGCTGCCCAGCTTTCTCCTACGGGTTGTGTTGGGATAGGTACGTATCACTCTCAATACAACATCGTACAAAAAATAAAACTGCCTCCGGAAACTTCTGTTTTTACGGGGGAATGTTTCGGCATTCTAAAAGCATTAGAATATTCTCGCCTTTTTAAACTCAAAAAAACTATAATTTTTACAGATTCCCAAAGTGCTCTTCTAGCCATCAACAAATCCCCTTTCGAACATAAATCACAGTTTTCTATCATTTATTTAATAAGAGAATTTGCGTTCAGAACCATCTCTGAGGGTAATTCTATACAGTTTGCGTGGATTCCGGCCCATGCTGGAATCCACGGCAATGAAGTGGCGGATACACTTGCCGGTGATGCGGTGCAGTGTGGAGACTTAGTTCCCTATGTAAATTTTAGCACTGATCTTGTGAATCTACCAAAAACTTTTCTTCGGGACACTTGGAAGATAGCATGGGATATCAGTAGCAAATCGAAGGGCTATTATTTTTCATTAATTCAACCTGACATTCCGGAAAAACCGTGGTTTAGGGCTAAGTTTGGTCAGATGGAGACCTCCATTCTTATACGGATGAGACTGGGTCATGTTTGCACTCCAGCCCATCTTGCCAAACTACATATCATTGACGACCCCACTTGTTCGTGTGGCACAGATGTGGGCGACTTGAACCACGTTATTTTCTCTTGTCCTCTTTATGACCGTTCTTCCTTTCTCAGTGATCTATTATCTCTCCGTATTCCTTTTCCTACTTCAGTTCTTTCTTTATTTTGTACAAATAGTTTACCTGTATATAAATGTATCGCTTCATTCATTATCATTAATTATATTAAATTGTAATCTAGACATATATATTTTTTTTTTTTTTTTGTCAATTTATTGTATCTCATCATTCATTAGTAATATAATAATTAGATAGAAAATCCTACTGATCCTATATCCCAAATTCCGTACTAGACACACAACAATTATAAATTCCCGTTTCCTTACCTTTGTCTCATCTAAATAACATGACATTGGCTAAATGCACAAACCGTGCGAAGCCAGAAAAAAAAACAAAAAACAAACATTCTCCACTTGTATCAAAATGTACTATTGTAAATCTTTTTTTTTATATAACATTTTCATGCATGGTCATCACATTTTTATAAAAAACAATTAAAAAAAAAAAGCTACATTAAATATGTATAGAAAACGAATAAAGAATTATTTAATGCCCAAAATGAATACATATTTCTAAAAATGTTTAAAAATGTAATAAAATTACATTTCAGTCTCTGTCTCAGTATCTGTTTAATAAAAATAACAGCATTAAATAAACACTATAATTTGTTTATTTTATGAAAGTAATGTTTTTATTCATAACTATGCCGTTATTTATTTGTTAATTATAACATGAGTTTGTTAATTTATTTTTGTAGGCAGCCTTATAACGATGTGTAAGGCTTCTAAAAACTGTAGATATGTTCCTAGAATTTCATTGAAGTAATGAAGTCGGTTAAAAAAGATAACTATTAAAAGTCACATAATAATTTGTGACAACCCTCGGATACGCGACATCAGACGCGAGTGCGAAGCGCGTGGCGAGTACCTACCGATGCAACGCGACGCGGCGTTTGCTACCTCATGATGATCAGCTGATGTCAATTCCTTGATTTATAAAGGTAAGCACTTTATTAGGTACATAGACAGGGTGGAATATTTCAATGCCATCTGGAGGGAAAGTACTCTAAATAATGGAGATAGCAAATTTTACTCAAATGAAACATTCCTTTATTTTTAAAAAGAAACAAATCTGCATTCACAGGTTTTCGAAAATTCGCTTGCCACATTCGGGCATCGAACCCAGGATGGATAGACTAAAGTTCGAAAAAATAACATTCTGTACCTTTTTTACATCAATCAATAGGGGCAATCATATGGATCAAATCTCTCTAACAAACATGATTAATTAAATGAAGGGAAAATCATGAAATCTAAAGAACAGTTATAAATTCAATGGGATAAAGGCCTGAGGCCTGAGGCCTATGTCATACGTATGACGTTTGACGTAAACTGTTTGGCGGTTTTGATAAAAATTAGAATTTTTGGTTTGAGTGGACGCTGTGCTAGTGACTAAGAATCAATGGGTAGGTAAATCATATAATTTGTTACACCTTATCTATTTAGTGTTCTTACATACGAACGACACGCGTCATCGACATCAGAGGCACGTTGTCGATGGCGACTTCGACCAGTAGTGATATTCCCTAAGAACACAGCGCCGCAGGCTTACAAGTGACCGGGCGGCGCGGCTTTGTGTAGGTACAGGCAGTAGGCACCCTATGTAGGCAAGGCAGTCGATCTGAGCGCGACGCGATGCGCTCGACTTTTATTTTGTATGCTTATGGAAATGGAAATGGTTGCTCAAAAAGTAGGTGCCTATACATATATAAACCCACCTCTGGCACGGTAAAAACTGATGAAATCTATACTGCGCTTCTGGCAGTCGGGATACCTTATTGATGACGTAGGTATGTACCTAGTTCTATATCGTATTAGGTACCCATTTAATATGTATGCTTTTACTAGGATTTCGTTACTCGCATTCCCGTAGGAACCTATTTACTGCTCCGCTCATATAACATAACCTTTTTCAATAATTGACTACCTAACAAAAACTAAAAAGATTTATTTATCTGGTAGGTATCTAGTTGTGGAGATCAGAGACAGGTATCTAGTAGGCGTTCAAACAAACAACCTCTTCAGCTTTAAAATATTAGTAGGTAGTACTAATATATACCTGATAATATAATATAACAAACATAATAAATTAAATGAATGGAAAACCATGAATAAAAGTGCTATAACTTATTGAATTTATCCCATTGAATTTATAACTGTTCTTTAGATTTCATGATTTTCCCTTCATTTAATTAATCATGTTTGTTAGAGATATTTGATCCATATGATTGCCCCTATTGATTGATGTAAAAAAGGTACAGAATGTTATTTTTTCGAACTTTAGTCTATCCATCCTGGGTTCGATGCCCGAATGTGGCAAGCGAATTTTCGAAAACCTGTGAATGCAGATTTGTTTCTTTTTAAAAATAAAGGAATGTTTCATTTGAGTAAAATTTGCTATCTCCATTATTTAGAGTACTTTCCCTCCAGATGGCATTGAAATATTCCACCCTGTCTATGTACCTAATAAAGTGCTTACCTTTATAAATCAAGGAATTGACATCAGCTGATCATCATGAGGTAGCAAACGCCGCGTCGCGTTGCATCGGTAGGTACTCGCCACGCGCTTCGCACTCGCGTCTGATGTCGCGTATCCGAGGGTTGTCACAAATTATTATGTGACTTTTAATAGTTATCTTTTTTAACCGACTTCATTACTTCAATGAAATTCTAGGAACATATCTACAGTTTTTAGAAGCCTTACACATCGTTATAAGGCTGCCTACAAAAATAAATTAACAAACTCATGTTATAATTAACAAATAAATAACGGCATAGTTATGAATAAAAACATTACTTTCATAAAATAAACAAATTATAGTGTTTATTTAATGCTGTTATTTTTATTAAACAGATACTGAGACAGAGACTGAAATGTAATTTTATTACATTTTTAAACATTTTTAGAAATATGTATTCATTTTGGGCATTAAATAATTCTTTATTCGTTTTCTATACATATTTAATGTAGCTTTTTTTTTTTAATTGTTTTTTATAAAAATGTGATGACCATGCATGAAAATGTTATATAAAAAAAAAGATTTACAATAGTACATTTTGATACAAGTGGAGAATGTTTGTTTTTTGTTTTTTTTTCTGGCTTCGCACGGTTTGTGCATTTAGCCAATGTCATGTTATTTAGATGAGACAAAGGTAAGGAAACGGGAATTTATAATTGTTGTGTGTCTAGTACGGAATTTGGGATATAGGATCAGTAGGATTTTCTATCTAATTATTATATTACTAATGAATGATGAGATACAATAAATTGACAAAAAAAAAAAAAAATATATATGTCTAGATTACAATTTAATATTATTAATGATAATGAATGAAGCGATACATTTATATACAGGTAAACTATTTGTACAAAATAAAGAAAGAACTGAAGTAGGAAAAGGAATACGGAGAGATAATAGATCACTGAGAAAGGAAGAACGGTCATAAAGAGGACAAGAGAAAATAACGTGGTTCAAGTCGCCCACATCTGTGCCACACGAACAAGTGGGGTCGTCAATGATATGTAGTTTGGCAAGATGGGCTGGAGTGCAAACATGACCCAGTCTCATCCGTATAAGAATGGAGGTCTCCATCTGACCAAACTTAGCCCTAAACCACGGTTTTTCCGGAATGTCAGGTTGAATTAATGAAAAATAATAGCCCTTCGATTTGCTACTGATATCCCATGCTATCTTCCAAGTGTCCCGAAGAAAAGTTTTTGGTAGATTCACAAGATCAGTGCTAAAATTTACATAGGGAACTAAGTCTCCACACTGCACCGCATCACCGGCAAGTGTATCCGCCACTTCATTGCCGTGGATTCCAGCATGGGCCGGAATCCACGCAAACTGTATAGAATTACCCTCAGAGATGGTTCTGAACGCAAATTCTCTTATTAAATAAATGATAGAAAACTGTGATTTATGTTCGAAAGGGGATTTGTTGATGGCTAGAAGAGCACTTTGGGAATCTGTAAAAATTATAGTTTTTTTGAGTTTAAAAAGGCGAGAATATTCTAATGCTTTTAGAATGCCGAAACATTCCCCCGTAAAAACAGAAGTTTCCGGAGGCAGTTTTATTTTTTGTACGATGTTGTATTGAGAGTGATACGTACCTATCCCAACACAACCCGTAGGAGAAAGCTGGGCAGCATCCGTAAATACATGGTGATACTCTAAGTGTTCAGCCAAAAAAAAGTTAAAATTTGAGTTTCAGTCAGGGTCTGATTTTTTAACACAGGTAAAATTTAGGGTGGGGCTGAACAGTAAACTTTCATAACTACAGTTAAACATGGGAAGTTTTTTGGAACGGTGAATAGGGGAAGAAAGTGAAAGGATTTTTTTATAGCTTATAACTAAACAGGGAGCACGTTTATGGGACCAGTAGTCTGATGATTCTATTTGTAACACTAAAGAGTCTAGTTTAGGAATGAGAGGATGAGTTGATGACTGAAGAATCCGAAACAAATATTTGTCAGACAGGAATTGTCGTCTCAAATGTAAAGGTGCTTCCCCGCATTCAATTTGGAGTGCATTAATGGGACTGGACTTCATGGCACCCGAAACAATGCGTAGAGCTTTAGATTGGATGCGATCCAACTTTTTAAAGGCCATAACGCTACCAGGTTCTAATAAAAACAATCCATAATCCAGAGTGCTTCTGATGATTGCGTTGTAAATAAGTTTCAATGAAAAGGGGTGCGCACCCCACCATACACCAGAGAGGCATCTAAGCATGTTTATGTGATTTTCACATTTGTTAACAATATAATCACAATGAGGAACACTACTTAATTTACAGTCAAGTATTACACCTAGATATCTGAAATTATCTTTAATCGGGATAGGAGTTTCCTTATAAAAGAGATTTATTGTGGGAATATTTCTCTTTCGGGTGAATAAAACGGCCGCGCTTTTAGACGTGGATATGTCCAAGCCGTTAAGATGTAACCATGACTCCAAATTAGATAAAGCAGAATTGATAGCCTGGCTAGCCTGTTCGACGGATTGGCTAGAAGAATATATCAACAAATCATTGGCATATTGAAGAACCTTAACATGGTCAGATAAGGACGAGTCTAAATCAAAAGTGTAAATATTGTATAAAAGGGGACTGAGCACAGAACCCTGTGGGAGGCCTTTCCACACAAGGTGAGATACCTCTTGATCTCCAATTAACATACTAATAGAGCGTTCAGTAAGGATATTAATAATAAAATTCGACAAATTCAATGGAACCCGTAAGGCTCTTAATTTATTTTGTAAAACTGATAATACAACATTATCATAAGCTGAATTAATGTCAAGGAAAACCACGACCGTGAATTGATTAGTAGAAAATGAAATTCGAATATCCGATGTTAGAATGCTTAAACAGTCACTGGTACTTCTACCTTTTCTAAAGCCATATTGTGATTCTGCCAAAAGACCCTTACTTTCAACAAACCATTCTAGACGATTTTTAATTAAGTGTTCAGCTAATTTCATCAGAACTGAAGACAAAACTATGGGACGGTATAAAGAAGCGTCAGATGGGATTCTATTTGGTATAAGGAATGATTATACATCAGCAACTTGCCTTGAAATATAAACTTGTGGAATCTGTGGTACCGTACTACAAGTATGTGCCCAACCCAGATCTCGAGAAACACCATGTCACGCTGTACTGGGATCGGTCTATCATTACTGACAGGACTATTGTCACCATAAGCTTGACATAGTGGTGATAGACCGATCAGCGCGCCGCGTAATGATAATCGATGTTACCATTCCGCATGACGAGAACCTCGTGAAAGCTGAGAAAGAGAAACAAATAAAATATTTCGACTTGGCACACGAGGTTCGTGACATGTGGAATATGAACTCGGTTATCATTGTGCCGATTGTCGTGACGGCCTATGGTCTTATAGCCAAGAGCTTCGATGAGCATCTATCGAAGCTGGATTGGATTTTCATTTTGACCTCATTTTCATTATCAGCGACCCCAAAAACCACGAAAACGACACTCATGAAGAAAAAACCGTTTTTTTTTTATTTATATTATTTTTTATCGAGCCTACTATACAAGTACACACACACAGCATACGGCATTTCGTTACATAACGCGAGACGCGTGACGAATTCTAATAATTAGCACTCCCCGCAAGCCGCGATAAAGAACTACGTTCCAATACTTTACTTACAAAATGACTATCTGACTTGGTAGAACTAAAATAAAAAACTAATATTATATCGTCCATGTGAAAATCGAGGCACTATAATGCGAGCTAACAGAGCAGCACAACCTACACGTCCGACAGTCCGAGCATAGAGTCCGAGCAACACTGCCGCCCGTCGCCCGCCCACAGACCCGCCTCTGTTATTATAGAATGCATGAAATAATTAATTTTAGCCTAATAAATTATTTGATCAACATTCCAATTGTACCTTGTGAAGAAATACGTGACGTATTCGTCACGTATTTCTTCACAAGGTTTGTGTGAAAAAAAATACTAAAACTTAATGCCGTTTAGGAGTAGTTACGAAATTTCAAAGAAAAAATGCTTCACTTTGAATATTTTTTTCATATAGTAATAAGAAAGTTAGAATTATTTCAATTGTACCAATTAAAGTTTAAGAAACCCCATCGCTACAGGCCCGGCACTGTGGCCCTCCGTGAGATTCGTCGCTACCAGAAGAGTACCGAGCTCCTGATCCGCAAGCTTCCGTTCCAGCGTCTCGTACGTGAGATCGCACAGGACTTCAAGACCGGAGTCTAATAAGCAACATGTTTTTTTTGCATATATACAACATGTTACATAATTAACGCACATCCTGAAATTACTTTGTTCAGAATCGTTTACTGAATCGATTTCTATAATTTTTAATATAGGTAATTTTTTATCCCAAAAATAATTAAAGCTACGTAATTTATAGTCACACTACCCTTGTATAGTCCAAACAAACTGAAATGGACCGTAACTCAAGGTAATAAGACTTGTATCAAAGAAGAGTTACATGGTAAAAACCTCTCGTTAGCAGGTACCTTAAGAAAAACAGTAATAAAGAAACCTTTCAAATATAATTTTTAAGAGCTATCGGTGGTCATCCCAAGTTATTATGCGTAGAATTTTGTATCAGCCTTCATTTATGTCCTACATGTGTACAACTGTACATGTATGAAGCGCCATCCCTATTTTTAGGGTTCTGTACTTCAAAAGGAAAATACGGAACCCTTATAGGATCACTTTGTTGTCCGTCTGTTTTATCTCGGGCATGCGTCAAGGAATCGAGTTGAAATTAAAACCATAAACCTGTATAATATGGTTTTCATTTCAACTTACTACAGTGTATAGTCCCTTGAAGCTGTGAAAAAATCATTCTTAGTAAACGTAATAAAGCTACGACTGTCTATTCCGCAAAAAACATATATTTCGACTCTCTCACGGGAATAAAAATTTATAGGGTACTTCCCGTAGATCCCGTTGACCTAAAATCATGAAATTTGGCGAGAAGCAATGTCTTATAGCACATGTAAAGGGAACAATCTGAAAGCCGTATATATGTAGTTAAATAACAAAATACCTACAAGGTTATAGGGAACCCTCGGTGCGCGAGTCCAACTCGCACGGTTTTTTATTACAGTATGAATTCCAAAATGTTGCGAACACCATGGTACATTTTGATACAAATGTAGAAAGTTTGTTAATGCATTCGAGGCGGAATTAAGCTGAGCCGAGCTGAGAACTGCAATAACAAATGTCCACGTGTATCAAACGACGTTTTTCAAAAAACTTTTGAAGAAATAAAATAAAATAAAATAACGAAAAATAATTATGTCATGAATATTATAAAACTATGATTTTAACTTTCTTTTTTTTTCTCGCGCTTTCCTTTCGCCAGTTTGAAGGAGAGGCAAATAGGTATGAAGCCGTTAAACAGCTTAATATAAAAAATATATTTCATATTTTTTGATTCAGAACACAAAAAAATGTTAATTTGTTTAAAAAAAGTGAATATTAGTTTTAAATAATCATGTTTAACTATGTATAATAATCATGTAAAAACACAATTTAAAAAATCAAAAAATATTTACGCCGTAAAGTTACAGACGCATAATGCGCAGATGCTTTGCCGAAATTAAAAAAAAAACATTCACCTCCGTCTATAGGCATTGAACCAATTTGAACTTATCTGTGGAATGAAAAAAAAAACGCACGTGTCTGAAAAACATTGCATGTTGAACCTAGTCGTAGTGCGTTTATGAGCCCGTTTTCGAGGAAGTGTATTGAAACTAAACTAACCAAACTACAATTAAACTATGCCTCAATATAATATGCACAACATGTTTACGAAACCGGCCTCACTTCTCTGTTCGCAGAGTTCCGTCTTTACATTTTTATTTGGTCTGAGCACTAAACAAATACATATTAAGTACCTAAATCAAGAAGTTCACTGATCAAAAACCATTTGGCACTTATTATTTTATACCATAAATTATGTTAGGGACTTAGGTATTCATTTCACATTTTTTGTTCCGCAACAAATAAAGGAAACGTTTTATAGGTGATTGCTTCTTGTCTAAGAACGCCTTTTGTATGACGAAAAATAAACTTTATCTTGCAACCCATTCCTATTTTTTCACTTGAATAGGTAAGGTAGTGTATTTTATTCGAAAACAGTAGCTAACAAAGCAAAAGGCGGTTATCTAACAGTTATAGATCGACTAGACAATTCAGTAATCAGTACACACCTGTAGCTTCAGTCAGAGTGGCTACTTTAATAGCTAGTTTTCATTCGATGTTGTGCATAAAATGTTGGAACAAAATTGAAAACTGTCTAGAGTTTGAGCACTGCCGCCCGGAAGCCAACCCGGCCGGAGCTATCGGACTTGACCGTGTCCTATATATACCTACTTGACACCTACTAGTTGCACTGAATGACGGGGCGCATCTCCCAGCGCGCATAAATCAATCGAGCGCAGTCTCGAATCCGGGTATGATTAGTGTATTTGGAGTCAGTGTTTGGGAATGCGCACGGCGGTACACGGGTGTCGCATTCCTTCACATTTTTTTTCATTCATAATTTTGTTGCGAACATAACGCATAATTTTGGTTGCGTGTTTTTCTGTGAAACCCCCACAACACCACTACAACAATGGATCGACCCAGGCAACCCACCCCACCACCCTTCCATGCTGCCCTGTTAGCGCCTATTTTTTGTCTCATGTCACCATACTTTGAATATCACGAATTTATGGAAACAGTGCACGGAGTGTACGAGATCTTCCAAGCTCGGGCGGGGCAGGCGGCGGCGGCTGACGAGGCCGAAGCCCGACCGGCAGTCTCGGCAGCAGCGCGGGCTGCTGCCCAGGCCGGAGCCCGCGCTGCTGCCCAGGCCGGAACACGCGCTGCTGCAGACGCGCTGCTGGGCTTTGGTCGTCCATCAGTGGATGTACAAGAGAGGGTTGTGCCGGGTAAGCTTTTTAATTATATTCATCCATTTAGAGCTCCTAGTCATTTTCGATTAAGAATATTTTAATAATAACCTACCTTGTTTTGGTATTCCATTCCTGGAGGTTGCTTGTGGTTTACGTGTGTGATAATGACCTCTGTTGTTATTAGACTGAAATTATTATGCCGGTGTCTTTTCAAAATCTGGATTATGTAGGTCTAAATTGAAGAAAATTACAAAAGATAAACTATTTCTTTTCGGTATGGCACTCTTATTGCATTTGGTGTCCATAATAATGACAAATGATGTACTATTGTTATGTTTCCATTTGGTTGTTGCTTATTCAGTTTCATACTTTCACATATTAATTTCGGCTTACATAATTCCTGCGTGGATGATTTAAATTAAGTAGGTCAATAAAAATATGTAGGTACTGCAAGACTTTTTTGTAATTCGAATGAGAAGAACAATTAATAAGCGTTCCTTTTGTTCTTTGTACTAACTGGGTTGTAGAGCTCAAAAATGAAGGGAGTACTTGGCAGCATATGTACTGGATTTTTCTATCAATCAGGTCAGCCTATCACAGCCCACTGATGGACATGGCCTCTCCCAAGCTGCGTCGCAAGATCCCGTCCTCCAACTAGCGCGTAGTCGGTCCATATAAGGTGTATCTATTCATGCACGAAATCTCCTAAGGGGCCATTGTCTATCTACTCATCATTATGAACAACTTTTACAACGGGACCAAACCCTGAATCGCGAAAAAAAATCAGCTATTCCCTGCAATATTTTCGAATAACTCGACAAAATGTATGGAACAGCTGATTTTTTTTTTCGTATTTCAGGGTTTGGTCCCATAGTAAAAGTTGTTCATAATGATGAGTACCTCCAATGACCCCTTAGGAGATTTTGTGTATGAATAGATACACCTTAAATAGATAGATTTTGTTGCCATAATGTAATAAGTAGCCAATGATAGCCCAATATTATTGAGGAAGATGCATATATTTAGGTATCATAATTACGCTACGATCCCTAGGAGCCGAACGGCGGTGGATGAAACCGCGGGGCACTATTAATATTACAAATCCCTTTGAGTTGGTTAGGTTTGATGTCTCGCTCTTGTTGTAAGACGCTCGGTTATTCTGAATGTTGACTTACTGCGTACATGCTACAATACGCAGGTGTGGTTGGAAAAGAGTTGAGGGCAGTTTCATAATACCTGAGACTAGTGTAGTGGACCTCAAACTTGGCTTGTATGAGGAACGTTCAGTAATTACGCCTTAGTAATTTGTCACGTTGTGATTTGGTTTTAAATACGGCTTCATTTACATTACTTAAGTACTTTCCAATCGATTATTAATATCCACAAATGTTTAAAAAAAATAGCAACTTGTCAGTATTATCTACTTAGGTGGTGCCTGGTAAATTCGTTGGTACTTACACTATTTTAAGGACTTTGAATGTGAAAATAGTAATGTCCTTTTCTCAAACATGCTTGGAAATTTGAGCATTATTTTGACAACCTTCTTCGAGATAAATCGAAATTGCTGTACTGGCCAGATACATGCGACCAGCGGCCGGCAAAAGTTGAATGAAAATCCATATCAGAATCTGTCGTGTTTAGCACATGAGAAGATAAACGGAACAGAGTTTATGCTTCATACTACCGCGCGAATCGGTTGCACTACTACAAGCACGCGGGGCATGTGTGCGTCACCACTGGCCGCTTGTCGCTTACGCGGCGAGTGAAAATAACCGGTTTACGCTGTCACAGCCAGTTGAGAATCTCAGGGTTATCAGAGCAACACACGTTGTTTGTTTTGTGACAAGTTTGAATATTTTAATGTAAAAACGTAGTATTTATTAATAATGGTTGTTTATTGTACTGTGTGTATGAATAATACTAGAAAAAATAAAAATATCATTCTTTAACTAATAGGTAAGTAAATATTTGATTATTACTTTTTAAGTAAGGACCTTTATTTTATTGTATGATCCTTTTTTTATAATAAGAAGAGGGTACCTACTACACGGTGTGTTTTTATTTTTTTATTATTATTACAAGCTTATACTAAACATTTGTAGGTATGTGGGTGGGTTGGTACGTAGTAGGTACTAAGTATGTGTGTTAGGTTCAATTATTGAAAGTAAGATTTGAACCAATCCGATATCTGATTGAGCTAAAGAATGGGACTTCGGCCATAACCTGTACCTTTTAGGCAAGCTGGGAAACTATCCCCTGAATAGAATAAAGTAATATTTTTTCCTTATTTTATTTCACAAATGTTTTGTTTAATTTGTCTTCACCTATTGTGACAACCCTACCAAAATAGGTAACAATATTGCACGTTCATAGGTAACTTATACTCTGTTCCGTTTACCTACTAATGTGGTGTTTAGCAACCAAATAAATTACTAGTAAAGTCTTATCTGTCGTGTTATTTATAAATGGAACGATCTTTTACTCTGAAACATGGCAACCAAGAAGGTAACTTATCAAAGGTTTTATTTAAATTTCGAATTGGCTTGCAAATAGAAAGCGGTGTAATGAAAAAAAAAAAACAAATGAACTCTTCAACGCGAGAAAAAATATTGTTGTTTGTGTGCATCATTGATTTTGAAAAGTAATTGTATTAATTTCCTCGCATTATTTGAGAAAAGTACTATACAAGCGTTGGGCACAACTAGGCATTGATGGACTTACATATGTGTGCCTCGGGTTCGCCTCGGTCCACATTTACACGTACGTCCATCAATGCCTCTGTTGCTGGCCGCTGCAGTAATGTACTATAGTCTTACTTCCATCCCTAGGAAGTACTGTTAGCACAGACATCATTTTCAATTATCCAGTCTCTTTGCATATTATCCAAAGCTTTCATTTAGGTACGGGCTGAAAGGGACACCACCGCGAAAAAGGTTACCTACCATGTATTGCAGAACATAGAAATTTATCATCTGTTATTTAAAAAAAACAGCTGTTCAATTTATGTTGACCGTGTTGGTATTGAACTTTTGTAGGAAATAGCAGATCTATATTTATGTACTTACTGAATACGTGGTAACTGCTTTCGCGTGAGTGTTCCTTCCGCCCCGTATTTTATTACTTATAAACTGCCACTCTCAAACAATTTGCTTGCTAATATACAGAGTGTAAACAGTTTATTAAACAACACCCCTTCAATGCTGGCACAGACGTTCATCAGACATAAATATACCAACGAGATGGACAGTCTACGTGGGCAGCGGGGCGGGCACTGGGGGGGGGGGAAATTGGTACCTCAAATATTGATCCAATCTGTCTTCCTATATTTGTATGGATGGAGTGCATTAAGACTGCGGCGACCCCAAATAATTGGGACAAGGGCAAGAGAATGATGATGGAGTGCATAGATTCCATCTAGATCTAGCAATGTTTACAAAGAAGAAACATTATTCCCAAAAGTGTGGGCAAATAGTTTTGAAAAGTCGCTTTCTTGGTAACAAACCATCTCAGATGCATATAAGCGAGACGACAAAAAAAAAACTAATTAGTCCGTCACTTAAATTATCAAAAAATATTTGACCCGTGGTTTTTCTTTTGTTACGTAAACCAAAATTGACGAAGATACGACGCTTTTAAAATTCTCAATACGTCATGCCATGGTATAATTTTTAGCTAGTTCTGACGTCACGAGCCCCCACTCCCGAGTTTTGATGCGTTTTATCTTTGTCAATATTCATTGATTTACAAAAACAAAAAATACGTGTCCATTAATTTCCAATACTCTAACTGACGGACAAATAGATTTGCAATTTTTTGATACTGTCGTCATGCCTATTACACCAATCGATATAGGGTAAAAAACCGTTTCATCGTAATTTCATAATGTACTTCAGGGTGTAAACAGACCCTTTACGAAGCCGTTAACCAAGCATTCTGTACATCAAACTGAGTAAGTCAGCGCAAAAATTATTGCTGGGAAGCCAGTTATTTTTTTGGGATGAAATATCACATTTTACAGTAAAACTCAATGTTACGCATTCAACACATTGTGCTGATGGATGCATTGAGTAAACGGGTCATGGAGGTATTTAAAGTGTTCCTAGCTGTACCTACTTATGACTTTGAAAATAGCCTAGACAAGTAGAAGTTAGAATTAGAGGAGACTTGCGGAAAAATTATTGAATACTTATGTTAAGGAATCTATTCCAGTAATGACTTCATCACGCCTAAAATTAAAAATTAAATTAAACTTGCATTTGAGGTTTTAAATATTCAATTGACCTTAAAAAATAAAACACGTTTGGTTTTATGGACAATGCCCATATACCTAATCATCAATACTGTAAAGGAGATCGGGCAGACTTGTAGATTCGGTCTAAGAAGAATCGAGATTGTTAGTCAAACCACTTGTTGTGCTTTCAATTCCCGAAGCTCATAGAAATCACTTAAAAAGAGTTACAATAATGCTTTTTATAAATCGAATTCTTCCTTTTATTTAAGAGCCCAATATGGGTAGTGTCAAGCCTTCACCACTGATAAACATAAACGTAACGTCCACAACTAAAATTTTTAAAGGGGTAAGCAGACATGTTTCATTGTACAACCTATGCCAAAGTTCACAGTTGGTGGCATTGTTTATTTATTATGACTTGAAAACAATCTGTTTCGGAGTACAAAATCTTCATGACTATAACCCTTAAAGAGGTAAGCAAAAAGAAGGAGATTTTGTTGTTAGTAATCGTACATTATGGTGTTTAACTTTTTACTCCCGGCTCCGATTTGCTTATACCTTCTTCTAACAAGCTTATAAAATGATGTAAGTATGTCTTCTATCGTTAATTACATACCTAGTTCGTTTTAAGTGATCAATATTTTTCGATGGAGCAATCCTTTTCGCGCCATAACAAAAAAAGATGATCTTTCAATCAGCTTCAAGAAAATATTGGCTTCGTTCATCGACGCCACTTGCAACGATCCTACCCGATCTCATGGCCTAAAAGTCATGATTTCAAGAAATAGTCATTGTTTAGGGTGGTATTGATGGTTGTAATTATTTTAATTGTGTAAATAAAGATCTTATACGACCGACGATTTCAAAAATACTAAAGAAGGGGCTTATTATTTGTCCTGACTAATTTGCTGGCTATCTCGAAAACGTGACGCTTTAGAAGATTTTGTCTCATAGAAAAATTGTTAGTATCGAACAAAAAAAGGCTAATAGGCACAAAGGGACGTTTATCAGGCTTAATCCCAGTTGATAAGCCCGATCAGACGATGACTACTTTTGCGCCACTATAGATACCAGTAGTTTTTAGGGAGTGTGTGTTCGCGGGTGTGACATGTTCTCGAATTTTCTGGTTCTAGGTCCATGCCGGTTTCCTCACGATGATTTCCTTCGCAGTTTTGAGTGCTGATACATTGCACAAAGTATAGTAGGTATCCACAACCTTGTAAATCGTGAGTCGGGGCCTCGCTTACCGAGCCACCAATGCTCACTAGAGTATTTTACCAGCAAAGTAGTAGTTGCGTATGCTAGATAAGCTATAATCATAATCAAAATGTAGAAGAACTTATTTGAATGCATATTTTAGGTAAACTACCATAAATTATAAAGGGTGTAAACAAACTCATCACGAAGCCGACAACCAAGCATCCTGTACATCAAACTAAGTAACTTAATGCAAAAATAATAGCTGGGAAACGACTTTTTTTGGGATGAAAAATCATGTTTTGTGGTAGAACTCAATGTAACGCACTCAAAACATTGTGCTGATGGATGTACGGGTGTCGTGCAGGTGTTAAAAGTAAAAATATTACATTAAAAACTTGAGAGGTGTCAAGGGACACCCGGATGGAACGAAGTAGTATATCAGATATTTTGGCCAGATGATTTAAAAAAAAAAAAAACTGGCGAAAATATCTAATCGAATATCTGGCTTGCTTTCTATAAGAGAGAGAGAGAGAGAGACAGACAAAGAAACATGCGCACGCCGCACGGCTTACAATAGCTTACTATAGCAAAAAGTGTCGTTACAACTTTTCGTCTTAATTTTTTCCGTCTAGCCCCTTTTCGCAACAAGCGATAAGGAACTTCGTTCCCAAAATAAAAATGGCAAAATGTTGCAACTTTGACCCCCAATATCTCCGAAACTAGAAGATTCCCAGGTATGGTAAGAACAAAAAAATGATTGCAATTACGGGGAGAACAAGTGCTTTTCGGCTTCGTTAGGAGGTTTTTTACACCCTATATTTCTAAGTTCCTAATCTCACTAATTTGAATAGACACAGTCGTCATTAGTTGTAGTTATTTTCAGAGTTTTTTACATTTTAGATTTTAATGTCCTTTTCATTCAGTATTCTTGCCTTGCTATGCTAAAACCGTTGCGTAAAAATCATGAACATGAAATGGTCACCGCATCACTAATGGCCGTGATGGCGGCCGTATTATACGTTCGCGACCCATGGCTGTTTGAACTGGCTATCATAAACATCAAAGCAGCATCGTTATACAAACTAATAAATTTTCTACAGGGTGTAAATGTAAGCGGACCCTTCGCGAAGTCAATCCAGCATTCTGTACACATCTCTACGCAAAAAATATTTCCGGGAAGCGACCTTTTTTTTGGGGTACTTAAAACGTTACTTTTTACTGTAGGACTTAATGTAACACACTCAATACATTGATTGTACTGATGGATGCAATGAATAGTACAGGGGTCGTGGAGGTACCTATTGGTAGTAAAGTTGTAAAATTAAAAACTTGTATTAAAAAAAAATGCGAAAACGTTGGAACTTTGACTCCCAATAACTCCGTAACTAGGTTTCCAGGTATGGCCTAGTCTAGAACAAAAAAATGATCCCAACGACGGGGAAAACAAGTGCCTTTCGGCTTCGTGAAGGGTACTTTTATACCCATTACCAATACATATGTGACCATTTTCGTAACCGGAAAAACATATTCAGCCGTCCTTGACAAAATTTCAATGCCTATTGGACCATATGTATGGGACAGCATTTTTTTATTATGATGTGTCCATGATGTGTGCCCATGGAGAAATCTGTTTGAGTTTAATGGCCTATAATACCATAGACCACATCCTTAAATATGACCACACCTTTCTGACACATGCTGTACGGCAGTCGTAATTCTCTTATATCGCCACCGCTTTTTGCCTATGCCGCATTATAGTGGTGCCACTTTCATGAGCCATTAGGTATACCTACCAGCATTATAGCAAAGATGCTATATATCGTGCGTGATACGTGCCGCTCGTCTGTAAGAACCCTAAGCAAGACCTTAGGGTTCTTACAGACGAGCGGCACGTTGCCAACGGCAGATAGACTGCAGCCGTCGCGGGTGGCCACGGTTCGACGGCTGCCGATGCCGGTCGCGACGCTTGCAGTTGTGGCATGCCGCGTAAATGTGTGTCGACGGCTGCCGTTGACGCGCCGGCGGCAGCCACCGACGCCACAACTGCAAGCGTCGACAGGTGGCGATGGCTGCAGTTTATCTGCCGTTGGCAACGTGCCGCTTGTCTGTAAGAACTCCTAGTAGACTGATAGTCTAGAACTCTTGAGAATAGTTTAGCTTTAGCATTTCAATTTGACATGAATCGGTAATATTATGATAAGAAGATTAACTTACACTACTCCTGTTAATTCTAAACAGGTCTCTTTGTATACCTCCCAGTCGTCATGGAGCAACCCGGCACACGCTCGATAGCATGAGCTGTTCCTGGAAGTCTGAGACGTCCAAACAAGGATGTACAATTGTGCATACGTGAACAGCCGTCATGATCTTTGATTTCTTTTTAGATTGACTTTCAATTTCGTAATCTATGTATTTTGATAACATTGTGCGAGCACGGTCTTTATGACACTAAGCACAGAGTCCGTGTCAATATACATAAAACATGCGGGGCATTCTTTGGGGACTGCCGATAGAAGTGAAAACTAGGTAACTTGGGAATTTCGTCGCTCAATTCAAAATAAACTTTATCTTAATTAGTCAAAATCAACCTTATACAATATAAGGTTGATTTCGACTAACCGTTCTATGAAAGATTTCCATAATTTTTGTTCACCCAAACTTTAAAGAAGTTTTCACTTCAACAATATAATATTTCTCGTGCCGTACACATCATCAAAATCGAAATCAAAAGGTATTTATCCAAACTGATCTCAATATGATCTGACATTTTTGAGCGTAAATTACACAAGAAGTCCAGCAAAACGGCGCTCTTCACGTATATATCTTATAGAAACGTTCACCCCTACCACGGTGAAAACTGCGATGTTGGGCGCCGCACCCTGGTAAAGTCGAGTTAGGTTACCGTACCTGTTACCCGACGCCGCTTGTCCGTGGAGCGGGTCCGACGGCCGGAGGTGGCGCAGCATATGTATTGGTGGTGCGCAGCGCGGATAGGCGCGGGCGGTCACGACTGGTGTCGTGTGAGAATCGCCTATGAAAACAATGCACGATAAAAAGTTAAACAGTTTCTCTCAATGAAATAACTATCGTCTTATACCGTTAAAAACAAACCTCCGTTTTGGGGCTGTTTTTTATTTTACTCTTGGACACAATAGTGTAGTTTTATAAGTACGACACAGCGCGCAGCGGGAAAATTCGTAAAGCAGGGTTAAACGAAGTTGAAGTATTTGTTTTTATTTTTCAAGGTTCCTCTAGTGGACGACGAAATAGAGTAGGTATATAAAATGATCACCCTGAACTTTGCAGGTCAGCAGGCAATGGAGCCAGCAGAACAGCCGCCGCAGGACGTGGCGGGCGCCGCGCCTGCAATGCGCCTTTCATCGCCGGAGGGTTGGTTGGCTTTGCGGCGTATTTCCATTCTGTACAAGGAACAACGGAGGCAACTATAGGAATCTGCACTCGTATACATTGTGATGCAATTTTTAAATCTGTGATTACAATGTATTTGTTACGGTAAATGTTAATAATTACCGCCCCGGTCATTATTAATAATTACCTCATGATTTGGTAATGTGAATATAAAATAGAAATTGTCACTTTTAGCAGTTATTATTAATAATTCACTACGCTCGTTGGTAAAAGTAATAAAATAAGATTCTAAGTTATTTGTCCAGTAGGTATTTATTTATAATACCACAGTTTTTGCATGCAAAATCGTTTGTTCTTTGAAAAGAGAACATAGGGACCAAAAGCGAGCGAAGCGAGCTCCGGACTTGTGGCTCCCCGACTCGGACAGGTTAGGTTGGAAGGGGTTGGCGGGGTCTAGATAGCGAGCAAATAGGTTAGGTTGGGTTAGAACTGAGACTTACGTTGAAATTGGTCGCAGTAATAAAATTAGGGAACTCCGACTATTATGAACCGCAAAATAAACATAGTACGTACGTGCATTAGCACTTAGAATTGCAACAAACGTGCATTTTTCTGAATCTAAAGCGTTTATTTATTACATTTATCGGTACTTACTACGGTTAAATTATTAATAACCACCGAAAAAAGTGATTAATTTCTTATTGTTACCGACTCTCGGTAATTATTAATAATGACCGGTAATTATTAATGATTTTCAATTAATCACATTTACCGTAACATATACATAATTAGCGCCACGGCGCGCGTCAACACTTTTATATGGTATTTATATTGTAACTCGAGCATTATATTATATATCACTGCACTTTATCATTTCTATCAATAAGTATCAATCTCAGGAAGTTGTGTCGTTAATCATTTATTAAGCGGTCTTTCTGGTATATATATCCTTGTCATATATCATTTACCATTCAAGTGTAGGCGTGATCAAGAACCCCTACAACGCGACTAGTTTCACACCCTTTTTTTCCAGATGGGAAATCATCAAATGACCCCTCTTGGCGGGCGGAGCGGAAGGGAGTGTCAGACTTTTACTGACTAAAACCCATCCATGTTCCTTCATCGCTCTTTGTGTTCCGGGGGCCACGGTATCTCTTCCGAACAGTCCCGCAGCCCCGGCAGGCATTGGCCCTCGCGGACCCCTTCCTTTTGCTGACTCTCTTTGAGACGCGCGTGGAACACGAACGCGCCGTCGACACGGCCTGTCGCCATAAGACGGACGGACGGTCCACAGGCCCGCGCCTACGGAGGCCTGGGGCCACTGGTGGCCCCCGACGCCCGGTGCGTCTCTCACGGTGTAGTTTCACAACCTTGAGTTCTGACCTTGTACAGTACAGAATGGAAAGACGCAGCTGTGCGAGCTTTTGCGTTGCAATGCACCGTTTTTTAGCTACCTACACTACCTTACAATTGTTATACAATTTGTTAAAAAAGCCTTCTCCGATCCGGGAGGGTATTATTAGGTATCGAGATTAGATACTATTTATGTAATCTTTTTTGGATAAAAAAAAAAACCTCAATGAAATGAAATGTAAGTAGGTACTAAAACAAAGAAACTGACATGGCAACACTTGGGCGCGGGCGCGATACTCCGGTCGCTTCTCGGGTACTGACGTCATAAACAAACTATTGACCATCGAACATATTTATGTGTAAGGCGGTGTTGTCACCTTCTGAAAGGTTGTTAGAATTTCTTTTATAAATGGTGGTAATTTGGGACAAACAACATCCGTTTTAAAATTCATTAATATTTTTACTTTCAAGAATATTTTATGTTCCTTATTTAATTTGGTAATGTCATTAGTATACCTAATATGCCCCTTTCGGATCGGACAGGATGTTATTAACACTTTGTACCTACAAGTTTTCTCCTTGGCTTGCGAGAGGTAATTCTTTCATAGGCCTCAGAAGTTTTAAGATTACAATTAATGAGATTTATTTAAACTTGAAAGCTTATGCAGAAATCACTTTTTGCTTTATCCGAATGTAACAAACACTTGAAACGAAAATATGAGCTTCAAATGTGTTTTACACATCAATTGAAGATTGAAATGTATTTGTTTCTTTCGTTTGTTTTTGCAGCGTCCGCAGAACGCGACTTGATGCCTCCACCCGTGCACGCTCCGCGCCGCAAGCGTTCGCCCAAGCTTCCGGCGCACACGTACAAGCGTCCCCGCCGTGAAAACTCGTTGTCTGCCGCAGCAGGGCACCTGACCGCGCCCACGCCCATGATCCGTGCACCCGCACGCCATCATTCGGCGTATGTGTTTGTCGATCAGGAGAGCCCGGCGCAGATACATGTAGACGCTCCCGAGGGTAGTGCACAAGCGCCTACGAGATCCTTGAGGTAATAACGTTTTTTTTTTTTTGTATTAGATTACAATAATTTCACCTACATTATTTAAAATGCAGCTTTGTATGTGGTATGGGAAAATAAATGAAACAATCTGATACAGACCAACATTGTTATGAATACATCGAACCGTCTTTTACTATTATATCGCTGATAGAATTTATGGAGCAACATTTTTAATAGCAATAGGATCATCCGATCTGGGCGAAAATTAATTCACAAATTTTTATTTTACAACAAGTTTAGCAAATCCAATACACTTAAAAATATTTATCCGATAAACTTTTATTTGATTACGTCCTATATATTTGAAAAAATCAAAATCAAAAAATTGTATTACTATTATTACACGATTTTCTATAAATTAAACTCATGAAATGGGCAAAAGGGTCATCATCTGCCTAGTCCTTTTCCAACTATGTTGGGGTCGGCTTCCAGTCTAACCGGATGCAGCTGAATATCAGTATTTTACGTGAAGTGACTGCCTATCTGACTTCCACAACCCAGTTAGTCAGAATTTTTGGGCCACTGTATCGACTGTTAAAGTCAATGTCAAAGTCAGTGGGCAAAAGGGTAACATTAAATAATGAAACAACAAAAAGTTAGGATTCAAGACCGAGTGAAACGAGGTCAGGACTTTGGTCACCCCGACTTGGACCAATTAGGTTCGACGGGGATGGCCTGGTCTAGTGAGAGAGTGAACCTAGTGAACTTACACCCCGCCATCCCCTTCGTGTTAGGTTTCCATAAACCCTGCAAATAGAATAGGAGCACGTCGACTACGCCTTATTACAAAATATTAATATTATTTGCGTGGATTATTGCGTGGACTTTAAGTGAATTTGTACACTAAAAAGGATCGAAACTTCCTAAAAAAATACTACTAGTACCTACAGCGCCTCCCGGCCATGTAATTAAAAACTGACTAAGTGCGAGTCGGACTCGCGCTCGAAGGGTTGTTCCCAGGTGTCAGTTTACCTGCACTCTTGACGACCTGTATGGCGCCTCTACCGCTGCAATAAACGTGGCCACCTACTGGGCCCAAACCCCGTAATTGGAAGAAACATCGATACGATAAGAAGAAGAAGACGAAGGCTTCCGTATTATTACTATACAACATTAGACAAAATGAACGAAAAGAATCACGTTTGTTGTATGGGAGCCCCGCTTAAATATATTTTAATTAATTATTTATTTTTAATGTGAATATACAACGAAATATTCTGTGAATATTTCAAGCGTCTACCTGTTGTCGTTATTAATATCAACCATAAAAAGCCCCCCTTATTTTATTTTTTTCAGTTTTTAGTATTTGTTGTTAAAGCCACAACAGAAATACATCATCTGTCAAAAATTTCAACTGTCTATAATCTAACACGGTTATTGAGATACAGCCTGGTGACAGATAGACGGACAGACGGACCGTTTGTGTGACAGACTGTTTTTACCCTTTGGGTACGGAACCCTAAGGGTTCTTACAGACGGGCGGCACGTTGCCAACTGCCTGACGGCAGCCGTCGACCGATAGCGACGGCTGCCGTCGACGCGCCGGCGGCAGCCGCCGATACCATAACTGCAAGCGTCGACGGCTGCCGTCAACATGTGGCGACGGCTGCCGTTGCAGTTGTGGCATGCGGCGTAAATGTGTGTCGACGGCTGCCGTCGACGCGCCGGCGGCAGCCGCCGACACCAGAACTGCAAGCGTCGACGGTAGCCGTCGACACACATTTATCTGCAGTTGGCAACGTGCCGCTCGTCTATTTTGAACCATTTATGTAAGTCTGGTATGTAATTTTTTTTTTTTAGATATTCTAATAAATCGGACCCTTTCACGTCACTTTGTGACTTGTTTAGAAGATTTATTATAAAATGTTATTTAGGTTAAACGTGATTCTGCCAAAGGAATCAAAATAAACGAAAAATTTGATGAATAGGTAAACACTTATCATGTGTAACATTTGTAAACAAGAAATATGCTTTTGATAAAAGTGGAGAAATTTTGAAAAATAAAATATAAGAACGAAAAATATTTTTGTTTTTTCCGCGCTTTGCTTTCGCCATGTAGAAGGAGAAGCAAAGGTATGAAGCCGCTAAACAGACTAATATATATATATTTTTTAATATTTTTGAATTTAGAAGAAAAATAAATGGTAATTTGTTGATAAAAGTAAATATTAGTTTTAAATAATCATGTTTATCTATGATATTCTATTTATAAACACAATTTGAATATTCACAAAATATTTACGCCGTAAATACGTATATTGTTTTGCCGAAATTAGAAAAAAAAACATTCACCTCCGACTATAGGCATTGAACCGATTTGAACTTCGTATAAGTATAGTTATCTGTGGTAATTTTTATTTCCGCACACGTGTGGATAAATGTAAAAAACGCACGCGTGTGAAATACATTGCATGTTGAACCTAATCGCAGTGCCATAAGAACCTTACCATTTAAAAAACAATTGTTGTCACAAGTGTGAAAGTGCTCGCAATTCATATTTTGCACTTGTTCTGCGGATGTTTTTGTGACGCTGAGTTTTTCTTGGATTTTTTATACAATTTTTTTAACTTTATTAATAAACAATTTTATTTCAGTGTTATCCATCCCACTGGTATTAAGAAAGAAAAAGGCACAGAGAAGAAACAGGATATAGAAAAGATAAAAAAGGAATAAAATTTGAAAATAATGAAGTAAGTCGGAAGTCCTTGAATTCACGGTAGAAGCTATAATTAAGTCATAAACATCAAAACCTGTTTGAGTATTTTTTAAATCCCCATTTTCTTTAATTAAATATTAATCGATCTCTTACATGACAAAAATAGAGATTTCGGTTTCTAAAGCCATTTTTAGCTAACCAGTCAATCGCTCAGCCACTGCATCAACATATCTATATCATATTACATTAGAATTTTTGGAATCAGATCAGTAGTTCCATCCAAAGATTACCCATCATCCATACTTACAAACTCTACCACTTTATAAAATGTTCGGAGACAACTAAACATTGTTTTTTTTTTTCAGAATCTTTTGCGGTGAACCGTGAACCGAAAACCTAGAATGTGTGTGCAAATTAAACAGTGAACTATGTTTGCGACGAACCGTGAACCGAAAACCTAAAATG
Source organism: Xestia rhomboidea (assembly GCA_963853795.1). Lineage (NCBI taxonomy): Eukaryota > Metazoa > Arthropoda > Insecta > Lepidoptera > Noctuidae > Xestia > Xestia rhomboidea. The sequence continues at coordinate 21,236,694 of OY970756.1, read as the reverse complement.
TGTGTGTCAATTAAACAGTGAACTATGTTTGTTCCAATTAACATTTTGGCCATAATTTTCTAATAGTACTTTTACGAAAGCTTTACATTTCCTCGACAATAAACGGAAAAGTGGTCCAAATTAATATAAACATTAGATAATGGTACTTTTTAGCCAAGCTCAAGGAAATGTAAAGACATTTTCCCATTATAAGCTATAGTTGCTGCTTGTCGCAATAGCGGACATTGACCAACCTACATTTATTAAAGTTCTTAACTTTGAAATCCAAAAATAAGCCTGTTCAGGTCTTGAATCATCATCTATCGTGATCTTCAACATTTTTTCGAATCAAAAACGATACATGGTTCATTTGTTTTGGTTCGTACGAAGAGAAATTAGGGAAAGGGCAATGACCGCTATTACTATCTTAACAGCAGCAACTATACATGTAAATATGTGTCAAAAAAGTCACTTTATTGTTAGAGTAAGGCGATTCAAATTGACAGCGTTCGTCGCGGGTCAGCAGTGTCGTGGGAAAAACACCTTAAATAGTCCTTTTAAAATCGATATAAATTTTAGAAAAGGTACAGAAAATAAAAATATTAATAAAAAACAGAAAATAAAAATATTAATTAAGTAGTATCAAAAAAAAAAAAAGGTAATCACGGTAATACAAAATTAAACCTCTTCATGAAAAATGTAAGTTGGTTCTTGAGGCGTTTGAAACTGAATTGTTTGAAAGGGGTGCTTCACAATCTGGTTGTGACGGTGCCTACAATATAATAGTCGGTATTACAGGTATAATATTGATGTATTGTGTGTAGGACAATAAATGTATCTAATATTGATGTAAAATTAAAGGTGGTTGTGTTTCTTTACAACCGCCACTTGTTCGTGGTTGTAAACATTATTTTTAATAAAAATAATGTTCCTGCCGTTGCCGTGTGCTGTTGTTGCCTTTCGAGGAGAGGTTTTTATACCCTTTATAAGGTATATCTATTCATACATGAAATCTCTTAAGGGATCATTGTACTCATCATTATGAACAACTTTTACTATAGGACCAAACCCTGAATCGCGAAAAAAAATGAGCTGTTCCCTACAATATGTTAACAGCTGATTTTTTTTTTGCGATTCAGGGTTTACCTTATAGTAGTTTACTTTATAGGGTAGACCTTATAATTATATAAAAAAAATCTTTAGTGGGTAAAATATAGGTTAAAACATTGTATCTACGACAACCTTTAAATTTTACTAAGCTTTTATTTAGTTTCACCTGTCCCGGTGTCTGTCTGTAATCAAATCTTGCATGTTTTTGACCCTCTTCCCGTTTTCCGATTAAGCTGAAATTTTGCACCGTTGGCGTTGGTTCTGATGACAAGGTACCATAAACAAAACAAAACACCATGCCCTCAAATCCACGAAAAATCTCGTGCATAAGTATTTGACCGGAGTGACGCAAGCCAAACGATGACGTTTGAAATTGACGCATTGTAGGTACTCGTACTCGTACTCTCTTATGAACATAATACGAGTACATTGAAAGGAGTTATGGCGCAGTGTGCTTTCGCTTTTTTCTTTCATGTTTTTTTTTGTCCAAGGCGGCTTTCGTGTCGAAAGGAAACCTCCCACGTCTGTTGATGTAAATTATACAGAGGCGGTGGCGTTATTTAATTTCTTGTCTTTGACTACGCATGGAAACCGGGGCGGGACGCTAGTTTGGTCCCATAAAGTTTCATTTTCATTCAAAATCACGTTAGGTTAGGCACTTTCTACATATTGTAAATAATAATTTAAACGTATGTACAAAATCTTAGATTTGATGTATTTCCCGTCCTACCTTGTAAATATTTGTTGAGGCTTTGTGTCTGTTTACATCACGCGTAATCTAAGATAATATGGTAGTTCGGCTCACACATTTTAATCATTATCATGTAAGACTTTGTTACATGACAGCTAGGCAGTATTTTCAATTGTGAAAAATGTTTGTTGACGACCCGAATGGCGCAGCGGTATTAAAGCTGCCTTACGTTCTTAGGGTACCGAGTTTTAATCCCGGTAGGAGCAAATGTTTGTGTGATGAGCATGGACATTTGTTTTCGTGTCATGGATGTTTATATGTATAATAAGTATGTTTTGACAAACAAAAAGTATCTATGTAGTATATCAACTACCTGGTGTCCACTAAACAAGCCTCGCTGATTAGTGTGGCACTAGATGGAGCTGTGTGTAATGTCCAGATATTTATTTATTTATTTATGGACGCTCTACTCAGGGTGAGATATACGATGATTTGATTCATAGCAAAAAAATCTTTAAAAACAAGATAAAATGGTGTCAATTAAAATCAGCAAAAATAAAAATGGATATTATAGCTACCCGCTTTCCAAAGTCTTTCTTGTACTTACAAGAAATACTTTGGAAACTTTTGGAAAGTAACAAATAAATTGAACTATAAATCCAGTTTGCCTTTCCATTTGTCCACAAATGGGGATCAGAATCAGTCGTACCAATATTGCAACTACATGGTGTAAACAGACTCTTCACGAAGCCAACCAGCCTACATCAAACCAAGTAACCCTACGCAAAAATTATTGCTGGGAAATGTCTTTTTTTTTGGGGTGAAAAATCATGTTTTACGGTAAAACTCAATGTGACGCACTCAAAACATTGTGCTGTTGGATGGATTTAATAGTGTGGGGGTCGTGGAGGTGTAAAGTAAGTAAAGTTCTTCCATTACAAACTTGTGTTTAAAAAAAAAAAATGAAAAGCTTGGAAATTTGACCCCCAATTTCTACGTAATTAGAAGGTTCCCAGGTATAGTCTAGAACAAAATAAAAAACATCCAAGAGCGAGTCGGACTCGCGCACCGAGGGTTCCGTACAAACTTTTTGAAGGACCAACTTAAGTTTACTGTTCGATCCCATGAAACGGCTATTGCACCAACCGCAAATAATATTTTTTTTGTTATTAAACTACATATTTTCATATTTATTTATTTTATTTATTTATTTTTTATTATTTATTTATTTTTATCATTACATGTGCTGTATAAGACCTTGCTTTTTGCCAAATTTCGTGATTCTAGGTCAACGGGAACTACCATATAGGTTTTCGACCCAAAACCCATAGGGTACTTCCGGTTGACCTAGAATGGTCAGTTTTGGTTAAAAGCAAGGTCTTACAGCACAAGTAAAGGGAAAAGTCAGAAAAATAAAAAAAAATTGGAACCTTAAGGTAAATTTTGGTACTTACAAGTTTTCGAGAAAATCTAAATTTGCCGAAATCTTTTTGTCGTGTTGACTGAGAACCTTGATTTGATTTCTTTATACACCTAATAGGGACTATAAACTTCAGTTTCAACTTGCTAGGTCTCAAAGGGTTCCTTTTTTTTACCTTTGAGGTACGGAACCCTAAAAAATTATCGCAATGATGGGGAGAACAAGTGCCTCTCGGTTTCGTTAAGAGTCTTTTTACACCCTTCATGTTTGTTAATAAATTTAATCCGCCACTCCTGGCAGCCACTACAGCCAGCTCTTTGAGTGGGACACGCTTGGCCCATAGTGGCTCGGTGACCGCGCCTCCGGCGTCACTGGCTTCGTCGCCCAATGAACTTAGCGAGTTACACTTCTCGGCGGAGGATGTATTTCAGTGTGTTAAAGACATGAAGCGCAATAAGTCTCCGGGTCACGATGGGCTTAGCGTCGAACACGTACTGTATAGAGCTGCATTGTTGTTTGATAAAGTTGCGACCCTATTATACCTTGGTATCAACCATAGCTACTTACCTGAAGACTTCATGAAAACCATGGTTGTACCCATCGTAGAGTACAGAACCGGCGATGTGTTAGCCTGTCTAACTCTCCAGCAACTGTATTGTTTAAAATATTTGAAATTTTTTAATGAAACATTTAAATGAAAAGCATAGGTATTCCTCTTAATAACGCACAGTTCGGATTTCGTCTGGGTTTGTCCACTGACTTGGCAATATTTGCACTAAAATACTGTTTGTGATTATTTGAGTAGAAATACGCCAGTTTATGCCCGCTTCCTAGACCTCAGTCGTGCGTTCGATACAATTAATTAAAGCAAACTTTGGAATAAACTAAGAAAAACTCGAGTACCAACTAAAATTGTAGATTTATTTGAATTCTGGTACAACAACCAAAGAAACCAAGTCAGATGGGACAATACCTTATTGGAGACATATAGGCTGACTAGTGGGGTGAGACAGGGTGGCCTGATATCCCCGGTTCTGTTCAATTTATACGTTAATGATCTGATCGAGGAGTTGAGCAGAACGAGGGTTGGATGCCATATAGGAGGTGAATGCCTTAACAACCTTAGCTATGCTAATGACACGGTGCTGCTCAGCCCCTCTGTCGGCGGTCTGAGGAAATTTATCACGATCTATGAGCGATATGCAGCCGCCTATTGTCTGACATATAATGTCAAATAAATCAGAAGTATTTATTTTTAAGTACGGTAAAAGATCAGAACATACATTGTCTGTTAACTTGTGTGGGTCCTCCCTGAAAATTGTCAATAGCTTTAAATAACTTGGCCAAACTGTAACCGATGACTTAAATGATAATTGAGACCTAGAAAGGCAACGGCGAAGCATTGCTTGTAAAAGTAATATGCTGGCCAGACGCTTTACACACTGCTCGAATGAGGCTTGAGTGACCCTGTTTAAGGCATACTGTCAGTCTTTCTACACTGGCCAACTTTGGTACAAGTACACGAAGAGTACTTACAATACTCTACGTGTACAATACAACAATGCGGTGCGGGCCATGCTTAATTTGCCCTGGCGGTGTAGCGCGTCTGGCATGTTTGCTGAGAACAGGGTTGATGATTTTTATGCTGTAATGCTTAAGTTATTATTTCTTGTTCTTTTTAAGAATTGTGGCTATTTGGAGCCGATAAAGTGTGTAGGGCGGCATGCGTTTAAAAAGCTTTGCATAAGAGATGTTGGCACTGTACCAGTGCAAGAGAGCACTATAGGGGCGAAGTGGAAGATTTGTGCTTCCCACTGAGTTTGCATTTCTATGGCGAGGTGATATTTACTAAGCTTTTCAGATATTGTAGTTTTGAGTTTGAATGTTGTGTGAGTTTGGGATAGCTATTAATTAGGTAGGGAGGTAGGAGGAGTACTGCCTTCTGAATCAGGCCCTTGATCCAACCGCCTAAAGAGATTATTATTATTTGGTTTTTATACTTTTGCGTATCTCGGCTTTATTACCGGATTTATAGAATAGTACGGGCCGAAGCCAAGTACTACCCCGGGAAAGTGGTAATATGATGAGATGTTGATATGATGGAATTTTGCGATGATGAGTAGGTATCTATGTGTGTTAAAATGCGTGTGCGCGGTTACTCGAGGTTGTGTGTGTGGTGACTACAGATTCATTTTCAATTAAGTCAAGTGTTCTTAAAGACTGGTGGACTTGTTTAAGAATAACTCATGTTGTTGATAGCACAATAGGGACTATGGCGATATTGCTAAGACTCCACATTCGGCTGATTTCTATTTTAAGTTCTGTATATTTTGAAAGGTTTTCTGCTATTGTTTTTTTGTTAAATTGTGGGTGTTTAGTACGGGGATGTCTATGATTTGTACGGTTTGGTACGTTTGTCTAATAACATGATGTCCCGTCTATAACCTATACACTACAGTGTATAGTTTTATCAGTGAAGATTCCTCGGTCGAAGTACAATTTGTGAGCGGCGTTTTCAAGAGCAATTTCAGGCTGGTATTTATAATAAGGCACACGAAGGCATAAGATGGAGATTAAGTTATATTTGATTGCTAATTTTTGATGTATTATGTTTGCTATAATATGGTCACGCCTTTGTTTATAATCAGCCTGGACGACTGCTTTACATGCACCTGTGATATGCTGAATGGTCTCTGAAGAACTATTGCATCGCCTACATATATCTATTGTTTGAGGAACTCTCATTATGTGTTTCCGAAAATTGCGGGTTTCTATGACCTGAGGGCGAATTCACGTAATTTAATGACGCGCCGATGAAGTTGTAGTGCAGTTGCAGTTATGCTCAAGTTCGAGTGATAAACGGTATTCTTGTAATCTTTGAACTGCGCGTAAGCTGCGCGTCAACTGCACGTCAAAAATCTTACTTATGGTATTACTCACTAAATAATCGAATAAATTCGATTATATTTCAATGAATATGACGTTATTAAAATATTAAAATAATACCCCAGTACAGATTTTAGTGCTTTTTCTTACTTAATACAATACCGATCATGTTGCGTTCCGAAGCACGCACCAAAGACGCGCATCAGTAGAATGCCGTTATTGCGCCCGCGTGACGCGAACTTGACGCGAGCGTGTCTGACAGCGATAGAGAATACGAAAAGCGTTGTTTTGATCGAAACTTAACTGCAACTGCACTGCAACAGCACTTCTTTAGTTACGTGAATTAGCCTACTGGTCCTGAATTGGTATCATGAAAACTTCGGTCTCAGGGAACAGTTCTCCACGCCTCAACCATTCGTTCGACGTTAACTTGTTGACGTTACGTAGATGATCATGTCGGTGTTTCCCATACAGTGATGTGTGGGTCCATTCTGCGATTTTGATCTGTCGGTCAGTCTGTTGATCATTATTCTGTGTTGTCTTGTCATACATTATTATTATGAAGTGTAATTAGATGTTAGAATTTAGTAATTTTAGGATTTCATTAATTTTCTTCGATATCTTAGATAACTGCTTGCTAAGTTCACTCTAGGTGCTTGGTGTAGGTAATAGGGAAGGTCTAAAATCTCATTCTATAACATTATGAACGCGAATCGCATTGTGTTGTCTAAGCTCTATGTGTGTGTCCTTTTATTATGTAAAAAGTGTAAGTGAGTACAGTGTGTATATACCTACGTCATTCTAATTTAAAAAGTCATTTACAGAATATAATGATACTCGTAGTATTTGGTTAGTGTTACCAATATTAGAAAAATGAAATTTTCTTTTTATGTAATAAATAAATTAAAATTAAACTTGATTCTGGAAAAAAAAACAACACTATTTGTGATTTAAAATAATTGTTGTTCTCAAAATATGTCTGTTTGATCTCAATGTGTTGTATTCATTAAAATAAAGTGAAAAAAAAATCTCTATGATTTTATTTTTGACCGCTCCCGCCACTTTCCTTCACCTAACACAATAAATACTCATTACAAGATGATGCCATTGATTGTCATCGTGCGTGCATTACGCAATAGCGCTTCCATGTTTCAAGTACCTACGTCAACTGACGATGAATTTCACTCGTATCTCTACACAAATATGACATGGTTTGCAAAATCAACTTTATTGATCTAGCTGGACACGACACCAAAAGATGCCGCCTTCACCCAATAAGACAAATATATCAAAATTTACAAGAGGAGAAAAATGTATATTTGGTCACCTTATCATCACATTCAGTATCATCATGATTATGATAATCACGTACTTTGTGCACCTATGTGTTGTGAATCACACACGGAATGACGTATTTAAAATATACAGGAGAAGTTATGACCCGAGTAAGTAGCTGTACTTTTTATTCAGACTATTAGCTCTCATGACCTAAAAGTTGAAGCAAATGTATGCAGCAGACGTGTTTTAGTTCCTAATACACACACACAATAGCAAAGAAACGAAACCAATACGAATAACTGTCATTTAAAATATGCACTCACATATTCAGGAATAATTTGCAGTCGTCCCAATTTCCAATTAACATACAAAATAATGAACAAAAACAACAACATTATTTAGAATACATACATACACACACAGTGGTAGAATTCTTGCATCTAAAATTTATTATCATAGCGACAAATGAGCGAAAGTCGCTTGTGTGGCTCCCGATAACCGCTACGCTCCGCACTGTGGTACTGTGCTACGTGCTACGCTAAGTACGGTGCTACGCCGTAGCAATGTCCTACAGTTTCGTAGTCTCTTTACATTCAGAACATTATTTGTGTGGAAACTAAAGCCATACCAACTTCTGCCAACTTCTTCTTTCTTTAACTTTCTATCATACATGGAAGAAGTAGTAGGTACAAGATATATGTCACGTTATATGATCAAATCTACGAAACCTTATTATGTAGCAAATAAATATCTTCACGAGTGTCATGATGTTTTAATAAGTGGTGTTTTAAAAACATAGTTTCTATGTATGTAAGCTGCTGCCTGTAACTTCGTCTGCGCCAAACAAACAAACCATTTCCTTTGGTATTCGATAGTAGCGTAGCATTCAAGTGAAGGATTTCACTGGTCGACAAAAATCCTTTTCGTAAGTGACATAAAAGCTTTTGTCTAGTCATGTATAGAAAAAGGTAGTGATATTAGAAATTATATTAGAATATTTGAAAGTTTTAATAAACAAAATGAAGTTATGTTATGGCATTGCAGTATTAATATCAACGCACCTTGTGATTTTCTTCTGTTTTTGGCTTTAGTTTAGACAACACCTTTCGGTGTTGTAATGTGCAACAGTAGCGAGCATAATAATGTGAGCTCCTAGTGGAGCCATTGACGGTGTTCATGGCTGACGGCGCTCAAATATTACATATGGGAAGGAAAACCAAAAAAAAAAAATCTTGAGAGGTCTCAAGGGACATCCGGATGGAACGAAGTATACACTCAACAAAAATAATCGTCGCGACACCACACTGTTCAATGCGAAATAGAAAGACGAAACGAAAATATCTGGCTTGCTTTCTATAAGAGAGAGAGAGAGACAGACAGAGAAACATGTGCACGCCCCACGGCTTACAATAGCTTACTATAGCAAAAAGTGTCGTTACAACTTTTCGTCTTAATTTTTTCCGTCTAGCCCCTTTTCGCAACGCGCGATAAGGAACTTCGTTCCAAAAACCAAACTTAAGTTTTAGTTTTATTTTTGTAATTATATAGAGTTCCAGTTGTAGTATGTATATAATGTAAATATGGTTTATAAATATATTTTTGACAAATGTAGGGAATGTATTATTAAAGACTTATCAAAAGTTTTTTATTTTTTTATTGTTTGTCTAAAGTATATTTCAAGCGCTAGCAGAACACTGTTAAGTACCTATTAACCTTGTGTAATAAATTGCGTCTGGGTCTCCAAGATACAGGCTGTGCCTAGTTTGAGACCCGCTGTTAAACCTATCTCAAATGCATGCAATACATGTAAATAAATAAAAAAATGTCTTATAAGCTGCAGATAAGATCTCGTCGACAATAATTTTACAGTAATTTGATCGGTGATTTCCGAGTAAATTTTTAGTTTCTTTCTTATAAGATTGTCAAGCAGATTTTTCCAAATCACTAAGTTTTATAAATTTAATCTATGATCAACTCTCTGATATGAGGACCAACAACAAATCTAAATTTTTTGCGTTTTCCGTTTATCCAAAATTTTCTTCCTCACAAGTCCTATCCGTGCTTTGACGAAGTTTTTCATGAGTCATAGCTTTCATATGCAAAGGTGTTAAAAATACATCGTCAGCTTGTGAGGAACCCATGCTTTAATAATAATTAGAAAAAAACTCTGAATTAGAAAAGTAAGTCAACGTAAAAAATATTAAAGTTTACGGAGTAGCTGTAAGACAAAAACTAGACTTGATCAAATCAAAATAAACGTAATGTTGTAATGAGAATAGGTACGCAATTCCAAATTAGTAACCACATTTCTTGTTACAAAGTTTTGTTGACCAATTATTTGTGAAGGAGTTAGTTTAGTGAGGAAGTTAGGTTAGTTTAAATCGGATGAATGATTTCGGACATCTAAAGTTATCAACATTAAAATCGATCTACCAACACTGCACACTGCTGGCGCGAATGTTAGTGCGTTACACCATATTTCATTCATTTATCATCATTTCAGCCGAAAGACGTCCACTGCTGGACATAGGCCTCCCCCAAGTGTCGCCACATTGTCCGGTCCCTTGCGACTCGCATCCAGCGGATTCCCGCAACCTTCACCAGGTCATCGGTCCACCTAGTGGGATGCCTTCCAACGCAACGTCTTCCGGTTCGCGGTCGCTACTCCAGAACTTTTCGGCCCCATCGGCCATCCGTTCTGTGCGCAATGTGCCCTGCCCACTGCCTCTTAAGTTTGGCAATTCTTCGGGCTACGTCGGTAACCTTGGTTCTCTTGCGGATGTCTACATTTCTGATTCGATCGCGCAAGGAAACTCCGAGCTTAGCCCTCGCCGTTGCCCTTTGGGTGACTCTAAGCCTTCTGATGAGGCCCATTGTGAGCGACCACGTTTCGGTCCCGTATGTAATCACTGGCAACGTGGCAACACACACTGGTCATACTGGACTTTCGCCTTGAGACACTGCGGTAAGTTGAACGAGAAGATACCGCGCAACTTCCCGAACGCTGCCCAGCCGAGTCGGATTCGACGATTGACCTCTTTCTCGAAGTAAGACCTACCTAACTGGACCGTTTGTCCCAGGTACACATAATCGTCTACAACTTCGAGTGTAGAGTCTCCGATCTTGATAGGAGTGGGCATTCAACATGACCTTGGTTTTGTCCATGTTCATTTTAAGACCCACTCTTCCGGAAGCTTTACTGAGGTCATCGAGCATTGTACTGAGATCCTCCATGGTCTCAGCCATGACCACTATATCGTCAGCAAACCGAAGGTGAGTGATGTACTCGCCATTTACGTTGATGCCTAGCCCTCTCTAGTCCAGAACCTTGAAGACATCCTCCAGTGTAGCGGTGATCAGTTTCGGAGATATGACGTCTCCCTGTCTCACACCTCGCTGCAGGAGGATAGGTTCCGAGGCTTGGTCCTGAAGTCGGACAGACATGGTGGCGTTTTTGTACAAACACTTCAACACCTCGGTACCGATAGTCGATTTGGCACCGTTGGAGAGACTGCAGTACAGCCCAGGTCTCGATCGAATCGAAGGCTTTCTCGTAGTCCACAAACGCCAAACAGAGAGGCAGGTTGTACTCTTCGGTTTTCTGCATAACCTGCCGCACCGTATATATATGGTCCACGGTGCTAAAGCCTTTTTGGAAACCAGGTTGTTCGGCTGGAAATCGTCAAACCTGCGCGCGAGACAATTCGTGATGACTCTTGAAATCAACTTGTAAACATGCCTTAGAAGTGAGATGGGCCTATAATTCTTCAATCGGGCATTGTCGCCCTTCTTGAAGAAGAGTACCACCACACCCCTGCACTATGCCTGTGGCGTTTTTCCCCTCAAGTATGACGGAATTAAACAGCTTCTGAAGGGCCTTAAGTACCAGTTTTCCACCCGCCTTCAGGAGTTCGGCCGTAATTCCGTCATCACCCGGTGCCTTGTTGTTTTTGAGCTGCTTCAGAGCCATCATAATCTCGTACTTGCTGACGTCCGGGATATCTTCGGTATAGTGTCGGGTCAGTCTAGCTCTTGGGTGTGGGTCGTTTGCTAGATCTACAACGGGTTTACTGGTTGACGTGTACAACTGTCCATAGAAGCTCTCGATCTCCCTCAGAAGCTCCGGTTTGGCGGATAAGATCCTACCATCGTTGGTTTTCAGTTTCGTGAGCTGGCTCTGCCCAATACCCAGATCTCTTGCAAATACCTTGGAGCCTTTATTCCGCTCAATCGCGTCTTTACTACGCTCGGCATTAAAGCGGCGGAGGTCGCTCTTCAAGTAGTTAGAGATCCGTCTATTGAGCTGCCGGTATTTACACGCCTCGTCTGAAGACTGCAGGATCATCTCACGCCGCGCCTTCATGAGCTTGAGAGTGTAATCGGAGAGTCTCTTGTTCTGATCTGTACGACGTGCCTTGAAGAACTTAGACCCGGTCGTATGGACAGTTTCCACGAACCCATCGTTGTATTCGTCCAATGAGCTTCCTAAGCACTCGAAACGGTTTTGGAGTTCAAGCTGAAAGCTCTCGGGGTTTTGGATTTGGATCTGTGCTGGACGGAGCGTAGAATTCATCAGTCAGTAGTACCGTTCAAACTTGATATTGATATTCAATGTGCCTCTTACCATGCGGTGATCGCTCCCGGTTTTCACCGAATTGATCACCGAGACATCATTGAACATTTGTTTCTTCGTTGACATGATGAAGTCAATCTCATTTCTAGTTGCACCATCAGGGCTCTGCCAGGTCCACTTCCTGTGCTCACGCTTTCTGAAGAAGGAGTTCATCATAAAGAGGCCCTCCTTCTTCATAAAACTAGGCAGTTGGTGACCCCGGCGATACCGACGTCCAACTCCAAATTGCCCCACCTGCAGCTCATCCCCGTCTCGTTTGCCCAGTTTCGCGTTGAAGTCCCCCATGACAACGGTGAAGTGAGTTTTGGAACCATGCATGGCTTTAGAAATATCCTCATACATGGTCTTCGCTTAGTCGGGTGTGCCGAGATCGGGGCGTAGACCTGTATGACCTTCAGCAAATATCTTGAGGATATTCTGAGTATAAGGTACGCCACCCTGGCCGACACACTTTCGATCTTTACCACGTTGTTCACAATGGACTTGTGGACGATAAACCCAACATCACCCTGGGACTGGCGGTCACCCTCTCGGAAATAGAGCAGGTTGCCGGGTTTCAGGATTATTGTGTCCTACCCGTCTCTTCGGACTACAGATAATCTCACAATACTTTCCACTCCACTCAGTTCCGCTATCTTCTCGTCGATCCGGAGTGTGCTTGTGTTGTATGTTGCAAGGTCCAGTCATTTGTCATTGTATTGGCAGCCGGATCTCTTCCGGAGGTTCTTTGCACCCCTTGACACGTCGTAGCCTCGACCGCTGCCGTAGTCGAGGGCAGACGGGCTGCCGGGTACTAGGGGCCATTTCTGTGATGCGCAATTAATTTGGGGGGTTTTGCTATAATCGCCACGCTTGGCAGGCGGGTTGGCGATCTCAGTACGGTTTTACAAAAGCACAAAGAACGCTGCTGCCCATTCTCTGGTAAGTCCCTTAGTCGCCTCTTACGACACCCACGGGAAGATATGGGATGGTGCTATTCTTTACGTCCGACACCATCCAGAACACCATATTTAAAAAATCATAATCTTAACATCAGGCAAAACATAAAATCTGAGAGACCGTCCCCAGCAGTGTAACTTATTCAAAATCTAAACCGATTGTACACATGCGTTTTCCGATGATGAAAACCAGATACCCGTGAAGCAAAGTTGTTTGCATAATTTTATAATGATTCACCGGAAGCGCTACCAGAAGATCGCAAAGCGGTGGCGAGCTCTAGTAAAATAGCCAAAATAGTTTCCTAAGCTAGATAGACCCTTTACACAATAACATCTTCGTGCCGCAAAGGTTGAAAAGCCGTAACAGTTTTTTAAAATATGTGTGTTATAGCTGACCTGAAAATCTTTAAATCAGCTTCGGACACAGGTTATATAGGTGACTCTGCCATGGAGTGTAAATGTGGTGTTGCCCCACAAACGATGGGATACATGCTATCGTATTCTCCGTGTTCTGTTGTTTGCACATCACAGGAGCTGATGGACGCTACTGAAAGTGCCAAACTAGTCGCCAAGTTTTGGGCTAACTCAATTTGAATTGAAAACCTAAGGTTCTAAGATGCTTCAATTTGTACTTTTTAACCCCCGACGCAAAAACGACGTTATAAGTTTGACGTGTCTGTGTTTGTATGTGTCTGTCTGTGGCATCGTAGCTCCCGAACGGATGAACCGATTTTGATTTTGTTTGAAAGGTGAATTAGTCGGGAGTGTTCTTAGCTATGTTTGATGAAAATCGGTCCAACATGGCCGCCGCCACCAAATGACGGATTACATATTTTTTCACAACTCCCTCAATATGGGTATCAAATGAAAGGGCTTGACTAGTAGAATAATGTACACTATATTGAAAGGGAAAGAGGAATATTGGTGTCGATTCTGTTGTGCACAAACTAAACTTAATTTAGACTATTGCTATCTTTTTCTCTCTAATAAAACGAGAAATTAACGGACGTAATTTAGAGCTGTCAAATTTAATTGGAAATAATATTTCTATACAAATGAAGAGTGCACGTAAAAACATGTCGACTAAAAACACGATGAAGCACAAGGCATAAACTAGTTTGACATCTCTAACTTAGTTCATAGCTATAGCCGTCCTTTTCTCGCACTGCCTTTTAGTAAAAGATAGCAATAGCCTAAATTAAGTTTAGTTTGTGCACAACAGAATCGACACTATTAACTAACGAAATGAAAACTAAAAACTTAAAAATATTTTTTTGTCTTCAATGCCCTAGATTGAGAAGGAAAGTGGAGTGATGACTGGGACCTAGGACATTTTTTTTTTTTTCGGATGTGAAATCAATAAATGACTCCTCGCGCTCTGGGAGGAGCAGGAGGGAGTGTCAGACTTTTACTGACTAAAACCCATCCATGTTCCTTCATCGCCCTTTGTTTTCCGGGGGAACGGTATCTCTTGCGAACAGTCCCGCAGACCCGGCAGGCATCGGCCCTTGCGGACCCCTTCATTGTTGCTGACTCCCTTTGAGGCGCGCGTGGAACACGAACGCGCCGTCGACACGGCCTGTCGTCATGAGACGTACGGACGGCGAGCCAGCCCATAGCTCCCCGTCCACAGGCCCGCGCCTACGGTGGCCGGAAGCCACCACGTGGCCCCCGACGCCCGGGGCGTCTCCCGCGGCGGCCGGGACGTGAGGATCTCTCCCTCTCACGTTCCGCCACCTCCTTCGCTAGCATGACTGCTTCGCAGAAGGAGGCGACGGTGTCCCATTCCATCTCGCTCCGGACCATCACACGAACCAGGGCCGGAAGCGAGAGGTCGCCGCCGCCGATCGCCACCTCGAGGACACGGCGGTGCTCCACCCAAGCGGGGCACACCTCCACAGTGTGCTCCACCGTGTCCTCCGGTCGATCCTCGCAATGGAAACACCCGGGCGTCTCCTCCCGCCCGATTCGGTGCAGGAACTTACCGAAACATCCGTGTCCGGTAAGAACCTGCGTCAGGCGGAAGGTGAGGCCGCCGTGGCGTCTCTCCAGCCACTCCTCAAAGAGGGGACTTATCACCACTATTGTGGCGTGCCCTGCACGGGGTTGCGACAGTCCCTCTCTCCATGTCGCCATGAGATCCCAAGTTACCTAGGACCTTACGAATTATTTTTTATTTCGCTTTTTGACGGTCAGTATAAACGTGAAACCCTATAAAAAGAAAAAAAATAACCTTGAAATTATGACCTTGTTCTATCTTATTTTGTGAAATTAGTATCCACTTATTGTCAGGTCTACGCTGTTTTCTCAAACTTAAGTAACTAATAACACTTTAATATGATAGCATTGTTAAAACCAAATATTAAAAAATGTGACTATTGTGTCTCTGGCTGGACGACCCGGACTGTGCATGTCCACCTATCTTTGGACGTGTCATAAGTGGCGATGAAGGTTTATGTGATGTGGCGCCGCGGCCGGAGCGGCAACGCAGTATTGTTTATTATTTCGACGTAGTAGCGTCGTGATTGCGTTGCCCATCGGCCACGTGTGGCTTCTCTGTAAACTCTGTTCGTTTGTGCAGGTGTGTCCGGTTTGTCACTCTCGGATTCCCAATCTATCGGCGTGGTATTCTTGAACATAACGCCGCCGACCATAGTTTGTATCACGCTGTTGCTAGGAGAAAGGTGGTCCCTAGCCCCCGCACAGTGCACCTCCATGAGAGAAGATCCCGACATGTCGAACTATCTACTGCAGTGGAAAATTAAGTATAAACTTAATGGAATACAGATAAGTAAGTTCTTCATCTTTTCATGGCATATTATTATACCTACTGCGATCGAAAGCCAAAAAGCGATATCTCGGTATGATTTTGACCGGTATACGTATATACGTTCATCTGTTCCCTCATATTTTTTGCACTACTTACCATAATTTGACAAATGAGGTATCATTGAAAGCGTAGTCATTATAAGTAAAAAATAAAATTTAATTGATGATGGCGTGTTGAGTTTTAAATTAATAAGCACATTTAAAAAATGTATATATTGTTAGCTGTTGCTTGCGGCTTTGCTTCTATGCACCTGTTAATTATAATAACTTCTAAAAATCACGCCTCAGTCCAAGCCTTCCCTTAACACAATCATCTTTTTATTTAATATACTTGGGACTAAAAACAAAAGTATGAAAAAATATGCATATTTTGTTTTCGTACTGAATAAGTGAAATCTATATTCAAATTATCCCTGTTTTCTCGGACCGTAGATTTATTGAACATACATGTGAGGTGCAATACACTTTATTCTGTCTTCAGTATTATCACATTCGTTTCAAAAAGTTGGTAAAGCTTATATAAAATCGTGACTGGATATTGTCCATCGGATAGGTAGCCGATAGTCGATCGGTGTACTCATTGTTGAAGAGCAAAATAAAATAAATAAATGGGCTTCACATCATGCAAAAGCTAATTATATAAAAGATAAAAAAATAATAAAATCCTTCCGTATTGTACCTATAAGAGCATGGCCTACACGTACAACGCACCCCGTACATCCATACTATCAAGCGCGAGAGGAGAGGTAACTACATTAACATTTAACTAGCAATGTTTTAATTCCATGAATAGACGCGAGCCTGTGGTTCGGTATCGGAGAAATTTCCGTTGACATGTTCAGGCAGTAATTAAATTTCGGAATGGGTATAAATCCGATATTATTTATGTGCATGGACAGAAATAAGCAACTTGTCAGAAGAATTGATGCTACACTTTTGTTAATTAATGACATTATTTCTGCATCTTTCACTGGTAATGAAACATCAAGCACAAAATGATTCAAACAAATCTCATATATTAATGTTGACCCTCGACACCTCGAAACGCACTTATGTATAACCCGCACGTTAATTTCTATAATTATGATTTTGACCTTAACAATAAACAAAATAACAATTAGCGAAATTGGTCCAGCCGTTCACGCGTGATGCCGTGACCAAGGGAAACAGGGATTAAATTATTTTTTGTAAACAGACTCTTCACGAAGCCGTCAACTAAGCATTCTGTACATCAATCTAAGTAAATTTACGCAAATTTATCGCTGGGAAACGACTTTTTTTTTGGGGTAATAATCACGTTTTACGGTAGAACTCCATGTAACCCACTCAAAACATTGTGTTAATGGATAGATTGAATAGTACGGGGGTCGTAGAGGTGTTTTTTTAGAAATCTTCCATTAAAAACAATTTTTATTTTTTTAAACTAAAATACGTTGGCACTTAGACCCCCAATATCTCCGTAACTATCGCAATGACGGGGAGAACAAGTGCCTTTCGGCTTCGTTAAGAGTATTTTTACACCCTTTATATAGATTAAAGATGGTGTATCAATAAAAGCAGGACGGTCGCGTATTTTTAGGTAGTATACACGGCGACATATCAAGCTATAAATTTCCAGTACAACATGGCCTCGCTTTGTATAGATTTCCCGGACAATGAGAGATCCGCATAAACTGGTTTTGTATAGCTTGATTGGTCGTCGTACGTACCTATAAACCTGTTTACGCACTGAGCACGCGAACATAGACAACGCGTTTTATCGGGTCGGTATTCAAAATAATTCTACTTCTTGGAAATGTAGATCCTTCGGAAGTTCGCAGAACACAACACTGACAATGCAAGGAGCATTGTCAGTGTTGTGTTCTGCGAATTTCATCAAATTGTTGTTTCAATCACTTCCTCGAAAACGGGTCCTTAACGCACTACGATTAGGTTCAACATACAATGTATTTCACACACGTGGATCTTTTTCATTTACACACCCGCGTGTGTGTTATTCCGCCTCGTATGCAATAGCAAACATTCCCCACTTGTATCAAAATGTACTATTCCATTTCTTCTTGCAAACAAAACTTATTCTCTGAAGAAGATCTTATTGATGAAGTAACAACTTGTTGGAAATATCATTTATAAGTCTAACAAAGTGATCTCGGAACGCAATGCAAGACTCGAGAAAAACTCGTTACCATCTCTCCGAAGAGGCTTCTACCTTTCTACCTAGGCCCACTTCAGTTGTATTATATCTGAAGGAAATTCATGGAAAGCCTTATTACGGTTCATTTCCCGATAACTGAGGCACTCGCTCGAGAGCGCGATGTAAACATAACGTGAATTCGAATGATTTTAAAATGAAAATACTCGTTTCACGAAGAAACTTTTTCTTTGGCAAAAGTGTGCTAGGCATGGAGCCAAAAATATTTAATTAGCGGCTATTAGAAATAAAGAGTGTCTGGGATCCTTTAAGAGGTCTTTGTTTAAACTCCTTTTAGATCATAGATGTTATTACTCCATCACTGAATTTACTATTGATAAACAGAGGTATGACGATTCCGACTTCCCAATTAAACACTTATGAATGTATTTATTGATTAATTATGGAATGTGTGTATTTATCTAAAACTGTAATGACATGTTTACCTAACCGACATTTATGTATTTTAAATTGAATTATTGTTTTTCTTAATTGTAATTGCTTGTTTATGCTTGTTTTATGTTAGTTTTGTCCGCCATTTTGTACGCCATATATTGGCAAAACATAGTGCACACATTTAAGACGATATACTATCTGTAACCATACCTATGTTTCACAAAATAAATGATTGATTGATTGATCGAAAAAAAAACTCATTCTAAGAAGGACTATGACAGAGAATGTTGCGATGGATTTGTTGACTCACTAAAATGGATAAAGTACATAAGAAATGAGCATGATTAAAACACCGTCCGACCCTTGCTCAACGAACGCCCGCGCCGCTGAGCATGAAGCTTTAAACTCCCCAATTAATAATAATACGACCCAGCCTGATCTTTGCTGCCCTCCCCTCAATGACGCACTAAGCCGAGGCCCGAACCCCACAGGAGGTGCCCTTAGTGATGTTCATTTAATTTTAACCTGGCTGGGGCCTTGAAGTAATTTTTGGCCACCACAGGATAGTCCGGTTAAGCAGTTTGGCAACCTTAGCGAGTCTCATCTGCGAGTGGTTATACCTAAAACAAAAAAGCATATTAAAAGCGATTGAAAGTGCCGCTTGGAGAGGGAGGAAGACCAAATAGACAGATATTGGGGGTCAAAGTTCCCAATTTCCAAAGTTCCCAATTTTTATTTTTTATTTCATACATGTTTTTTATCGTGAGATTTTTACTATAAACACCTCCACGACCCCCGTACTATACAATTCATCCACCAGCATAATGTTTTGAGTACGGTACATCGAGTTTTACCGTAAAACGTGATTTTTCACCCCAAAAAAAAATCGTTTCCCAGCAATAATTTTTGCGTAATACCACAGAATGCTTGGTTGACGGCTTCGTGATGAGTATGTAAACACCCTGTATTCAAAGGTTGGCGTCTCCGCAGATGAAACAAGTTGGTCTGCCGGCTCTCAGTGGTTGTATTTATATTTATATTTGATTAGTTTGACATTTTTGACTGATTTAATAATAGTTATTTGTGCAACAAGAGAGCAAAGTGGGTTTTTGCTGCGAGTGTTGATTTTGAATCCCGAGTAAGCGAAGGATTCAAAGACACGAGATGCAAATAACTTTGGTCTCGTGTAACACATACAACTTTTCACCTCAGCAGCGAGAATATATACCTTAAGGTAAAAAAACAACATGGTAAAAAATTAAACCACCACACCACCATATATATTTAAACAATATCAAAAAATCTTATGGTCTCTACTATACGCTAACAGATTTGAGATTTGTTTCGGGTAAAATCCTCAATATATCCTTCCGCGACTGTATTCAATCTCCATCCACCGTGTCGTTTTATTCTAATTATTGCTAGTGTAACAGAGAATAAAACAATAAAAATTTGAATCCCGCTATTTTTTTAAATGCGTTCTGAAACTACACTCGCGGTATTCTGTCTCAAAATATTGAGACAGAATACCATACCATACCATATTATTCATAGTTTTAACAATCTTTATTATAAATAAGTAGAATAATAAATAAATAAATAATAAATAAATAAGTAGATAAATGATAAACTTCGTATTTTTTTCTTCAATATTCTTCATCTTGATTTAATTATAAAAAATATAATTCAATTATTCGGAATATACACTCGAGAGCAATGAATCCGGGTCACTTAAAGAATCCTAAAAATCTCGGAAACTAAAAATGCTAGGTTAATGCAATAAATTATATTTAATAGACAATGTAATACTCCTTAAATGAAGGTATTAAAACTTCTTAGTTATTGTATAGTTATATCATAAAAAAATCAAATTTGAAAAAGGGCCACTTTCGAAGATGGAACTACGAAATTACAGCATTTGGTTTTGCTTTTGTTTGTAATCTGTCATTTATGTGGGTACATAAACCATGTTGATAGTGCTCTATATTCATTATTCAAGCTGAAATTATGTCGCTTACGCCTGAAGAATGCACCAGAATACTTACAATGCTGGAAACCGGCCGGAGTCAGCGCGATACAGCCAGGACTGTCGGTGTGTCGCTGTCAACAGTACAAAGAGTTCTCCGACGTTACGAAGAAACTGGTTCTAACCTACGCAGACCAGGAACGGGCAGAACCAGGTGTACCACAGCACGAGAAGACCGATACTTGGTGAACACCATGCTTCGAAATCGCTTTCTCACAGGAACTGAACTCACAAATCAGTTTCGACGCCTCGGAGGAAGTAACCCAAGTGCATGGACAGTAAGACGGCGGCTTGCTGAATCTAACTTAAAACCCCTTAGACCTGCAAACTGCCCTAAACTGGAGCGTGGGCATCGTATTTCAAGACTAAGATATGCCCAGAGCCACGTAAATTGGAGTATTGAAGATTGGTCAAAAGTTATGTTCTCCGACGAATCAAAATTTATGCTCTACAAGCACGATGGAAGACACAGAGTGTATCGAAGACCAGGGGAAAGATTCAAGCAAGCATGCATCGAAGAAAAAGTAGCCTACGGTGGTGGGTCTGTACTTGTGTGGGCCGGAATTTCTTCTGAAAGTCGCACAGAGCTGGTGATCATAGAAAACGGCTCTTTAACTAGCGTAAGATATGTGGAAGAAATCCTCAATGATCACGTTGGTCCATTTATGGTCAATTTAGGTGAGGATGCTATATTTATGCATGACAATGCCCGACCTCATACAGGTAGGATTGTGAATGACTACCTTCAAGAGATGAACATTACTCGTATGGAGTGGCCAGCGCGCAGCCCGGATATCAACCCGATCGAGCATGCTTGGGACGAGCTAGGCAGATGCGTAAAACAACGAAACCCTCCCCCAATCACGCTTCGTGAGCTCAAAATT